>CM019068.1:17047712-17512539 GCA_009667805.1 Leptobrachium leishanense
TGGGTGGCTGTTGATTGGCAAGCTTCCATCACATGGTACTTTCACGTATCCTCTGTTCTCTCCTTAGTTTGAGTTCCTTCTACAGTCCCGTTGGACCTACATCCCTGCGGACGTCTGTGGGTCTCCGGTCCTCCAACGATCCGTCTTCTCGTTTCTGGTTTCCTCTTGGCTTCCTACTCTTCTTCAATTCCCGGATTCTTCCTTCTTCTGGTTTTTGCTGGTTTCCACTTCACGGCTCTCCTGATCGTCCCGCATTCAAGAAAAGAGGGCGTGGCTAAGACGGACTACTCACTTATTGTCTATTGGTTACTGCTGTTGCTATGTAAACTTTCCTTTGCTGCTGTTGTTTAGTAAAGAAAAGAGAATGCAAAATATTCGCCTCCTGTCTATTTAAAAATTAAGATTATTCTAACACCAAGGCTGGAATAATCCACAATTTATACTGCAGAGAGGTGCTTCCCAGCAGTGTGTGGATTCATATGCTGCATTAATTATACCGCAGAGAGGCGCTTCCCAGCAGGTGTGGATTCATATGCTGCATTAATTATACTGCAGAGAGGTGCTTCCCAGCAGTGTGTGGATTCATATGCTGCATTAATTATACCGCAGAGAGGCGCTTCCCAGCAGGGTGTGGATTCATATGCTGCATTAATTATACTGCAGAGAGGTGCTTCCCAGCAGTGTGTGGATTCATATGCTGCATTAATTATACCGCAGAGAGGCGCTTCCCAGCAGTGTGTGGATTCATATGCTGCATTAATTATACTGCAGAGAGGCGCTTCCCAGCAGTGTGTGGATTCATATGCTGCATTAATTATACTGCAGAGAGGCTCTTCCCAGCAGTGTGCGGATTCATATGCTGCATTAATTATACTGCAGAGAGGCGCTTCCCAGCAGTGTGTGGATTCATATGCTGCATTAATTATACTGCAGAGAGGTGCTTCCCAGCAGTGTGTGGATTCATATGCTGCATTAATTATACTGCAGAGAGGAGCTTCCCAGCAGTGTGTGGATTCATATGCTGCATTAATTATACCGCAGAGAGGCGCTTCCCAGCAGTGTGTGGATTCAATGCTGCATTAATTATACCGCAGAGAGGTGCTTCCCAGCAGTGTGTGGATTTATATGCTGCATTAATTATACTGCAGAGAGGCGCTTCCCAGCAGTGTGTGGATTCATATGCTGCATTAATTATACCGCAGAGAGGTGCTTCCCAGCAGTGTGTGGATTCATATGCTGCATTAATTATACTGCAGAGAGGCGCTTCCCAGCAGTGTGTGGATTCATATGCTGCATTAATTATACTGCAGAGAGGTGCTTCCCAGCAGTGTGTGGATTCATATGCTGCATTAATTATACTGCAGAGAGGTGCTTCCCAGCAGTGTGTGGATTCATATGCTGCATTAATTATACTGCAGAGAGGAGCTTCCCAGCAGTGTGTGGATTCATATGCTGCATTAATTATACCGCAGAGAGGCGCTTCCCAGCAGTGTGTGGATTCAATGCTGCATTAATTATACCGCAGAGAGGAGCTTCCCAGCAGTGTGTGGATTTATATGCTGCATTAATTATACTGCAGAGAGGTGCTTCCCAGCAGTGTGTGGATTCATATGCTGCATTAATTATACTGCAGAGAGGCGCTTCCCAGCAGTGTGCGGATTCATATGCTGCATTAATTATACCGCAGAGAGGCGCTTCCCAGCAGTGTGTGGATTCATATGCTGCATTAATTATACTGCAGAGAGGCGCTTCCCAGCAGTGTGCGGATTCATATGCTGCATTAATTATACCGCAGAGAGGCGCTTCCCAGCAGTGTGCGGATTCATATGCTGCATTAATTATACCGCAGAGAGGCGCTTCCCAGCAGTGTGTGGATTCATATGCTGCATTAATTATACCGCAGAGAGGCGCTTCCCAGCAGTGTGTGGATTCATATGCTGCATTAATTATACTGCAGAGAGGCGCTTCCCAGCAGTGTGTGGATTCATATGCTGCATTAATTATACTGCAGAGAGGTGCTTCCCAGCAGTGTGTGGATTCATATGCTGCATTAATTATACTGCAGAGAGGCGCTGCCCAGCAGTGTGTGGATTCATATGCTGCATTAATTATACCGCAGAGAGGCGCTTCCCAGCAGTGTGTGGATTCATATGCTGCATTAATTATACCGCAGAGAGGCGCTTCCCAGCAGTGTGTGGATTCATATGCTGCATTAATTATACTGTAGAGAGGTGCTGCCCGGCAGTGTGCGGAGGAGCCCCTAAAAATACACTTTAACTGTAAAATGAAGGTTTTCATAAAATGAAGCGTGCTGCGTTGCTGAAGAGACGGCACGTTTATAATTTATGCCTCATCTCCTGCTCAGCCCGGTGCCAGAGCGCATCCAGCGATTTTATTGCTGGAAGATCATAATGCCTGGTCCGGAGTGAGAGCCAGGGAGGAATATCAGGCGTCAGAGTGTTCTGGCATCAGAAATGCTGAAGATAAAAGGTTCCCCTTCCACCATCGCCAAGATAAAGAGACAACACATCATCATCCTGCGGCTGCGGAGCGTGCACATTACTGGATCTGTCTGAATGCGAGGCTTTCCCGATAAAGTCACTTTGTTACTTTTTTCCTACTAAATACAATAGAATTCTTCGGGATGTCACTGATTAACCATTTATTACACTCCTTACAGCCCGTGTGTGCAAGAAGGATCCCGTACAGGGACAGAGCTGGTATGTAAACGCATGTGTGTTTAGGTCAGGAGGGAGAAGTCTGCAGACTCCTCTTTTAAAGAGCAATAATTCGCTAAAAGCAGGAAATAAATAATAGACATAAATTAGGAAAATGCTTATTTTGACGCTTTCGCTTCTGGCAACGTGCGGAGTGTGTCCTACGAATTCCTGCTAGGATGCAGAAGATGTGCTCAGTGTGACGTACCGGAGCTCTGTGCCGATCCTGGGCTTCATCCACAGCGAGCTGACATCTTGGATATCAGCCCTCGCTTTGGAGCTTCCCCTCAACCAGTGATGTCATCCTGCCCAGAATTGGAGCTTCCCTCATCTGAGAGGGAATTCTCATTAATAGAGGTGCAGGGGGCTCTGTATCCAAGGTCATATCAGGAACAGGGCCAGCCCGACCACAGAGCGGTTTGGAGCAACCGTTCCAAACGGCAAGTTCTGGGGGGGCAGCCAGAATTTTGACGCCGAGCCCCTGCACTATTTTTTCATCAGCGGCAGATCGTCTATCCAGAGAGCTGGCAATTTGCCAAATACTGGTGAACTGACAGAGAAATACGGTGCAATTTGGCGATCTTCGGCGGTAGCAAAATTGTCCCATAGAGAAGTAATGGTTAATCTATTCACAGAACGGCGAACTATGAACAATGTAAAAAAAATATTATCGTTTTTATTTATTTTTATTCAACTGTTTATTCTTTTCATTTTCACCAAAAAGTCTTAGGCTAGGGTCAGACGAAAGCAACTTTCCCAGCTAACGTGAAAAAGTGCGTCCGAACGCATTGACGTATTTTTTCACGGAATGCGCAAAAACGGTCAGACGACGTGCATTTTCGGGCGTGATTTTGTACGGATCATCAATAAAACTCTTTTTGCGTCTGGACGTTATGTTGGCTGGACATTAGCAGCGTCTGACATCTCCTAATCACGCAAACACGCCGCTATGCGGACGCAGCGCACTCTGTACGTCAGTACTAGCGGTTCAGCGTTCTCAGAAAAATGCATTCAAATTCCACTTGCGTTGCACGGCTGGATTTCTGTGCGGCCGTACATCGTATATTGCCCGTCATTGCCCGTCATCTGCTGCTAGTGCGGCCGTAATTATGTGCGCCAGAACGCACGTTAAGGCTAGGGTCAGACGAACGCATTTTTCACGTTGTCCGTGAAAAAGTGCGTTCGAACGAATGGACGTATTTTTTCACGGAATACGCGATAGCGGTCATACGATGCGCATTTTCGTCCGTGATTTTGTACGGATCATCAATAAAACACTTTTGTGTCTGGACGTTATGTTGGCCGGACATTAGCAGCGTCTGACGTCTCCCAATCACGCAAACACGCCGCTATGCGGACGCAGCGCACTCTGTACGTCAGTAGTAGCGGTTTGACGTTCTCGAAAAAATGCGTTCGTTTGCCACTTGCGTTGCACGGACGAACTTTCGTGCGGCCGTTCGTCGTATGTTCCCCGGCATTGGACGTCATTTGCTGCTAGCACGGCCGTGATTTCGTGCGGCTAAACGCACGTGAAAAATGCGTTCGTCTGACCCTAGCCTAAAAGTGCGCTGGTCTGACCCCAGCCTTATTTATCTATTGGACCATTTTGATGTGGTTTTTTTAGGCAAAATTTTTGATTCCTAACTTTTTTAAAAGGAGTTTTTTTAGTATTCTGTAACAGACCGTTTTATAATTTTTTTATAGAACCTTTTTTATTATTTGCACACATTTTCATTGGTTTAAACATCATTTAGAGCTACAGCAGAGTTACATCTCCTTTTTTTTCAGCAGTTCGGCGAACTGCGGCGGCTCCACGCTCTGCGCACTTCGGGGACCCTGCAGTTAACAGTGTATTCAACGCAGTGTCAGCGAACTGGAATCGCGTAGAAAGAGAAAGTTTCTCAATAACCCCTACTGATATATTTTGAACCTTCTGAGTTCGCTGGAAAAAAAACAATATATAATTTGTCTGGGTCCTGCAACAAAACGGGACTTCAAAAATTAGCAAAAATGGTCAAAATAAGCTCAACACACAACAATGTGGGGATTGGCTCAGCAGCAAAAGAGTTAAAAAGGTACCAAATTGACTCATGGAATTTAAGGTATTTGGGTTACTTCCCAAGTGGTTTCGGACTCTAATTATTTTAGAAGCTCCGTTGTAGTTAACCAATCTGGTGAACTACCTTTTTCCAGTCTTTTTAAGGTATGTCGGCTGCCGGTCATAAAAATAAGCCGCTGAATCAGCCCAACAAGGCTATGGATGGTCTATGGCAGAGATGTGAGAACACTGGCAACCCAGATGTTTCGGAACTACATGTCCCACAATGCTTAGTCACACATAAGGCTGGCAGAGCATCATAGGACATGTAGTCAAGAAGCATCTGGGGTGCCAAGGGTCGCCATGACTGGTCGATGGGAAGTCCAGGGTTGACATGGGCAGGGTCAGAGGACATGGCACCCCCAGGCAATGCTGGGGATTTATTGATTTCACCACCAAGCCATAAACAGTAACAGCTATGACCATAAATGAGCCCGTAGAGGAACAGGAGCTCTCCTGGCAGCCTCGGAGCCCGTCATATACTTACTTACCTGATGGTTTGATGTCCAAGCCTGGCTGGTTGCCACGTAATTAAGTTATTATCGGGTCATCTAACCAAGCTATGCAGGCCGGGTGCTTTCACCTTGTGAGTCCTTCAGGAGCCAATCCCATTGCAAACACAGTGTATCACGCAGGTTTCAGATCATTAATGGTTTGCCTCTTTATATAAAATCTGCCGTTTCAGACTTTTTTTTCATTGTTTGGTAAATAACGTTAATAGAATCCATTAAAGAGCAGCAGGAACCCGGGAAATTATCCAGAACGAGCCCGAAGAGCTGCACGCTGAGACCGAGAGGCCGGTCACATTAACCACGCAGACACAATGTATACGTGTCACACAGCGCTGGGTTCTCATTCTGTATTAAATTGACACTTTGTATCGCTCAGGGCTTCCCTCATTGCTGATCTGGTCTGTTCTGCTGCTGGGATTTATGATAAATCACATATAGGGAAATTGTATTTCTTGGTTGTCCTGTGCTGGGCAGCCTTGAGTCTCCTGTATTCAACGGCACAAGAATGAGTTACGTGCGCAAATCCCATCACTCAGGGGCAGCACAATAACACTAGCAGACAGCCACATACAGGCTTATTCAGAGAGAGCCGCTCTGGATTTTTGCAACAATTTTTTTTTTTCCGTTTTCTTCTTAATAGCACTTTTTTTCTGTAAAAGACCTTTTTATTATCAGTCATACCACGTTTTCATTCAGGAGTTTTTTTGCAAACAGAGTTTAAATTGATACTTTCAATCGTTTTGTTTTTTGCTTTTTTTACCCCGTTTGTCAGCTTTTTCCGGTGGCTGGTCTGTGCTGTGATCGGTGGCTTGGCGGCTTTTTCCGGAAGTGTTTGGCGTCTTTTTGTGGCAGTACGAGTGATCTGATACTTCAGATCATATTGGATGTTTTTTTTCGGTGATTTTCGAGTCTCTTCCCTGCACTCGTGACCCTACAGTGAATGCTGAATTCCCCGCGGGGTGGGGAAATTTGATTCCCCGAAGTGCAGGGAACAACAGAGCACTGAAATGTCAGTGACATTATACTATTCAATATTGAGGAGACCCTAAAAAGACACCCGCACACCCTGAATATATGGAGGAGCCCCTAAAAAGACACACACACACCCTGAATATATGGAGGAGCCCCTAAAAAGACACCCACACACCCTGAATATACGGAGGAGCCCCTAAAGACACACCCGCACACCCTGAATATATGGAGGAGCCCCTAAAAAGACACCCACACACCCTGAATATATGGAGGAGGCCCTAAAAAGACACCCACACACCCTGAATATATGGAGGAGCCCCTAAAAAGACACCCACACACCCTGAATATATGGAGGAGGCCCTAAAAAGACACCCACACACCATAAATATATAGAGGAGCCCCTAAAGACACCCGCACACCCTGAATATATGGAGGAGCCCCTTAACAGACACCCACACACCCTGAATATATGGAGGAGCCCCTAAAAAGACACCCACACACCCTGAATATATGGAGGAGCCCCTAAAAAGACACCCACACACCCTGAATATATGGAGGAGCCCCTAAAAAGACACCCACACACCATAAATATATAGAGGAGCCCCTAAAGACACCGCACACCCTGAATATATGGAGGAGCCCCTTAACAGACACCCACACACCCTGAATATATGGAGGAGCCCCTAAAAAGACACCCACACACCTGAATATATGGAGGAGCCCCTAAAAAGACACCCGCACACCCTGAATATATGGAGAGCCCCTAAAAAGACACCCACACACCCTGAAAATATGGAGGAGCCCCTAAAAAGACACCCGCACACCCTGAATATATGGAGGAGCCTCTAAAAAGACACCCACACACCCTGAATATATGGAGGAGCCCCTAAAAAGACACCCACACACCATAAATATATAGAGGAGCCCCTAAAGACACCCGCACACCCTGAATATATGGAGGAGCCCCTTAACAGACACCCACACTCCCTGAATATATGGAGGAGCCCCTAAAAAGACACCCACACACCCTGAATTTATGGAGGAGCCTCTAAAAAGACACCCACACACCCTGAATATATGGAGGAGCCCCTAAAAACACACCCACACACCCTGAATATATGGAGGAGCCCCTAAAGACACCCACACACCCTGAATATATGGAGGAGCCCCTAAAGACACCCGCACACCCTGAATATATGGAGGAGCCCCTTAACAGACACCCACACACCCTGAATATATGGAGGAGCCCCTAAAAAGACACCCACACACCATAAATATATAGAGGAGCCCCTAAAGACACCCGCACACCCTGAATATATGGAGGAGCCCCTTAACAGACACCCACACACCCTGAATATATGGAGGAGCCCCTAAAGACACCCGCACACCCTGAATATATGGAGGAACCCCTAAAAAGACACCCACACACCATAAATATATAGAGGAGCCCCTAAAGACACCCACACACCCTGAATATATGGAGGAGCCCCTTAACAGACACCCACACACCCTGAATATATGGAGGAGCCCCTAAAGACACACCCGCACACCCTGAATATATGGAGGAACCCCTAAAAAGACACCCACACACCATAAATATATAGAGGAGCCCCTAAAGACACCCGCACACCCTGAATATATGGAGGAGCCCCTTAACAGACACCCACACACCCTGAATATATGGAGGAACCCCTAAAAAGACACCCACACACCCTGAATATATGGAGGAGCCCCTAAAAAGACACCCGCACACCCTGAATATATGGAGGAGACCCTAAAAAGACACCCGCACACCCTGAATACTGTCAGGTCCAGAAATATTGGGACATGGACACAATTCTAACATCTTTGGCTCTATACACCACCACAATGGAGTTGGAATGAAACAAACACAATGTGCTTTAAAAAGACACACACACACCCTGAATATACGGAGGAGCCCCTAAAAAGACACACACACACCCTGAATATATGGAGGAGCCCCTAAAAAGACACACACACACCCTGAATATACGGAGGAGCCCCTAAAAAGACACCTGCACACCCTGAATATATGGAGGAACCCCTAAAAAGACATCCACTTATATAGAGGTTTTTTTAATATAGACACACTGTGCTGCTTGGGGTTATTATATGATGCATAAACTTCCATTGGAAAGCCAGGAATGGCACATACTGTATAGCACAGCCGATCCCATGTCTCTGCATTCTCTGAGGTTTTGTACAGGCGACTCCAGATTGTGAATTAGCATCAGAAATCGGAGGTGAATTCATTAATGGCGGATATTGTTGCTAAATAAAAAAACTCTCCTTTGTTTATCCAGCGTGCCTAAGAGACAAATTACACCAAATGTTGTAATAATGACAATAATAAGATCCCAGGCTCCGAGTCTGTCACCGGTGAATTGGCACACAGTTTGCGGAGGAATTGACACGGATATTATCGTGGATCTGAATTGCTGCAATAAAAAGAATATTCTAACAAAGCACTTAAAATGCATTGTATGAGAATCAATTAGCCATTACTTTCCATGGTTACATCCCTTTAACTTCTACACAATAACTCCAAAGAATAATGCAAACAAGCCTCTTACTGGCACATGGGCGAAGCACAAAACATCTCTTTGATACACATTAACTGATGCAGAACAGCACAGATCCCCTCACACATAGCTGGCATGAGATACACAGTAACTGATGCATATCTATTGAGTGGCTGAGTGAGCATCATGGGAAATGTAGTTCTGAAACCTCTGGAGGGCTAAGGTTGCTGACACTCGTTCTAGGGTTGCCAGATTCTCCTTGTTTTCCCGACATGTAATCTATTCATGCTGATGAGCAGTGCATGAAAAATCCCACCCCACAGCATGTAGAATCCATATGCTACAGGTAAGAAATCAGAGAGGGATCCCAGGTGACTTTCCTTGATTTCATTCCTGCAGCATATAAATTATACATGTTGCAGGGCAGCACTTTTCCCTGTGTTCCCCCCCCTGCATGAAATAATAATATGTGTCGAGGGAAGCATGGCCGACCTGACACTCCTTGGGTTATTCACAAAGCGCTGGTGGCTGCCATATTTGTAAACAACAGTGGGAGGAAAGAAGAAGAAAAAAAAACACAGATTAGTTACAGTTACAAGTTTTTATAAAGGGCGAACAAGTTCCGTAGCGCAACAACGACAAACGTTGGCATTTCAGACACAGGAAACTTAAAACAGCAGCAGGAGAAGATTCATTGATGAAGCTCCTCCTGCCGTCATTTGGATTTCTCTTTTTGAAAAGCTAAAAAGTTTGTTGCGGTTGCAACAACGGCAAACACCGACGCTTTTGTAACCCACCATAGCATTAGCTATCGTCATCCGCTAGCGTGGGATAACAATTTATTGTGTACCCGCATACAGCTGGCATGACAACAACAAACATGTTACACAGCCCTGTGTGTGCTGTTACAATTATGTACTTATTACCAATCAGACTTTTTGGGAATAATCCTAGGCGGTTTGTCCCTGGGCTGTTTGCAGTTGGTCAGACAAGGCAGACTTGCTCCTCAGTGTGATCTGTAAAAATCAATTAAGTAATTGTCATTAGGATCTTTAAAAGTGTCTGTGAGTATTAAGTTATAGCCTCCTGGGTTGAGTTTACATGAATTCCAGACACTGCAATAAACGTTAACATATTTACAGATGCTCAGTGTAACTGTGTTTACTTGGCACCGGGTCCCAATTGTCCAATAGAGAAGTAATGGTTAATGTATTCAGAGAATACCGAACTGCACCGAAATGTCAGTGAAATGACCTGATTTGATTTCCGGTGTTTCAGTTCGACAGGTTTAGACAGGCGACTCATATAGGATCTATTGTAAAAAATATTATCGTTTTTATACAAAAAAAAATAATTCAACCGTTTATTCTTTTCATTTTCAGCAAAACGTCTTTTTATTTATTTATTTTTTGGAACATTTTGACGCATTTATTTGTATTTTTTTTTTAGGCAAAAATTTTTTAAAGCATTTTTTTTATTATTCTGTAACAGACTGTTATTATTTTTAATAGGACCTTTATTTTATTATTTCCATACATTCCATGCATTTTTATTGGTTTAAACACCTTTTAGAAAATTAGCAGAGTTCAGTTTTTTCTTTTTTTGCAGTTGAGCGGCGTCTGGAAGTCATTTCAACGGTCATCAGCAGCCTGATCGGTGGTCTGCTCGGTGGTCGCTGCTGCTTCACATTTCAGGCAGTGGCATAGCAAGGGGGGCACTTGCCCCCGGGGCGCTGGTCTGAGGGGGCGCCACAAGCCTCTTCAGATCATGCACCAAAATATAATTCCTTTTACACAGGGACCCTGCAGTAAATTGTGACTTCACTGCTGGGTCGGCGAACTGGAATCGCTGAAGCGCAACAAAGTGCGCCGAACGAGAAAGCACTGAATTTTGACTGAAATTTCAGAGCTCTCTGAATAACCCCTATATAATTTATTCATGCTGATGGGTAGGCAGTGCATAAAAAATGCCACCCCATGCACTGCAGGTAAGAAATTAAAAAGGAATCCCAGGTGACCTGCCTTGATTTCCTTCCTGCAGCATATGAATTATACATGTTGCAGGGCAGCACTTTTCATTGTGCTCCCCCTCTGCATGAAATAGTAATGTGTGTCCAGGAAAACATGGCCAATCTGGCAACCCTACATATGTTGCAGGAGTTGTTCTACATCCCAGGCACAGGTCTGAAAGCCCTCTGATGGGGGTAAGTCTGGGTTTGCTTGCTACTGGCTCATGTCAAAAGCAATGCCACCCTTGAAGCGGTGTTTATTATAAGCAGTGCAGTCATAGGGGAAGTGTGTTGCGGTGCAGCAGATTTTTGTGAAATACAACCATGAATCATTTATTGGACCGTGTTGTCTATAAATCGGATGGCAATTAAGGGCGAGACCCGATCGGTGGCATTACCAGTTCTGCCAGCTTTGTCCGGTCCTTGCCAGGTGCTAGCCCTGTAATTAGTGTGAATATCTGACATATTTAATTTATACTATATAAAGGACGCATGGAAGGAAACCGAACACTGGCATAGACCCAGCCTAGGCTTGCCACATCCGCCACACATCCTCACATATGATTTATTCATGCTGATGGGCACTAGGCAGTGTATATTAATAATGCAACCCTACAGTATATGGGATTGATATGCTGCAGGTGGGAAATCAAACGGGAAACTCAGGTGACCCTGTCTTCATTAAAAAACGGATTTTCCCCCATGATGCATATGAATTAAACACACAGTGTGGCAGCTCCTTCTCTGTGATCTCCCTCTGCATGAGACAGCATTATGACACATTCACTAAGGTCCGTATTTGCCGCCTTACGGTGAATTTCACTGTATCTGCAGTTTCAGGGCAATTAGTCTATTCACAAAGCTGTCACGACACCAAATACAGGCACATTAACAGCGAAATACGGTGCAATTCGCCGCAATACGGTGAGATTCGTCAGCACCGAAATTGTCCCAAAGAGAAATATTGATTTGTTTATTCACAGAACGCTGAATTGCACAGAAATTGCAGCAAAATGACCTGATTTTGGTGATTTTCAGGTTTAAACAGGCAAATCCTGTGTAATAAACGGAAAATGTTTTTAATTGTTTTAATGACCATTTATTATTTTTTACAAATGACCTTTTATTTTTTAACAGACATCTTTATTATTTTTTTATGGGACCTTTTATAAAATTATTTACATACATTTGTATTGATTTATGCTACTATTAAGAGCATAGGAGACTTCCTTTATTTTCAGTTCGGTGTAATTTGCCGTGGCAATTTCAGCACTTTTCGCCAACGTCTGATAACTTCTTTGGCGACGCCATTTTTGGCAAATTTTATAGGGCAGCACTTGGCAAAATACGGTGAACTGGCCTCAGTGAAATCCACCAAACTGAAAAGAAAAAGAAATAGCCAATAGGAATTGTCCTATTCTAATAGGGCAATAAATCAGTAAAAATGCGACTAAAAATGAATCAAAATGTATCTAAATAATAAAAAAGGTCCTTAAAAAATCATAAAAATGTCTTTTAAAAAACAATAAAAAGGTCTTTTAAAAAATAAAATTTGTTTTAAAATAATAATAAAAAAATGTACCTTTAAGGCTAGGGTCAGACTGAGGCAGTGCGAACGCGCGTTCTGGCGCACTTAATCACGGCCGCACTAGCAGCAAGTGCCAGGCAATGACAGACAATATACGAAGTACGGTCGCACAAAAGTCCGGCTGCACAACGCAAGTGGAAAATGAACGCATTTTTTCGAGAACGTTAAACCACTAGTACTGACGTACAGAGTGCGCTGCGTCCGCTAGCGGCGTGTGTGCGTGAATTGGAGACATCAGACGCTGCTAATGTCCGGCCAACATAACGTCCAGATGCAAGAAGTGTTTTATTGATGATCCGTACAAAATCACGGATGAAACTGCGCATAGTATGACCGCTATTGCGTATTCCGTGAAAAAATACGTCCATTCTTCGAACGCACATTTTCACGGACAACGTGAAAAATGCGTTAGTCTGACCCTAGCCTAACCCCTTAAGAACCAATGACGTAACGATTACATAATAAATGCATTGACTTTAGACCCCTGGTCCTTAAGGGTTAAAAAATTCAAGATTTTTTTTATATAAAAATGGACTTTTAGAAAAAAAATTAAAGATATTCCATTTATTACATACAAACCTATGGGATTCACCTGTTTAAACCTGTTGAATCGAATCATAAAATCAAATGTGTCACTGACATTTCGGTGCTATCTCGTCCCCCTTCAGGGAATCGAATTCCCCGACCCTGCGGTGAATTTATCATTCACAGCAGGGTCCCCGAAGTGCAGGGAAAAGCCGCCAGCCACATCCGAAAAAGCGTTGCATCGAACAATAAAACGGCCGCAAAACCGCCAAAAAAAATACCGAACGAGTCCGAAAAATGCCGACATCTGCCGCAAAACTGCCGAAAAAAACCCGATCGCATCGGAAAAGAGTTGACGATCCGCTGAACACAGCGCTGACCAGAAAGCCGACAAGCCGACGAATGGGGTAAAAAAAACAAACAACAAAACGATTGAAAGTTTCAATTTTAAAGGCTGTTTGCAAAAGAACTACTGGACTATTTAAAAGGTTTATTACAGGAAAAAAACACTACGGCCCTCATCTCCTCCTGTACTGTTTGTCAAATGTTGTTCAATGTATTGTAACCCTGTCTATACTGTGCCTATTGTACAGCACTGCGGAATATGCCAGCGCTTTATAAATAAATAATAATAATAATACCAGTATATAAAAAAATAAAATAAAATCGGGAAAAAAATGAGCAGAAAAAATCCCCCAAAATTGTGTAAAAAAAACAAAATAAAGAGATTTTTTGCTGCAGATTAAAATAATAAACGGTTCATTAGATATTGGATAAAAGCAGGAATATTTTTAACATTGAAGCCTATGGGATTCGCCTGAATAAACCTGCCGAATGAAACCACCAAACAGCAGGGAACTTCACTGACATTTCTCTGCTGTTCGGTGTCTGGTAACCATTGCTTCTCTGTGGAGGATTTCAATGCCGTCAAACAGGCACCGCATTTCGCTGGCAATTTGCCAAAATTTGGCGAACTACCTGCTCTCTGAATATCCGAATGGCCTCGAAATTGCACCGTACGGGGAAAGGAAATTCACTGTTTGGTGACATTTTGGGGCCAGTTCGACTCTCTATGAATAACCCTGTAAGTCTCCTCTGTGACACTTTCAGACGAGGATTCCCATATATTAACCCCGCTCATCCCTTGGCTTGCTATTACACTGATCCCATATGATTATGACCTGCAGGATACCGCGCTCCACACGCCCATAATCCCACTTAAATAAATCCTAATTTGTCCCTTGTTGCGATTATACACTCGCTTGATAATAAATTCGTTGCCCTCCTGGAGATCCTTCTTTGCAAGAAAATCCCCAAATTGCTGCCCTGCTGTTCAGTCTCGGCGGCGGGGCTTTATCCCTGGGTTTATTAATATTATTATTTAATCTGCATGCGCGGTGTATACAGAAGTATTACAAAAGTATTTGTGCTTTATGACGTCTGTACAGAGCAAAGGGTGAATAAAGATTCCTTAATCCGTTCTAAAAAAGGCCAACATCGTGTCCCAGAAAATGGATAAAAGCCATGTAGAATAACGCATACGGACACTCAATGTAAAAATAAAAAGATGCTGTATTGAAAATAAAGAGATACTGTATTGAAAATAAAGAGATGCTGTATTGAAAATAAAGAGATGCCGTATTGAAAATAAAAAGATGCTGTATTGAAAATAAAAAGATACTGTATTGAAAATAAAAAGATACTGTATTGAAAATAAAGAGATACTGTATTGAAAATAAAAAGATACTGTATTGAAAATAAAAAGATGCTGTATTGAAAATAAAAAGATGCTGTATTGAAAATAAATTAAGAGATGCTGTATTGAAAATAAAAAGATACTGTATTGAAAATAAAGAGATGCCGTATTGAAAATAAAGAGATGCTGTATTGAAAATAAAGTTCCCTTTTTTTGGCATTAGATTATTGGGCAGATCCTGCTGACAGTCTCTGCACAAATATCTAAATTTTCCTCTTTTTTTCTGGTGATTTTATTCACCTTTTGTCCCACAACGCGCGTTGCTCCTCCTCTTCGGCTCAGGGACTTCCCCGAAGGTTTTCTGCGCAAATTGCACTCCCGTGCAACTTGCATAGTGTAGAAGCCGCATATTGTGTAGCGCTACATACTTGCTGTACACAGGTTCTGCAGCGCATGCGCAGAGCGATGGATCGGAGCTGCACGCGCATGCACAGATCTGATCCACCGCTGCCTCTGTGAGAATGCTCGCTACAGCGAATGATCTCAGAGGGTGACGCCACACGCTCTCTGCGTGTGATATCACTGGTGAAAGGCAGCCGGGAAATTCAAAATCCTGACTGCTGTTGATGCTGGGTGAAAGCAGGTAACTCCTCTGCTTCAGCCCACTTCTCCAACCAGATTGGGTCAGCGGGAAGGAGGGGGGGCGGGGGAGAAGGACAACACTCCTCGCATCCTGACCAGTTTAATTAAGGCTATAAAGTGGTCAGGGTGGGTAGAGTGTCCCTTTAAGAGACGGGAAGCTACCTTAGATGGATGATGTTTGACATAAAGACTTTTTTTATTTATAAACACGTTGCTACATTTAGTTATGTAAATTCCTTCGGGAACAGAATCCTCCAGTCCTACTGTATCATCCTGTGTCGCACAAATACATTAAGCCCTTGTCCACTTGTCTTGTACAGCGCTGCAGAATCTGCTGGCACTATATAAAGTATAACGATAATAATCCTGTATAAGTGGGCTCCTTATAAATTCATTCAAACGTTTATAGCTCTGTTTACATTGTAGCTGGCTGCATTCTTCCCGCGTGGCGCTGTATGGCGTGTGTATGTATAGGATTCCTTTCTGTGTGTTTCACAGGTCGGGGGTACGGCAGGCTGTGCCCTGCCCGTCCCAGGGTTACTCTTGTGCCAGCTGGCATTGGACACGCGCGCTGTGAGAGCTTTAGGGCTTAGCGAACGTGTTAATGGCGGGCTGTGACGCGTAGCGCGGATTAGAGCGGACTCATTCGAGGCAGAAAATTATTTGAAAATCCTTTTTTGCTTTTTTTTTTTTCTCCCAGTGATAGATGATGTTAGACAATCGGCATGAATGGTTCCTGCGGGTGTAAAATGTAACAGGTCGCCCGGGGTGTTTAACGGGGATTAACGCGTCTCTGCAGATTGTGTCCAGTGATAAAAATACTGATAATTTCATATTTTGTGGAATTTTTTTGTCGCTTATCACCGAGTAGCTTTTCTCCGCTTTAGGTGTTTTAGGATTAAGCTAAAGAGAAAAAAATGTTGTAGTGTTCAATTAAACCAGGGGTCAGAAACCGTGGCCCTCTGGAGGGCGGAGCCTGATCAGTGAATTATACTCTAAATATATTTAATCAGTTACCAACCGCATCATGATTCCCTTTAAAGGGATCCTCTACTCGACATGACCGATATATAGTTTTAAAGTGGTCAGGATGTGAGGAGTCCCACCTCCCTCTCCCCTTGGGAACTGATCTGCTGTAATCGCTGGGTGAAGTGGAGGAGTTTCCTCCCGCCACACCAGCATCACCAGGAGCCAGGAGTTTGAATTTCCCGGCTGCCGGTCATCAGATCGGTCGCTAGTGATGTCACACACAGAGAGCGGCTGATGTCACCCTCTGAGACCAATCGCTGTAGCGAGCGTTCTCACAGAGGCAGCGGTGGATCAGATCTGTGCATGCGCGTGCAGCTCCGACCCATCGCTCTGTGCAGGTGCTACGGAACTTGTGTATGTAAAGTGTGTTCTGCACATTTTGTGGTTCTTACTCTACGTAAATTGCATAGCAAAGCTGCCGGAAACTCTGGATTCGGAATCACCTTCAGTATACTATTCTCCATCATTTGCAGTATTGGTGAAAACACGTGATACCCACGCTGGGATCCCTGTGATCTGACGTCAGGCTGAGTATATAAGCATCACGTTGAGATCTGGGCAGCCAGAAGTTTTGGAAGGAAGTAAAAGAGGGAATAAAGAGAAGACGATGGGTGCAGCAGGTGAATCCAGACTTTGGACAGGATGTTTGTTTCATGGCCGTATCCCAAAATACCAGCCACCTCCAGCTCCACGGGCTCGATTTCACGCAACTAGGGCACAGCCAAGTACAGACATAAATGTATCTTTGCAATGTAACCACTCCTGATGAGGCTAAATATACCCTTTAATGATTAGCATTATTAATTGCGGTCTCACCAATGGAACGTCACAAATATTTTGGTAAAAGAGAAAAAAAAAATTGACAAAGGTGTTTTTGTTAGTGGCTCGCAGTGCCGCTCTCATAACCTCGGGAAGCCGCTAATTGATTGCGCCGTTACACTCTGCAGACCCACAGGAGTTTTTAGAGAGTTGTGCGTTCGCTGCTCATATGTGATCTTACTAGGAAGGACACCGGAAAACAATCTGTTTTAAAGCTTTTCCGTCCCCCACATAACCGCGGCATGCCGCAGCGAGGAGAATGACTGTGAGCAAAGAGCCGTCCGTCCTACAGGACCGCCCTGTGCTCGCAGTGAGTGCTGCGCCCTCTGCCTGTCATGATCTGAGTGACAGGCGGCATAGCGCTTTGAGCAGGCAGGGGGCGTCTTGGCCGACAGTTCACTGCACGGTGTGCCCCCCCCCCAGCCCCATGGCGACGGCTCCAGGGAGAGGGGGGAAACCTCAAAACAGGATATCTCAATTATTTACAATACATACGTCAGCAAAAAAGCTGACCTATATAAAGGGAGAGGTGCCCTGATTATATGGAGGAGCCCGTAAAAAGACACCCGCACACCCTGATTATATAGACGAGCCCCAAAAAGGACACCCGCACACCCTGAATATATGGAGGAGCCCATAAATAGACACCCGCACACCCTGAATATATGGAGGAGCCCATAAATAGACACCCGCACACCCTGAATATATGGAGGAACCCCTAAAAAGACACCCGCACATCCTGAATATATGGAGGAGCCCCTAAAAAGACACCCGCATACCCTGAATATATGGAGGAGCCCCTAAAAAGACACATACACACCCTGAATATATGGAGGAACCCCTAAAAAGACACCCGTACACGCTGAATATATGGAGGAGCCCCTAAAAAGACACCCACACCCTGAATACATGGAGGAGCCCCTAAAAAGACACCCACACACCCTGAATATATGGAGGAACCCCTTAAAAGACACCCGCACACCCTGAATATATGGAGGAACCCCTTAAAAGACACCCACACACCCTGAATATAAGGAGGAGCCCCTAAAAAGACACCCACACACCCTGAATATAAGGAGGAGCCTTTAAAAAGACACCCACACACCCTGAATATATGGAGGAGCCCCTAAAAAGACACCCGCACACCCTGAATATAAGGAGGAGCCCCTAAAAAGACACCCGCACACCCTGAATATATGGAGGAGCCCCTAAAAAGACACCCGCACACCCTGAATATATGGAGGAGCCCCTAAAAAGACACCCGCACACCCTGAACATATGGAGGAGCCCCTAAAAAGACACCCGCACACCCTGAATATATGGAGGAGCCCCTAAAAAGACACCCGCACACCCTGAATATATGGAGGAGCCCCTATAAAGACAGCCACACACCCTGAATATATGGAGGAGCCCCTAAAAAGACACCCGCACACCCTGAATATATGGAGGAGCCCCTAAAAAGACACCCACACACCCTGAATATATGGAGGAGCCCCTAAAAAGACACCCACACACCCTGAATATATGAAGGAGCCCCTAAAAAGACACCCACACACCCTGAATATATGGAGGAGCCCCTAAAAAGACACCCACACACCCTGAATATATGAAGGAGCCCCTAAAAAGACACCCGCACACCCTGAATATATGGAGGAGCCCCTAAAAAGACACCCGCACACCCTGAATATATGGAGGAGCCCCTAAAAAGACACCCGCACACCCTGACTATATGGAGGAGGAGCCCATAAAAGAGGGACAGAGGAATCGGAGCCTAAAAGTGGGACATTTCTCCTAAATAAGGACATTTGGGAAGTTATGTGAAAAAATTATCGAAATTGACGCTAAACAGCAGGAATATTCCGTCTCAGGATTCGGTGCATTTACATTTAAATAGAGAGTAGCACAAAGCAGGAATAATAACCCAGAGATATTGGATTTGGAAAATGTTTTTTATTTCTGATGAAACGTTTCTATTTATTCTGTAGATTTTTTTCATTATTTTTGTTCCTTGTTGTGTTTTTCCTTCGTTCTCCTGGAAAGTTACAAAGATTTATAACGGTTTACTCGCTCGACTGCACTGAACCGAGAACTATGACTGTGAAACACCATCCAAAGCATGCGAGCTGGAAGATAGTCACCCGTGCGGATCTCTTTTCTTAGGGGTTGATTCGCTAAATCGCGAACTGAAAGACTGACCCGAGAAATGGCAGCTTTTAAGATAAAATAGCCTAAAATCTGTAACGTGTTTCTCTCGAATCCCCTGGATTTCATTATTAGTGGCCTATATGCCGTGTTACACCAATCATTGGGGTACATTCACCAAAACAGCAGCTGGGGAGGTTTATTGGGCATTTTAAAGGATAAAATAACAGAATAAGAGAATTTTTTATTAAAAAATGTCCCTCAAACCCCAGTTTTTGGATTATTCCCCAGTGTCCTCCTCTTCTCAATGTGTATAAACCCTGCGGTGTCCTCCATGTGTATTACCATAGTGCACACCAGGACACACCGTGATGCCACAGCGCTTCGATTCCAATATATGTACACGACATAAAAACACAAAGGGGTCTATTCACCAAGCTCTGAAATTGAATACAACTCGTTGCTTTTCAGCCCATTTCAGCAATTTAATTTAACCAAAAACACAATGAATTCACTATTTATTCAATACTGACTGTAATTTGCCACAATTTGAGTCGCCGTAGCAGTTATCGGACGCTGGCAAAAAACACTGATTAATGCCGAATTGTTCCGAAAATGTCTTTTAAAAAAAATACAAAATGGTCTTTAAATTTTTTTTTAATAAATTATATTTATTACATTGAAACCTATGGGATTTGCTTGTTTATACCCGTTGAACTGAAACACCGAAAATCAGGTAATTTTGCCACAATTTTTGGGTGCAGTTCTGTGTTCTGTGAACTGACGAATTGATGGCTCTCAATGGGGCAATGTTGGTGACTCCGAATTGCACCATATTTCGCTTCCATTTCGCCTGTATTTGGTGAATTGGCAGCTTTGTGAATAGAAGAATTTTTACTCCCTACCCCACTCTATACCCCCCTTTATACTAACTCCTATACCCTCAATCCACCCATAACCAGTGGTGTCACGGGTGGGTACGGGGAGTGTGGGCCGCACCAGGTGACACCCGTGTGACACTCTCTAGGGCATTGAGCCCTTGGCCTGCGCGTCCTGAGAGCGCTAACAACAGAGCATTGAGCCCTTGGCCTGCGTGTCCTGAGAGCGCTAACAACAGAGCATTGAGCCCTTGGCCTGCACATCCTGAGAGCACTAACAACAGAGCATTGAGCCCTTGGCCGGCACGTTCTGAGAGCGCTAACAACAGAGCATTGGGCAGTTGGCCGGCACGTTCTGAGAGTGCTAACAACAGAGCATTGAGCCCTTGGCCGGCGCGTCCTGAGAGCACTAACAACAGAGCATTGAGCCCTTGGCCGGCACGTCCTGAGAGCGCTAACAACAGAGCATTGAGCCCTTGGCCGGAACGTCCTGAGAGCGCTAACAACAGAGTATTGAGCCCTTGGCCGGCACCTCCTGAGAGCACTAACAACAGAGCATTGAGCCCTTGGCCGGCACGTTCTGAGAGCGCTAACAACAGAGCATTGAGCCCTTGGCCTGCGCGTCCTGAGAGCGCTAACAACGGAGCATTGAGCCCTTGGCCGGCGCCTCCTGAGAGCGCTAACAACAGAGCATTGAGCCCTTGGCCTGCGCGTCCTGAGAGCGCTAACAACAGAGCATTGGGCAGTTGGCCGGCACGTTCTGAGAGCGCTAACAACAGAGCATTGAGCCCTTGGCCTGCGCGTCCTGAGAGCGCTAACAACGGAGCATTGAGCCCTTGGCCGGCGCCTCCTGAGAGCGCTAACAACAGAGCATTGAGCCCTTGGCCTGCGCTTCCTGAGAGCGCTAACAACAGAGCATTGAGCCCTTGGCCTGTGCGTCCTGAGAGCGCTAACAACAGAGCATTGAGCCCTTGGCCTGCGCGTCCTGAGAGCGCTAACAACAGAGCATTGAGCCCTTGGCCTGCGCATCCTGAGAGCGCTAACAACAGAGCATTGAGCCCTTGGCCTGCACGTCCTGAGAGTGCTAACAACAGAGCATTGAGCCCTTGGCCTGCGTGTCCTAAGAGCGCTAACAACAGAGCATTGAGCCCTTGGCCGGCACGTCCTGAGAGCGCTAACAACAGAGCATTGAGCCCTTGGCCTGCACGTCCTGAGAGCGCTAACAACAGAGCTTTGAGCCCTTGGCCTGCGCGTCCTGAGAGCACTAACAACAGAGCATTGAGCCCTTGGCCTGCACGTCCTGAGAGTGCTAACAACAGAGCATTGAGCCCTTGGCCGGCACCGCCTGAGAGCGCTAACAACAGAGCATTGAGCCCTTGGCCGGCACATCCTGAGAGCGCTAACAACAGAGCATTGAGCCCTTGGCTGGCACGTCCTGAGAACGCTAACAACAGAGCATTGAGCCCTTGGCCTGGGCGTCCTGAGAGCGCTAACAACAGAGCATTGAGCCCTTGGCCTGCACGTCCTGAGAGCGCTAACAACAGAGCATTGAGCCCTTGGCTGGCACGTCCTGAGAGTGCTAACAACAGAGCATTGAGCCCTTGGCCGGAACGTCCTGAGAGCACTAACAACAGAGCATTGAGCCCTTGGCCGGCACCGCCTGAGAGCGCTAACAACAGAGCATTAAGCCCTTGGCCGGCACGTCCTGAGAGCGCTAACAACAGAGCATTGAGCCCTTGGCTGGCACGTCCTGAGTACGCTAACAACAGAGCATTGAGCCCTTGGCCTGGGCGTCCTGAGAGCGCTAACAACAGAGCATTGAGCCCTTGGCCTGGGCGTCCTGAGAGCGCTAACAACAGAGCATTGAGCCCTTGGCCTGCACGTCCTGAGAGCGCTAACAACAGAGCATTGAGCCCTTGGCCTGCGCGTCCTGAGAGCGCTAACAACAGAGCATTGAGCCCTTGGCCTGCGTGTCCTGAGAGCGCTAACAACAGAGCATTGAGCCCTTGGCCTGCACATCCTGAGAGCACTAACAACAGTGCATTGAGCCCTTGGCCGGCACGTTCTGGGAGCGCTAACAACAGAGCATTGGGCAGTTGGCCGGCACGTTCTGAGAGTGCTAACAACAGAGCATTGGGCCCTTGGCCGGCACGTTCTGAGAGTGCTAACAACAGAGCATTGGGCCCTTGGCCGGCACGTTCTGAGAGCGCTAACAACAGAGCATTGAGCCCTTAGCCTGCGCGTCCTGAGAGCGCTAACAACAGAGCAATGAGCCCTTGGCCTGCGCGTCCTGAGAGCGCTAACAACAGAGCATTGAGCCCTTGGCCTGCGCGTCCTGAGAGCGCTAACAACAGAGCATTGAGCCCTTGGCCTGCACATCCTGAGAGTGCTAACAACAGAGCATTGAGCCCTTGGCCTGCGTGTCCTGAGAGCGCTAACAACAGAGCATTGAGCCCTTGGCTGGCACGTCCTGAGAGTGCTAACAACAGAGCATTGAGCCCTTGGCCGGAACGTGCTGAGAGCACTAACAACAGAGCATTGAGCCCTTGGCCGGCACCGCCTGAGAGCGCTAACAACAGAGCATTGAGCCCTTGGCCGGCACGTCCTGAGAGCGCTAACAACAGAGCATTGAGCCCTTGGCTGGCATGTCCTGAGAACGCTAACAACAGAGCATTGAGCCCTTGGCCTGGGCGTCCTGAAAGCGCTAACAACAGAGCATTGAGCCCTTGGCTGGCACGTCCTGAGAGCGCTAACAACAGAGCATTGAGCACTTGGCCTGCGTCCTGAGAGCGCTAACAACAGAGCATTGAGCCCTTGGCTGGCACGTCCTGAGAGCGCTAACAACAGAGCATTGAGCCCTTGGCCTGCGTGTCCTGAGAGCGCTAACAACAGAGCATTGAGCCCTTGGCCTGCAAATCCTGAGAGCACTAACAACAGAGCATTGAGCCCTTGGCCGGCACGTTCTGAGAGCGCTAACAACAGAGCATTGGGCAGTTGGCCGGCACGTTCTGAGAGCACTAACAACAGAGCATTGAGCCCTTGGCCGGAACGTCCTGAGAGCGCTAAAAACAGAGCATTGGGCCCTTGGCCGGCACGTTCTGAGAGCGCTAACAACAGAGCATTGAGCCCTTGGCCTGCGCGTCCTGAGAGCGCTAACAACAGAGCATTGAACCCTTGGCCGGAACGTCCTGAGAGCGCTAACAACAGAGCATTGGGCCCTTGGCCGGAACGTCCTGAGAGCGCTAACAACAGAGCATTGAGCCCTTGTTCGGAACGTCCTGAGAGCGCTAACAACAAAGCATTGGGCCCTTGGCCGGCACCGCCTGAGAGCACTAACAACAGAGCATTGAGAACTTGGCTGGTGCGTCCTGAGAGCGCTGACAACAGAGCATTGAGCCCTTGGCCGGCACGTCCTGAGAGCGCTGGCAACAGAGCATTGAGCCCTTGGCCGGCACGTCCTGAGAGCGCTAACAACAGAGCATTGAGCCCTTGGCCGGCACCGCCTGAGTGCGCTAATCTAATTCTGCTTTCCTCCTATCTATAGGATAATAAGGAAATCCAATCAGCGATACATTTGACAGACACAATGTAATCCCAGCCGCTATCATTGAAGTTACTTTTGTTTCGTTAATTTCTTTATATTAAAATTATATAACCTTTTGATCCGTTCTGCGCCGCACATGATCCGCTAAATGTTCACATGAAAGTAGAGCCTTTAACCGCCATTAATTGAGTTATAGATAATGAAACGGGGGCGTCTGCACGTGGATCATTAATCAAAGCCAAGATACCTTATAGAATAAACATATTAACCTTCAAATAAAAACAGTATATAAAAAAACAATAAAACAGCGATAAGTAATTAGTATCAGTGTCTTCAAGTCTGCAATGTAATAAAATAATCAGAATGATTCGTTCCCTTTGTGTTAAGGCGACGGTAATACAGGGTTTGGGGTGCTTGTACGTTCAAACTGGTCTTTTTCCAACACAGCAAGGGTTAACCTCCTCTAGATTGCAAGCTCCTGTGTGCACGACCCTCTGCATGTCTTTGCCCTGATTTCTGAGTTTTGTTAGGTTAATCCCCCATGTTTTATTAGAAAGCGCTACAGACACTGATGGCGCTATATATACATGATACTTTTATTATAATATTAATAACTTGGGCTCCCAGGTACTGTATGTGTGCCCCATATTTCCTGTGATACCCAGCCACTACTGTCACAGAGCATCATGGGTAATGCAGACTGCAAGGTCACTGGCGCAGGGTCCGGTTTTCCTTCCATCCAAATCTTTATAAATTCTAACACGTTTGATGACTGGAAATTCTGATTGCATTAGATGTAGGGCAGCCCTTTTCGTGCCACCCACACGGAACAAAACATTAAATAATCTAAACACTCATATTAGACACAATGCAAAGTATTGAGACAATTAATTTCGGCAAATTTCGGAATCCCAAGTTTTCAGATTTTGGTATATTGGGGTCAGTGTGGTATATTGGGGGTCAGTGTGGTATGTTGGGGGGTCAGTGTGTCAAATGGGGGGGTCAGTGTGGTATATTAGGTTCAATGTGGTGCATTGGGGCGTCAGTGTGGTACATTGAGGGATCAGTGTGGTATATTGGGGGGTCAGTGTGGTGCATTGGGGGTCAGTGTGGTATATTGGGGGTCATTGTGGTATGTTGGGGGTCAGTGTGTCAAATGGGGGGGTCAGTGTGGTATATTAGGTTCAATGTGGTGCATTGGGGCATCAGTGTGGTACATTGAGGGGTCAGTGTGGTATATTGGGGGGTCAGTGTGGTGCATTGGGGGTCAGTGTGGTATATTGGTGGTCAGTGTGGTGTACTGGGGTTAGTATGGTATTATGGGGGATCAGTGTGGTATATTGGGGGTCAGTGTGCTATGTTGGGGGTCAGTGTGATGCATTGGAGGGTCAATGTGGGATATTGGGGGTCAGTCTGGTGCATTGGGGTCAATGTGGTGCATTCGGGGGGTCAGTGTGGTATATTGGGGTCAGTGTGGTTTGTTGGGGGTCAGTGTGGTATATTGGGGTCATTGTGGTTTATTGGGGGTCAGTGTGGTTTATTGGGGGTCAGTGTGGTATATTGGGGTCATTGTGGTGCATTGGGGTCATTGTGGTTTATTGGGGGTCAGTGTGGTTTATTGGGGGTCAGTGTGGTATACTGGGGGTCAGTGTGGTTTATTGGGGGTCAGTGTGGTGTATTGGGGGTCAGTGTGGTATATTGGGGGTCAGTGTGGTGTATTGGGGGTCAGTGTGGTATATTGGGGGTCAGTGTGGTGCACTGGGGGGTCAGTGTGGTGTATTGGGGTCAGTGTGGTATATTGGGGGTCATTGTGGTGTATTGGGGGTCAGTGTAGTGTATTGGGGGTCAGTGTGGTGTATTGGGGGAGTCTGTGTGGTATATTGGGGTCAGTATGGTGTGTTGGGGGGGTCAGTGTGGTATATTGGGGGTCAGTGTGGTGTATTGGGGGTCATTGTGGTGTATTGGGGCCCAGTGTGGTATATTGGGGGTCACTGTGGTGTATTGGGGGTTAGTGTGGTGTATTGGGGGTCATTGTGGTGTATTGGTGTCAGTGTGGTATATTGGGGTCAGTGTGGTGTGTTGGGGTCAGTGTGGTATATTGGGGGTCATTGTGGTCTATTCGGGGGTCAGTGCAGTGTATTGGGGGTCATTGTGGTGTATTGGGGGCCAGTGTGGTATATTGGGGTCAGTGTGGTGTGTTGGGGTCAGTGTGGTATATTGGGGGTCAGTGTGGTGTGTTGGGGTCAGTGTGGTGTGTTGGGGGTCATTGTGGTATATTGGGGGTCAGTGTGGTGTATTGGGGGTCAGTGTGGTATATTGGGGTCAGTGTGGTATATTGGGGGTCAGTGTGGTGTGTTGGGGGGGTCAGTGTGGTATATTGGGGGTCAGTGTAGTGTATTGGGGGTCATTGTGGTATATTCGGGGGTCAGTGTAGTGTATTGGGGGTCATTGTGGTGTATTGGGGGCCAGTGTGGTATATTGGGGGTCACTGTGGTGTTTTGGGGGTCAGTGTGGTGTATTGGGGGTCATTGTGGTATATTGGGGGTCAGTGTGGTGTATTGGGGTCAGTGTGGTATATTGGGGTCAGTGTGGTGTGTTGGGGTCAGTGTGGTATATTGGGGGTCAGTGTGGTGTATTGGGGGTCAGTGTGGTGTGTTGGGGGTCAGTGTAGTATATTGGGGGTCAGTGTGGTGTATTGGGGGTCAGTGTGGTGTGTTGGGGGTCAGTGCGGTATATTGTGGGGGTCTGTGTGGTATATTGGGGGGTCAGTGTGGTATATTGGGGATCAGTGTGGTATATTGGGGTCCAAGTGGTGTATTGGGGGGTCAGTGTGGTATGTTGGGTGGGTCAGTGTGGTATATTGGGGGAGTCTGTGTGGTATATTGGGGGTCAGTGTGGTGTATTGGGGGTCAGTGTAGTGTGTTGGGGTCAGTATGGTGTGTTGGGGGGTCAGTGTGGTATATTGGGGGTCAGTGTGGTGTATTGGGGGTCATTGTGGTATATTGGGGGTCAGTGTGGTGTGTTGGGGTCAGTGTGGTATATTGGGGGTCAGTGTGGTGTATTGGGGTCAGTGTGGTATATTGGGGTCAGTGTGGTGTGTTGGGTCAGTGTGGTATATTGGGGGTCAGTGTGGTGTATTGGGGGTCAGTGTGGTGTGTTGGGGGTCAGTGTAGTATATTGGGGTCAGTGTGGTATATTGGGGGTCAGTGTGGTATGTTGGGGGGGTCAGTGTGTCAAATGGGGGGGGTCAGTGTGGTATATTAGGTTCAATGTGGTGCATTGGGGCGCCAGTGTGGTACATTGAGGGGTCAGTGTGGTATATTGGGGGGTCAGTGTGGTGCATTGGGGGTCAGTGTGGTATATTGGGGGTCAGTGTGGTATGTTGGGGGGTCAGTGTGTCAAATGGGGGGGTCAGTGTGGTATATTAGGTTCAATGTGGTGCATTGGGGCATCAGTGTGGTACATTGAGGGGTCAGTGTGGTATATTGGGGGGTCAGTGTGGTGCATTGGGGGTCAGTGTGGTATATTGGTGGTCAGTGTGGTGTATTGGGGTTAGTATGGTATTATGGGGATCAGTGTGGTATATTGGGGGTCAGTGTGGGATATTGGGGTCAGTGTGGTGCATTGGGAGGGTCAGTGTGGGATATTGGGGGTCAGTGTGGTATATTGGGGGTCAGTGTGGGATATTGGGGTCAGTGTGGTGCATTGGGGGGTCAGTGTGGTATATTGGGGGTCAGTGTGGGAAATTGGGGTCAGTGTAGGATATTGCGGGGTCAGTGTGGGATATTGGGAGTCAGTGTGGTATATTGGGAGTCAATGTGGTGCACTGGGGGTCAGTGTGGTATATTGGGGGGTCAGTAGAATATTGGGGGGTCAGTGTGGTGTATTGGGGGTTCAGTGTGGTATGTTGGGGGTCAGTGTGATGCATTGGAGGGTCAATGTGGGATATTGGGGGTCAGTCTGGTGCATTGGGGGTCAATGTGGTGCATTCGGGGGTCAGTGTGGTATATTGGGGGTCAGTGTGGTTTATTAGGGGTCAGTGTGGTATATTGGGGGTCAGTGTGGTATATTGGGGTCATTGTGGTTTATTGGGGGTCAGTGTGGTATATTGGAGTCATTGTGGTGCATTGGGGTCATTGTGGTTTATTGGGGGTCAGTGTGGTATATTGGGGTCAGTGTGGTATATTGGGGGTCAGTGTGGTGTATTGGGGGTCATTGTGGTATATTGGGGTCAGTGTGGTGTGTTGGGGTCAGTGTGGTATATTGGGGGTCAGTGTGGTGTGTTGGGGTCAGTGTGGTATATTGGGGGTCCGTGTGGTGCACTGGGGGGTCAGTGTGGTGTATTGGGGTCAGTGTGGTATATTGGGGGTCATTGTGGTGTATTGGGGGGTCAGTGTAGTGTATTGGGGGTCAGTGTGGTGTATTGGGGTTCATTGTGGTGTATTGGGGGCCAGTGTGGTATATTGGGGGTCATTGTGGTGTATTGGGGGCCAGTGTGGTATATTGGGGGTCAGTGTGGTGTATTGGGGGTCAGTGTGGTGTGTTGGGGTCAGTGTGGTATATTGGGGTCAGTGTGGTGTGTTGGGGGGTCAGTGTGGTATATTGGGGGTCAGTGTAGTGTATTGGGGGTCATTGTGGTATATTCAGGGGTCAGTGTAGTATATTGGGGGTCATTGTGGTGTGTTGGGGGCCAGTGTGGTATATTGGGGGTCACTGTGGTGTTTTGGGGGTCAGTGTGGTGTATTGGGGGTCAGTGTGGTATATTGGGGTCAGTGTGGTGTGTTGGGGTCATTGTGGTATATTGGGGGTCAGTGTGGTGTGTTGGGGGTCAGTGTTGTATATTGGGGGTCAGTGTGGTGTATTGGGGTCAGTGTGGTGTGTTGGGGGTCAGTGCGGTATATTGTGGGGGTCTGTGTGGTATATTGGGGGGTCAGTGTGGTATATTGGGGGTCAGTGTGGTGTATTGGGGTCATTGTGGTATATTGGGGGTCATTGTGGTGTATTGGGGGCCAGTGTGGTATATTGGGGGTCACTGTGGTGTTTTGGGGGTCAGTGTGGTATATTGGGGTCAGTGTGGTGTGTTGGGGTCAGTGTGGTATATTGGGGGTCAGTGTGGTGTATTGGGGGTCAGTGTGGTGTGTTGGGGGTCAGTGTAGTATATTGGGGGTCAGTGTGGTGTATTGGGGGTCAGTGTGGTGTGTTGGGGGTCAGTGCGGTATATTGTGGGGGTCTGTGTGGTATATTGGGGGGTCAGTGTGCTATATTGGGGATCAGTGTGGTATATTGGGGTCCAAGTGGTGTATTGGGGGGTCAGTGTGGTGTGTTGGGTGGGTCAGTGTGGTATATTGGGGGAGTCTGTGTGGTATATTGGGGGTCAGTGTGGTGTATTGGGGGTCAGTGTAGTGTGTTGGGGTCAGTATGGTGTGTTGGGGGTCAGTGTGGTATATTGGGGGTCAGTGTGGTGTATTGGGGTCATTGTGGTATATTGGGGGTCAGTGTGGTGTGTTGGGGTCAGTGTGGTATATTGGGGGTCAGTGTGGTGTATTGGGGGTCAGTGTGGTGTGTTGGGGGTCAGTGTAGTATATTGGGGTCAGTGTGGTATATTGGGGGTCAGTGTGGTATGTTGGGGGGTCAGTGTGTCAAATGGGGGGGTCAGTGTGGTATATTAGGTTCAATGTGGTGCATTGGGGCGCCAGTGTGGTACATTGAGGGGTCAGTGTGGTATATTGGGGGTCAGTGTGGTGCATTGGGGGTCAGTGTGGTATATTGGGGTCAGTGTGGTAAGTTGGGGGGTCAGTGTGTCAAATGGGGGGTCAGTGTGGTATATTAGGTTCAATGTGGTGCATTGGGGCATCAGTGTGGTACATTGAGGGGTCAGTGTGGTGCATTGGGGGTCAGTGTGGTATATTGGTGGTCAGTGTGGTGTATTGGGGTTAGTATGGTATTATGGGGATCAGTGTGGTATATTGGGGGTCAGTGTGGGATATTGGGGTCAGTGTGGTGCATTGGGAGGGTCAGTGTGGGATATTGGGGTCAGTGTGGTATATTGGGGGGTCAGTGTGGGATATTGGGGTCAGTGTGGTGCATGGGGGGTCAGTGTGGTATATTGGGGGTCAGTGTGGGAAATTGGGGTCAGTGTAGGATATTGCGGGGTCAGTGTGGGATATTGGGAGTCAGTGTGGTATATTGGGAGTCAATGTGGTGCACTGGGGGTCAGTGTGGTATATTGGGGGGTCAGTAGAATATTGGGGGGTCAGTGTGGTGTATTGGGGGTTCAGTGTGGTATGTTGGGGGTCAGTGTGATGCATTGGAGGGTCAATGTGGGATATTGGGGGTCAGTCTGGTGCATTGGGGGTCAATGTGGTGCATTCGGGGGGTCAGTGTGGTATATTGGGGGTCAGTGTGGTTTATTAGGGGTCAGTGTGGTATATTGGGGGGTCAGTGTGGTATATTGGGGTCATTGTGGTTTATTGGGGGTCAGTGTGGTTTATTGGGGGTCAGTGTGGTATATTGGAGTCATTGTGGTGCATTGGGGTCATTGTGGTTTATTGGGGGTCAGTGTGGTATATTGGGGGTCAGTGTGGTATATTGGGGGTCAGTGTGGTGTATTGGGGGTCATTGTGGTATATTGGGGGTCAGTGTGGTGTGTTGGGGTCAGTGTGGTATATTGGGGGTCAGTGTGGTGTGTTGGGGTCAGTGTGGTATATTGGGGGTCCGTGTGGTGCACTGGGGGGTCAGTGTGGTGTATTGGGGTCAGTGTGGTATATTGGGGGTCATTGTGGTGTATTGGGGGTCAGTGTAGTGTATTGGGGGTCAGTGTGGTGTATTGGGGTTCATTGTGGTGTATTGGGGGCCAGTGTGGTATATTGGGGGTCATTGTGGTGTATTGGGGGCCAGTGTGGTATATTGGGGGTCAGCGTGGTGTATTGGGGGTCAGTGTGGTGTGTTGGGGTCAGTGTGGTATATTGGGGTCAGTGTGGTGTGTTGGGGGGTCAGTGTGGTATATTGGGGGTCAGTGTAGTGTATTGGGGGTCATTGTGGTATATTCAGGGGTCATTGTAGTATATTGGGGGTCAGTGGTGTGTTGGGGCCAGTGTGGTATATTGGGGGTCACTGTGGTGTTTTGGGGGTCAGTGTGGTGTATTGGGGGTCAGTGTGGTATATTGGGGTCAGTGTGGTGTGTTGGGGGTCATTGTGTTATTGGGGGTCAGTGTGGTGTGTTGGGGGTCAGTGTAGTATATTGGGGGTCAGTGTGGTGTATTGGGGTCAGTGTGGTGTGTTGGGGTCAGTGCGGTATATTGTGGGGTTCTGTGTGGTATATTGGGGGGTCAGTGTGGTATATTGGGGGTCAGTGTGGTATATTGGGGGTCATTGTGGTATATTGGGGGTCATTGTGGTGTATTGGGGGCCAGTGTGGTATATTGGGGGTCACTGTGGTGTTTTGGGGGTCAGTGTGGTGTATTGGGGGTCATTGTGGTATATTGGGGGTCAGTGTGGTGTATTGGGGTCAGTGTGGTATATTGGGGTCATTGTGGTGTGTTGGGGGTCATTGTGGTATATTGGGGTCAGTGTAGTGTATTGGGGTCAGTGTGGTATATTGGGGTCAGTGTGGTGTGTTGGGGTCAGTGTGGTATATTGGGGGTCAGTGTGGTATATTGGGGTCAGTGTGGTGTGTTAGGGTCAGTGTGGTGTGTTGGGGGTCAGTGTAGCATATTGGGGTCAGTGTGGTATATTGGGGGTCAGTGTGGTATGTTGGGCGGGGTCAGTGTGTCAAATGGGGGGGTCAGTGTGGTATATTAGGTTCAATGTGGTGCATTGGGGCGTCAGTGTGGTACATTGAGGGGTCAGTGTGGTATATTGGGGGTCAGTGTGGTATGTTGGGGGTCAGTGTGTAAATGGGGGGGTCAGTGTGGTATATTAGGTTCAATGTGGTGCATTGGGGCATCAGTGTGGTACATTGAGGGGTCAGTGTAGTATATTGGGGGGTCAGTGTGGTGCATTGGGGGTCACTGTGGTATATTGGTGGTCAGTGTGGTGTGTTGGGGTTAGTATGGTATTATGGGGAATCAGTGTGGTATATTGGGGGTCAGTGTGGGATATTGGGGTCAGTGTGGTGCATTGGGAGGGTCAGTGTGGGATATTGGGGGTCAGTGTGGTATATTGGGGGTCAGTGTGGGATATTGGGGTCAGTGTGGTGCATTGGGGGTCAGTGTGGTATATTGGGGGTCAGTGTGGGAAATTGAGGTCAGTGTGGGATATTGTGGGGTCAGTGTGGGATATTGGGAGTCAGTGTGGTATATTGCGAGTCAATGTGGTGCACTGGGGGTCAGTGTGGTATATTGGGGGTCAGTAGAATATTGGGGGGTCAGTGTGGTGTATTGGGGGTTCAGTGTGGTATGTTGGGGGTCAGTGTGCTGCATTGGAGGGTCAATGTGGGATATTGGGGTTCAGTCTGGTGCATTGGGGGTCAATGTGGTGCATTCGGGGGGTCAGTGTGGTATATTGGGGGTCAGCGTGGTTTATTGGGGGTCAGTGTGGTATATTGGGGGGTCAGTGTGGTATATTGGGGTCATTGTGGTTTATTGGGGGTCAGTGTGGTATATTGGGGTCATTGTGGTGCATTGGGGTCATTGTGGTTTATTGGGGGTCAGTGTGGTGCATTGGGGTCATTGTGGTATATTGGGGGTCAGTGTGGTGTGTTGGGGTCAGTGTGGTATATTGGGGTCAGTGTGGTATATTGGGGGTCAGTGTGGTGTGTTGGGGTCAGTGTGTATATTGGGGGTCAGTGTGGTGCACTGGGGGTCAGTGTGGTATATTGGGGGTCATTGTGGTGTATTGGGGGGTCAGTGTAGTGTATTGGGGGTCAGTGTGGTGTGTTGGGGGGAGTCTGTGTGGTATATTGGGGGTCAGTGTGGTGTGTTGGGGGGTCAGTGTGGTATATTGGGGGTCAGTGTGGTGTATTGGGGGCCAGTGTGGTATATTGGGGGTCAGTGTGGTGTATAGGGGGTCAGTGTGGTGTATTGGGGGTCCAGTGTGGTGTATTGGGGTCAGTGTGGTGTGTTGGGGGGAGTATGTGTGGTATATTGGGGGTCAGTGTGGTGTGTTGGGGGGTCAGTGTGGTATATTGGGGGAGTCTGTGTGGTGTGTTGGGGGGTCAGTGTGGTATATTGGGGGGAGTCTGTGTGGTATATTGGGGGTCAGTGTGGTGTATTGGGGGTCAGTGTGGTGTGTTGGGGTCAGTGTGGTGTGTTGGGGGTCAGTGTGGTATATTGGGGGTCAGTGTGGTGTATTGGGGGTCATTGTGGTATATTCGGGGTCAGTGTGGTGTGTTAGGGTCAGTGTGGTATTTTGGGGGGTCAGTGTGGTGTGTTGGGGGGGTCGGTGTGGTATATTGGGGGGTCAGTGTGGTATATTGGGGGTCATTGTGGTGTATAGGGGGACAGTGTGGTGTATTGGGGTCAGTGTGGTGTATTGGGGGTGAGTGTGGTATATTGGGGGTCAGTGTGGTATATTGGGGGGTCAGTGTGGTGTATTGGGGGTCAGTGTGGTGTATTGGGGGGGTCAGTGTGGTGTATTGGGGTCAGTGTGGTATATTGGGGGGTCAGTGTGGTGTATTGGGGGTAAGTGTGGTGTATTGGGGGTCAGTGTGGTATATTGGGGGGTCAGTGTGGTGTATTGGGGTCAGTGTGGTGTGTTGGGGGTCAGTATGGTGTGTTGGGGGGCAGTGTGGTATATTGGGGGTCAGTGTGGTGTATTGGGGGTCAGTGTGGTATATTGGGGGTCAGTGTGGTGTGTTGGGGGGAGTCTGTGTGGTATATAGGGGGTCAGTGTGGTGTGTTGGGGGGGTCAGTGTGATATATTGGGGGAATATGTGTGGTATATTGGGGGTCAGTGTGGTATATTGGGGGAGTCTGTGTGGTATATTGGGGGGTCAGTGTGGTGTATAGGGGGTCAGTGTGGTGTATTGGGGGTCAGTGTGGTGTATTGGGGGTCAGTGTGGTGTGTTGGGGGGAGTATGTGTGGTATATTGGGGGTCAGTGTGGTGTGTTGGGGGGTCAGTGTGGTATATTGGGGGAGTCTGTGTGGTGTGTTGGGGGGTCAGTGTGGTATATTGGGGGGAGTCTGTGTGGTATATTGGGGGTCAGTGTGGTGTGTTGGGGTTCAGTGTGGTGTGTTGGGGGTCAGTGTGGTGTGTTGGGGGGTCAGTGTGGTATATTGGGGGTCAGTGTGGTGTTTGGGGGTCATTGTGTATATTCGGGTCAGTGTGGTGTGTTAGGGTCAGTGTGGTATTTTGGGGGGTCAGTGTGGTGTGTTGGGGGGGTCGGTGTGGTATATTGGGGGGTCAGTGTGGTATATTGGGGCATTGTGGTGTATAGGGGGACAGTGTGGTGTATTTGGGGTCATTGTGGTGTATTGGGGGTCAGTGTGGTATATTGGGGGTCAGTGTGGTATATTGGGGGGTCAGTGTGGTGTATTGGGGTCAGTGTGGTGTATTGGGGGGGTCAGTGTGGTGTATTGAGGTCAGTGTGTGATATTGGGGGGTCAGTGTGGTGTATTGGGGGTCAGTGTGGTATATTGGGGCGTCAGTGTGGTGTATTGGGGTCAGTGTGGTGTATTGGGGGTCAGTGTGGTGTATTGGGGGGTCAGTGTGGTATATTGGGGGGTCAGTGTGGTATATTGGGGGGTCAGTGTGGTGTATTGGGGGGTCAGTGTGGTGTATTGGGGGTCAGTGTGGTATATTGGGGGTCAGTGTGGTATATTGGGGGTCAGTGTGGTGTATTGGGGGTCAGTGTGGTGTATTGGGGGTCAGTGTGGTGTGTGGGGGGTCAGTGTGGTGTATTGGGTTCCCTCTCCCCCCTCAGGACTGTGTTTGCAGTGACCCGAGTTTCCCGCTTCTCACCTGTATCCTGTGTCCGTGACGTCACCGCTCCAGCCAGGTTCGTGACAGAGAGCGGTTGACAGGTGGGCGTGGCGCTGCTTTTGCTGACCCGCCTCCGGCGGCTGTGATTGGCCAGGCAGGTGTGAGTGGCAGGTGGGTGAGAGTCCCCGCTGGCGGAGCCGCTGGCCGGGGCTCAGAGTCATGCGGAGCTGGGGACCCGGGCGGCGCGAGCTGACAGGAGCAGGGGCCCCCGGGAGCCACAAACCTGCGCCGGGCGGAGGATCCCCGCAAACACCGCTACTACTACTGCAGCCACCGGGGAGAGGATCCCCGCAAACACCGCTACTACTACTGCAGCCACCGGGGAGAGGATCCCCGCAAACACCGCTACTACTACTGCAGCCAGCGGGGAGAGGATCCCTGCAAACACCGCTACTACTACTGCAGCCAGCGGGGAGAGGATCCCTGCAAACACCGCTACTACTACTGCAGCCACCGGGGAGAGGATCCCTGCAAACACCGCTACTACTACTGCAGCCACCGGGGAGAGGATCCCCGCAAACACCGCTACTACTACTGCAGCCAGCGGGGAGAGGATCCCTGCAAACACCGCTACTACTACTGCAGCCAGCGGGGAGAGGATCCCTGCAAACACCGCTACTACTACTGCAGCCACCGGGGAGAGGATCCCTGCAAACACCGCTACTACTACTGCAGCCACCGGGGAGAGGATCCCTGCAAACACCGCTACTACTACTGCAGCCACCGGGCGGAGGATCCCTGCAAACACCACCCCTGCAGCTCCAGCATCTCCTGCAAAGGATCCACCAACACAAGAAGACCCGTATCCAGCCCTAATCCCTGATCAGACCCGCTGCACCGGGGAGAGGATCCCTGCAGCCACCGGGGAGAGGATCCCTGTAAACACCGCTACTACTACTGCAGCCACCGGGCGGAGGATCCCTGCAAACACCACCCCTGCAGCTCCAGCATCTCCTGCAAAGGATCCACCAACACAAGAAGACCCGTATCCAGCCCTAATCCCTGATCAGACCCGCTGCACCGGGGAGAGGATCCCTGTAAACACCGCTACTACCCCTGCAGCCACCGGGGAGAGGATCCCTGCAGCCACCGGGGAGAGGATCCCTGCAGCCTCCGGGGAGAGGATCCCTGCAGCCTCCGGGGAGAGGATCCCTGCAGCCTCCGGGGAGAGGATCCCTGCAGCCACTACCTCTGCCACCCACTCCCTGTGCTGAGGCTGTGCCCCCCCCCCCAGTCATGGGGGTCCTGCAGGGCTGAGCCCCCGGAAGGTGACCCCCACAATGGGGGATGGCTGTGAGGTCGCGGACTGCAGGAACCGGAGCAGCAGCACCATGCAGCCGCTGGCCGAGATGCCCCCTCACTGGACGGTAGGCATGGCACTGCTCATGGCCGCCATCATCCTGCTCATCCTCCTGGGGAACATCCTGGTGATAGCGGCCATCGCCAAGAACCCGCGGCTCCAGACCATGACCAACGTCTTCATCACCTCCCTGGCCTGCGCTGACCTCATCATGGGCCTCTTCGTGGTGCCCCTGGGGGCCACGCTGGTGGTGACGGGCACCTGGCTGCACGGCTCCTTCTTCTGTGAGTTCTGGACCTCGGTGGACGTCCTGTGCGTGACGGCCAGCATCGACACGCTGTGCGTGATCGCCATAGACCGCTACATCGCCATCACCTCGCCCTTCCGCTACCAGAGCCTCCTGACCAAGGCCAGGGCCCGGGCCATGGTGTGCGCCGTGTGGGCCATCTCAGGTCTGGTCTCCTTCCTGCCCATCATGATGCACTGGTGGAGGGACACTGAGGACCCCGAGGCCATGAGATGCTATCAGGACCCGGGCTGCTGCGACTTTGTCACCAACCGCGCCTACGCCATCTCCTCGTCCATCATCTCCTTCTACGTGCCCCTGCTCATCATGGTCTTCGTCTACAGCCGTGTCTTCCGCATCGCTAAGGAGCAGATGAAGAAGATCGACAGGTGCGAAGGCAGGTTCTTCCAGAACCAGAGCCTCAACCAGGCCAGGACCAGCAGGAGAAGACTTTCCAAAATGATGGCAGCCAAGGAGCAGAAAGCCCTGAAGACCCTGGGCATCATCATGGGCACCTTCACACTCTGCTGGCTACCCTTCTTCCTGGCCAACGTGGTCAACGTTTTCTACAGGAACCTCATCCCGGACAAGCTCTTCTTGTTCCTCAACTGGTTGGGTTATGTCAACTCGGCATTCAACCCCATCATCTACTGCAGGAGCCCGGACTTCCGGAAGGCCTTCAAGAGGCTCCTGTGCTGCCCCAGGAAGGCAGACCGGAGGCTCCATGCCACCGGGGACCTCTCACACTGTTCCGGAGGCTTCGCCAACTCTCTGGACTCCACTGCTTTGGGGAACTGGTCCGAATGTAACGGGACGCAGCAGTCTTTAGACCCTGCATAGGACAGAAACCTGCTGGTACGGTTTGGACTCAAAACACGACCCACCAGCCTCTCGGACATTATGTTCTAGTCAGCGGATGTTGAAGCTGACTCGATGTCAACCAGCCTGGTACACCTTCCATCTAGTGTATAGGTGGTTGTCATGATGCGGACCAGCCTGGCACACCTTTCACCTTGTGCATGGCATGCTTGATCCATTGCCCACCAGCCAGATATGCCTTGGTCCAGTGGATGGCAGTGTTGACCTGATGCTCACCAGCCTGGCACACCTTCCGTCTTGTGGATGCCAGAGTTGACCCAATGCCCACCAGCCTGGCACCCCTTCCATTTTGTGAATGGTTGGGTTGACCCGATGCCTACCAGCTGGCCTGGCAGACCATCCGTCTTGTGTATGGCAGAGTTGACCTGATGCCCACCAGCTTGACAAACCTTCTATGGTAGGGATTGACCTGATGGCGCCTCTGCTGGTGGGCTTGATGCCAAAGTCCTTGTCGTTTACAGTGGGGTACACCAATACAATGCCCCCCGGAAGGGGGGGTCTACTTAGCACTTTAATGACTCCGGGAGACTCTGTATTAGGACCTCCTGGCTCCACCACCTGTGCTCAGGGATGTCCTCCAGAAACCCCCATGCTGGACCTACAGCATCTCTCCGTCCAGCCTCTACCTTGTTGAATTGTTGGATCACAACCTCCTGTGACACGAGGAGCACTCTGAACCCCAACTCCCATCAGGTGGGGGGGTGTACAGCCAGCCCACCTGCCTCGCAGGAGAGACACGCCAGCCCACACAATGCTTTGTGGACCAGTAAACATGGGTAATGGGCAACCAAACAGTGCCTGGAGAAACCAGGAGAGGGCCTCGCAGCCAATGTGACCCAACTCCCATCAGGCTCAGAGATTTATAGGAGTTGCCGCCTGGTCCAGGCTGGCAGATTTTGAGTCTGAACCTGCCTGAGAGTTACATTGTAATATTCAGTTCAGCTGGAGACAATGACATCCTCTGCTACAATGTATCTGCTGGGGGATTTAACCCTTTGAGAGACAGGACGGAGGAGTCGTATGCGTTACCCAGCACTGATAACCCCCCTGCCCCCTCCTCACCCCCCAAAAAAAAGGAAGAAAATAACCAAAAGATACGGGCATTGCACTTACAGAGTGTTTTTATCATGTTACGTCCAGGATTTTATATCGTTTATATATAGACATTTTTTATTTATTAATAGAAAAACCTGAATTCCAAATCTTTTAAATCAGAAAGCACAGATCCCGCCCCTAATCCCTTCCGCCCAGCTCTGAATGGGTTAACGCATCCTTTTAATACTCTCCCACCGCTTGGTCTGGAGAAAGAAATAAGAATATTTTTATTTTTCTACACTTATCTAAGAAAAGAAAAAAGTGTGTTTTCACTATTATTATTATTATTATTGTTTTTTTTTTGTTGTTTAAATTATTTGTCTGGTTTTAAATCGGACGGTAAAAGTCTACCTCAGTCTGTGCATATTGCACGGGGCTCGTCACATGTTTATATTAAACAGGACTCCTTATCAGTGCGCACAGAGAGAAACCTTTTTATAAGCCGGGAAGGGGTTAACAGGCGCGCTGGCAGCCAGAGGGGTCTGCCGCGCAGGGTTAATTAATCTGTGGTCCTCCTCGTATGTCTCACGCGTCACCTTACTTGTCACAGACATTACATGTTGGGTCACGGAGACGCGGCGAGGCGTTACGCCTTTGGCACGTGAAGGGTTAAGCCGTTTTGCAGCGGTGATGCCACCTGCTCCTGCCAAAGGCGCCGTATTATGTAAGAATCTGATTTTATAAAAAGTGTGATTTATACCCACCTCCTTTAATCTTATGGACTTTTTTTTAAGAAATAGTAACCCCTTAACTGCTGAGAGCAATGGGATATGTGTGTGTGTGTGTATTCACATACAGGTAACTATATATATATACAGACATAAATACATAAAAAGTGTGTGTGTGTGTATATATATGTCGGTAAATGTATATATATATATATATACACACACACATATATGTTTTTATGTGTATATATATTTTAATAATTTTTTTACCTGTATGCATATAGAACACACACACACATACGTGTATATGCACACAGGTGTAAAAATATACATAAAAACAGTAAATAAATAGGTTAATAATAAATATATGTATGTATACATATACAAAAATGTGTATATATTTACTTTTTATATGTGTATATATATATATGTACCTGTATGCATATGCACACACACATATATATGTATAATATATATCTTCTAACCACTCGTGGCAAATATATATATATATATATATATTTATTTTTAAACCTGTGTGCATATATACACACACACACATACACATGTGTGTATATATGCATATGCAGAAAAACAAAAATGCGGGTGCACTCTGGGTCTTCTAAAAAGTTGAATTTATTGAATATACATAAAAAAAACAACGTTTCGGCTCCTCGGAGCCTTTATCAAGGTATGGGAACGCGCATAAAGGTACAAACTTAAATACAAATGATATATGTCTATATGCATAGGTGTAAATATATATATATATATATATAAACAATAAATATATAGGTAAATAAGGTATATATATGTTTACTGTTTTTAGGTATTTGTTTGTGTGTAAATACACAAACGCATATATATGTATCATGTGTGTGTACATATACACACATAAATCCATAAAAACAGTAAATATATATATATACATACAGATGAAAAGTCGAAGAAACCCCGCACACTGAATATAGCTCAATAATATACTTTCTTAGGTGCTAAATCCGGCTGCAGATGTTATGTATATACATCCAAGGAATCCAGACACACAACAAAGGCTTATAAATGCCAAATAAAGTTCATATATTGCATAAAATCAACGTTTTAGTCCCATCCGGGACTTTTTCTTTCTTGAGAAAAGTCCCGGATGGGACTGAAACATTGATTTATGCAATAAATTAACTATATCTAGCAGTTATAAGCCTTCATTGTGCATCTGGATTTCTTGGAGATTAAGTATATATATATATATACTTATAGACACACACAATCAATGTATTGCAGGATGCAGCAATACATATACTGTGTATGGATATATATAGAAAGACAATGTATTCTGTGTCGGCTTGCGATGGGTTAACAAGTCATATGGGCGACTGAGAGTTAAACATAGACGGGTGGCACTAGAGGCAATGAGGGTCTTGAGTCCTTGAGATCTGGCTCTGTTGTGAACCGCTGCCCTATCGGAATATTACAGCATCCCCTGCTTTAGCACAGGTGCTCAGGCAATTCATGCATTCAAGAAAGGCTCCTGCAGCACGTGAATTCTCTGTACTGCCAGGCAGCACTTTTCATGTTCTGCCCAACAGCCTATAGAAGTGAAACCTATTCTGGTGGCTTAATGTAGGGATATACACCTGCAATATTAGGTTTTGGTGCTAACGAAGGGTTAATTAACGCAGCAGTGGCAGGTCAGCTTCCCCTCCAGCGCCACAGCCGCCATCATGGGCCCTTAATTGAAGGGGGGCAGGTAGTCGCTCACCAGCCCCTCTGGCATTGGTACATTTAATTATGAGTTTGCGTGCTGTCCGTCATGTTCGCTGCTTAACCTAGTGAGTGCCAGACAGTAACCGATACACGTTGCCTATTATTTATTCTGTACATTTGTCCCCTTCTTTAAAAAATTTTTTTAAAAAAAAAACTATTTCGGTCGCACAAAACGTATATAATATCGCTTTATATTCTTACGCACCTGTCTGTGTGTTTTAGAAAAAAACAATGTACCCATTGGAGTTGCCAGGTCGGCCATATTTTCCTGGACACATGTTACTATTTCATGCAGAGGGGGAGCACAATGTAAAGTGCTGCCCTGCAACATGTATAATTCATATGTGGCTGGTAGGAAGTCAAGGCAGGTCACCTGGGATTCCTTTTTGATTTCTTACCTGCAGCATACGGATTATACATGCTGCGGGGTGGCATTTTTCACGCACTGTCCATCAGCATGAATAAATTATATGTGTGCAGGAAAACATGGCCGATCCGGCAACCCTAGTACCTGTACGTGTAATAACAGCGGTCGCCGCACAATCGAATGTATCTTTGTGTTTTTTGTTATTTTTGCGAATCTGCTCATTAACGTGTTCTCTTCTTAGAATGTAATAAAAACCAATGAAAATCGAAAATTCGAATCATAAAAGTTTATTTTGAAACCCCCCCAAAAAAAAACAACCTTCCAGAATTCCAGACTTTGCGCGTCTTTAACCCTTTGTGTGTGAGAGACTAGGGTTAAATCATGTGTGTCCAGGAAAACATGGCCGATCTGGCAACCCGATGTCAGTTCCTTCCTGCAATGTATGATTTCTACATCCTGCAGGGGAGAGCTTTGATGTGACGCCCCCGTCTGTACGTTGGAATGGCATGTCTGGGGAAAACATGGCCGACCTGGGGCTCTATCACCTCCTTCAAGCTAACACTAGCGTCAGCGTTAGCCAGGGTTGCCAGATCGGCCATGTTTTCCTGGACACACATTACTATTTCATACAGAGGGGGAGCACAGGGAAAAGTGCTGCCCTGCAACATGTATAATTCATATGCAGCAGGGAGGAAATCAAGGCAGGTCACCTGGGATACCTTTTTCATTTCTTATCTGCATCATATGGATTATACATGTTGCTGGTTGGCATTCTTCATGCACTGTCCATCAGCGTGAATAAATTATGTATGTCTAGGAAAACATGGCCGATCTGGCAACCCTAGCGTTAGCGCAAGTTTTCAAGAGGTCATAGCGCTGCGCCCACATCGCCTTCGAATCACTAACGAGTTAAAAAACCCTTTAGCACTGGTTAATTAGTGATTCATAGCGCCAGTTTACTGCACTTTACGCTTCTTATACCTAACATGGGGAGCGCAAAGTGAAATCGCAGAGTAACTAGCGTTGGCAATTACTTGGTCCTGGCGCTCGTTACTAAGAGCTGGCACGAACGAAAAACATACCCCCAGCTCAGACGTGCAGGTAATGGATTGCGCTGTTACCGGAATCCACTTGGTTCACTCGGGACGAGGCCGGACCGGACACAAGCAAGGATTGTCTGGACACGAGTCTCTTCAGGAAAGGCAAACTTTATTGTGATGTCACAGAATGCTCAGACAGGATTGAATCGCAAAGACTGTGCATCGATTACACAGTGTCATGAGGTTTTATACCCCAAATACATAATTAGGTACATCCCAATTAGCCCACCTCCCGGTGACACTATCCCACCCCACGTGGGTTAATACCTCCCTTTGGCTAATACAAAGACATTCCATTAATTGGCTGTAAATTGGCAAACTTTGTGTTAGTTTCAGTAAATCATGATTAGTTGCTCCTACTATTCCGGGCTGCGCCCCTTTCCCTAGCGTCTTCAATCATTTGTTACAGCTAACACCTGGTCTGATCTCTATACTCCTTTGTCTTTCTGCGGGCCTCAACGACCTTGGTGTATCTCCTTCTCTTTCCTCCGTGCCAAGCACAGCCTGGACCTTTCTCAGATTCTATTTATTTTTTCTGCTAATCTAACACATTCCTAAATTTCTACATACACTTCATTCTAGTTTCAGCTAAAAACCTGCCTAGTTATTTTCAAGTGAACCAATATTCTGAACAAGATAGTCGCCTGGCTTATAATGGCAGCCATCCTCCAGCCTATTTCCACTTCATTCCCCCCTTGGCTCAAGCCTCAGGCTCTTCTCCTGAGACTTGTAGCCATTACACCTCGCTATTTTTATTCTCGAGTTCCTCATACTTTGGGGGGCCTATTTTCGTCGAGAACATACCTTGTGGGATAATCAGTGGTATTGTTTGTGTCTGTGCAGGTGTCAGTGCCTTCTTGCATAGCGGCCAGAGACAAAGGCCTATACGATACAGTAGTGCTCCTACGATCAAGATCACCACCACCATCAGAATCATAGATCCAATCTGCGAAATAAATCTCAGAATGGATCCAAACCAATCTCCGATTGCTCCGAACCCACGGAGTGGATTCCAGCCTTCAGCAGCGATCCTCCTTGCTGTGTTCTGCAACTGTGCTACCTTTTGTTGGTGATCTTGAATTACCTGGTAATAGTCAGGGACATCATGTGTAGCGTTCTTGATAAAAGTGCAACATTCATAATGCATCGTCATCTCACACAATCCATTCAGGGCTGCACTAATCTGTTCTAGTGCCATATTGTGTATCATTTGCACCTTTCGTATCTCTCGTACTTCCAGATTCAACAACTGAATATCCCAACTAGTCTTATTCAAAATCTCATCCATCAAACTGGCATAACTGTTCATTCTTGCCATCAACTCTCTTCCCCATCCAGTCCATGCTGGAAGCCATGCCCATATTCGATCCGCTTTCTTGAATAGCTCTCTCTTCTGTCTTTCAAACACCAGTGGATACCTAGGGTGAAGTATTGTGTCTGAATTAGTGTCCTTCCCCTTACCCTCTGGATTGGGATAATTTAGCCAAATAACACATTCCCGTTACTGTAGGTGGTACCCATGTGTAACACACTCCTTCACAGCACACCTGGTACCCTTTCACTATAAATGGTGATGAGTACAGTGTTCCTTGTTTTATGCTATTGCAAGCTGTCTCAGTCGTCTCATCATACCATCACATCATTCTTGCCATTGCATTCCTCCTCATTCGCAATCTCTCCTCTTGTCTCTATGAATTGCCTCATCGTATGTATATATAATGCCCTTCAGTCCTGTTCTGAATATGTAAATGTATGATGTCCAATTGAACTGACTTGAGTTACATACCCCACCCTCATTATTTATCTCCTTATCTGGGCCTAATTGAAAACACCACTCTGGTTGGTACACTGGTCCTATTATGGGATGCCCGGGACTGAATGGTTCTGGTTTCTCCCTTGACATATCAACTGCCTGTACTGTAACATTTTCTGATGCAAACATACTCAAATTCATTGGGACAGATGCGAATGGTATATGAATTGTCTCTGGGTGCAGTCTACTACACACCCAACACGTGGTTTGCCCAGACTTTTTAGCATAGTCATATTTAAATTGCACAAGTAGGTGTCCTTTTAGCTGGGTTCCAGATAGCGCCTCTCGCTTTTGTCTCCACATGGTACGGTTCTCCATCACCGGGTGTGTACCATTCCGAGTTTTTTGGTGGTGCTTGGGCACTTGGGGCATGTTTCACGTGACAGTCCATAAATCAGATGTGCAAGAAACAAAATCAGTACCAGAATTCCCCCAACTGTCAAAAACCCTTGGGCAATTCTCTTCACAGTCACATAAACCCAATCCCTCCGCCGGAATTTCAAAAACAAAAGACATTTCCGGTTGATCACGGGTCGGGGCCGGGCCCCTAAAAATAACCCTCTCAGCATTCTCCATCAGTGGATAATTAGATCTTGTTGTATCCATCAGAACACCCATGGGTTGAGTATCTTGGCTTTCAGTCGAATCTCTCAAGGGCTCATGACTGTGGTCTTTGTTAGCTTTAGCCTCAGTGGATTGGTCTCGTTGGTGACGACCTTCCATACTGGTTCAGGATTGGCTGCAGCTACCTTCAGTCTGGAGTGATGTATCCACGGGACCACCTCGGCAACCTTTACTGCTGTAGGGGTTGATAACAGGACAAAGTAAGGACCTCTCCATTTTGGGCCTAGTGGATCATTTTTCCACTCCTTCACCCATACTGAATCACCTGGACAATATTTATGCAGTGGAGGGTACAAAAAGTGAGGTATATTATCTCCCACCCAAGTATTCAATTTCTGCATTGCTTTACCCAACAGTACAACCTGATCATTCAATTTAGTTTCCCCTAATGCCCGAAGGTCCCCCTTAGTCCATTAATTTAGGGGTAGGCCGTCCAACATGAGTTACGGACTTAGCATTATTTGGGGGTTGGCCCATTAACTGTAATAAGAACTATCGGCAGCATCCAACCAGCCTAGTGTGCTACTTCACAGTTTGGACATTAAAGTCTCTTTAGGGTTCGGTTCATTCTCTCGACTTTTCCTGAGACCTTTTCCGGAAGCATTGGATGTAATCAGTGATGCCAACTTCGGCAGTTGATGCCCAACAGTTCAAGTTGCTGATAATTGCAGTCTTCCAAATGCAGGGCCATTGATTCGAAGAGGCAGGCAGTGTAGCGTGGTATTATTTCTTTCATCAGACTTTTCACCACTTCCACTGTCTTTCTGTTCTCGTTGGGAAAAGCACCCATCCTGTTAGGGGTGCACACCATTACCAGTATATATTTGTATCCTTTGCAGGGTGGCAACACTGTGAAATCTATCTGTAACGATGCCATTGGAGACAGCCCGATTGGCTGCTTCCCTGGAGGTTGAGACGGGCCTGTTCTTGGATTATTCTTGGCGCATGTCACGCACTGCTGGGCTATTGCTTTGCAGATTACTGACAGTCCTGGTACGTAGAAATGCGGCTCCAGTTGCTGTTCCATCATTTCTCTTCCTCCATGGGTACTTGCGTGGAGCGTCCTTACAATCTCAGGCGCCAGTGTTGCTGGTAGAACTATTTGTCCATTCTCTAACTGGAACCATCCGTCTTCTCCATATCCGCCTTGTTCTTCCGATAGCCATTTCTTCTCTTTTTCTGAATACACAGGTGTCCATTCACTCAGTGGTGCCGGTAGGAGTGCAGCCACCACTGGCTTTACTTTGTATTGTGCCAATTCTCCATGGTTTCCCCAGATGAATTCTTCTTTTGGGAAATAATGTCGCCAGGCAAAGAACAGCAGATCTTGTCTCTCCTTTGAATCTCTCACTGCTGGTATGAAGAAGTTCATCGCACTTTTCTTCATTCTTGGCAGTTTGTTTTTGATAAGGATCTCCTTGAGGAAGAACCTCACCAATGGGGCTTGGTATTCTTCTGCTCCCAATTCTCCCAAACTTAGCAGTATTCGTGTAATTCTCAGATTATTGTGAGGGTTGGTTGTTAGATTTTCAAAACGTGAGGCGAAATTTTCTGTTCGTTCAACTTCTGTTACTGCTGTATCATTATCTTCTCCGTACTCCCCCATTAATTTTACGCTGAAGAATTTCAGCATCATTTTGTATGCTCGGCGGAGTCTGTGCTGAACTTCTGAGGTATTAATCATAAGACGTGTCTCTTGAGGATTCAGAGGAGTGGAGTAAAAATTTCGCCTTGAGACCGAGTCGGGAAAAGCCATTGGATATAATCATGATTGAGTTCAATAGTTCGTAGTTATTGTGCCATTTGTGCAAAACGATTTCAATAAATTCGCCTCCAGGTTCAAATTTTCTCCAGTTCATGTAGAATTCGTAGTTTGGCATAGCAGGTTGGTCCTCCTGCTTGCAGAGCAGGACTTTGGCTTGATCAGATGTTATCAATAGTTTTGCAGCCGCTTTTGCGGCCTGGTCAGCACGCCTGTTGCCTTTCGGGATTTCATCATGACCTTTTTGGTGGCCACGACAGTGCATGATGCTGACAGCACTTGGTTTCCATACGGCATCCAGAAGGGCTGTTATTTCGGCGGCATATTTGATTTGCTGTCCTGAGGAAGTTAGTAGACCTCTTTCTTTGTAGAGTGCACCATGTGCATGGACAGTCATGAAGGCATATTTGGAGTCTGTGTAGATATTTACTCTTTTACCTTCTGAGAGTTGTAGGGCCCTGGTCAGGGCTGTTATTTCAGCCAGTTGTGCAGATGTATGGCCTGGTAGAGGATTTGCTTCAATAATTTCCTCCGCTGAGACGACTGCATAGCCGGAGACCTTCTTCCCATCATCCATGTAGCTGCTACCATCAGTGAATAGCTGTAGATCGTATTTGTCTAGGGGTATGTCTTTCAAATCTGGCCTGCTACTGAACACTTCTTCCATGACTTGGAGGCATTCATGATCTGGATCCTCTTCACAGTCTGGCAGTAAAGTAGCAGGGTTCAAGGTAGCGATGAGGTCCAAATGAACCCGTGGATTCTCACACATCATAGCTTGGTACTTCGTCATCCGGCTATTGCTGAACCAGTAGCTTCCTTTCACATCCAGCAGGGCTTTGACAGCATGGGGCACCTTGACATGAAGAACTTGTCCAAGCGTCAGCTTGTCCGCTTCTGCTATCAGCATTGCTGTGGCTGCCACAGCTTTCAGGCATGGGGGTAGGCCGCAGGCCACAGGATCAAGTTGCTTGGAGAGATAGGCCTTAGCCAAGAGCCAAAAGTCTGAATCAGCACTCCTGTAGCTGTTTGATTGTGTTCATGCACGTACAGCTGGAAAGGTTTGCTGTGATCTGGCAGTCCCAGTGCTGGAGCTTCCATTAACAGAGTCTTCAACTTCAGAAAGGCTGCATTTTGTTCGTCTTCCCAGAGAAAGGGGTCATGCTCTCCTCCTCTCGTGGCTTGATGGAGGGGTTTAGCAATGTCTGCGAAGTTGGGGATCCACAGACGGCAGAAGCCTGCAGCTCCCAGGAATTCACGGACTTGTCTCCTTGTCTTTGGTTGGGGTATTCGGCACACGGTACCTGTTAATTGAAAACCTAGATATTTCACAGTCTGTTTACATATTTCTGCTTTCTTTTTGGACACTCTGTAACCTGCATGGCACAGCAGATGTAACAGGGCTTTTGTGGCAGAGAGGCAGTCTTTTTGTGTGGGAGAAGCCAGTAATAAATCATCAACATACTGTAATAGAACAACTTTGTGTGGCTGAGCGTTGAAGGACAGGAGGTCCTGGCTGAGCGCGCACCCAAAAATCGTGGGCGAGTTCTTGAAACCTTGAGGGAGGCGTGTCCAGGTCATTTGATGACGCGCTCCCGTTTGAGTCCTCCCACTGAAACGCAAAAAGGGGCTGGCTTGCTGGAGCCAGGCGGATACAGAAAAAAGCGTCTTTTAAATCAAGCACCGTGTAATATTTGTATCTCCATATATATCTATATAGTGAACATGATATTTTGTATTAGGATAGATGCACAGTTTGTATGGATTACCACGGGGTGTAAAGTTACTGTGGCTTCGTTAACCGCTCGTAAATCTTGGACTGGGCGGTACTCTTGTGTGCCCTCTTTCAGTACTGGCAACAGAGGTGTGTTCCACGGTGACACGCAGAATTTCAATATGCCGTGATCTTTAAGTCTCTGCAAATGTGTCTGGATATTCTGCTTGGCTTTTTGTGGGATATGATATTGTCTCAGAGCCACAGGTGTTGCACCCGGTTTTAAATCGACGTACACCGGAGGGATATTTACGGCTAGTCCGGGCGGATTTTCCTCGGCCCATACACCAGGGATTCCCAGGAGTAGTGTGTACGGGTCCGGGTCGGCCGGCGGCGTTGATGCTGTACGCCATTCTTCTTCTCTGGGCATAATTACTGCAATTTTTGCGGGTTGGATGCACTGGCTGGCTGGGCTGTGCTGCCGGGCAGAGCTGCCACTCTCAGGCAGGTCTAATCTAGCGTGACCCCCGGGGAGAAATGTAATTTGGGCTTGCAATTTGCAAAGGATATCCCGCCCCAGGAGCTGGATGGGACATTCGGGCATATACAAAAATTCATGTTCAACATTATGCCCACCCACACTACATTTCCGTGAAGCAAGAAAGGGGTATTTTGCGGACACCCCCATTGCTCCCACGATATCAACCTCAGTTCCCACCGGGGGAGCAATTTGCTGTGTTACAACAGAATATTCGGCACCGGTGTCAATCATAAAAATTTCATCTTTATTTCCCACTCTCATAGTGACCGTGGGCTCGTGATTACCGAGCGGGATGGGCCCAGGTCCGTGTCAATATGTACCTTGCCCTTCAAATGACGTCCCTGCCAACCCAACAAACCCTGCACCGGCACCATCATTTCTCTCATATCTGCCATTTGTTACCTGACCATTTGAGGCCTGACCTCCCGATTCCCCAGCTTCCCTTTGTGCCCCAAGTTTAGCCAAAAGTTCCGGACAATTATTTTTCCAGTGACCTTCGCCCCGGCACCAGGCGCACTGATTGGGTCCTGGGGGTACCCAGGGGGCTCCCCTACCTCTGCCTCCACGACCCCTCGCTCTCCCTCTGTCTGGGGCACCTCTTCCTCCATTTCCCATATATCCGACCACCCCTGTATGCCCTTTTTGTCTCTTTATTTCTTCCCGCTTTTCTTCCAAATCCCGGTTATGATACACTTTATTAGCGATTTCTACCAACTCACTAATACCTTTACCCAAAAACCCATCCTGTCTCTGTATTTTATTCCGTATATCTCTCTGTGACTGACCCACAAAAGAAGAATTAATTAATCTCTGATTCTCCACCGCCTCCGGGTCAATAGGACTGTACATCCTATATGCATCTAGTAATCTTTCTAGAAATGCGCTTGGGGTTTCTTTAGAATCTTGCACAATATCCGCTATTTTCCCCATATTTGTGGGCTTCTTCCCTCCCGCTTTAACACCCATTATTACCGCTGTACGGTACGTCTGCAGGTGGGCAATACCTGCAGCGGTATTGTACGGCCACTTGGGATCTGTTTTGGGTAGTGTTCCTCTGCCCACGCTTCTGGCTGGGCTCTGGCATCTTCTACGGCTTGGGCAAGCAATTTTTCGCGCGCTACTATTTATTCGGGCTCTTTCCTCAGTGGTGAACATTGTCAGCATTATTGCTGACAATCTGCCCATGTGGGGTTATGTGTGAGCATAACTGACTCTATCATACTGGCCACCGCTGCGGGGTTAGTGGAGTACAGTGGTGTGTGTGTTTTCCAATTGAACAGATCTGTCGTTGTAAATGGGACATATGTGTATTATTGGTGCCAGGTGCTCCGTTTTCCAATAAGGGACCTGGCCCGGCGCTCCTCCAATAGGGGCATCTCGTTTTTTTTTTACCGGGGGTGTGCTGATATAGATCTCGGGGTTTATATATATTGTTCGCTGCGCGAGTGGTAGCACTTGCTTTGCATCTTCACTCTCATCATCATCATCACTCCTCTTGGTCTACCAATTTATATTATATATGCCCATCGGGCATTTCGATCTTTCCTGGGGGACCTCTCTATCTCTTCCACCCACTGCCCTCACCTCTTCCTCCGCAATTCCGCTCGCCGGAGCGGAGGAAGCCGGCGGAGCAGTAGCAGCCGCCCGCCTCCCTCCCTTCCGCCGCGCACAAAGCTTCTCTAGCTGCCCCATAATATGATGGATAGGGCGGGGCAGGGAATCAATCTCTCCCGGTTGTTCTACCAACACCGGTCTTTTCTTTTTATTATTTCTCTATTTTGGGGTACCTGCTTCTTGTTACGTCCCGCCATCATTATAAAATGACTTTTATCCTTTACACAATACTTCCATATATCTATATATGGGTACTGCTCAGGATGTCCGCATTTCCCGGTTACTTGGGAATGCACTTTCTGTATTAGCGCCGGGTCCATTGACCCCTGCTCTGGCCAGTCTGGAACTAGCAGTGGCCACACCATTGTACACATTCCTGTTAATTTCTCTCTAGTTAATTTTACACCATAATCATGTGTTGTATATAGTACTTCAAAATTTCGCACCATATACCCTAAGGGTGTCTCACCCTTCTTTACCTTTTTGGGCTTGGATGACCCGTTACCCATTGTTACTCTTAAAAACAGTAACCTTTTTACAATACAGATATTACTTTTAGCAAGAACACTTGGAATTTACTGTCTGGTACTTCAGTCAACAATTCATATGTGTCTGACCCGCTTCCTCCGTCAGTAGCCGGACTGCAGTCGCCTGAGCCGGAAACGTACCTTGGGAGTCCACTCTCAAGTTTGCTTTCTCGCAAGGCGAGTAGGCGCTCGATCACTCACAGCAGTCTCAGCAATCATTCACAACCCATACTGTACCAGATACTTTCAGCACAAAACAATACATAAACAATTCTACTCTTTCTACTAGCTGAGGGCACACCGTCCCTCCTTTTGGCTCCTTATACCCAATTAGTTGAACTCTAACTCTTGACTGCTTGTGACTATGTGCACCCCATTCTATAACTACACTTCCGTCTGCAATTCCAATTTGCCTATGAGTAATTCTACCCACCCGGCACCACTATCTCTGCAGCTACCGTTGGCCCCAATGAGCCCTCTTCACTACAAGAGGGCAATGAGCCCTCTTCACGTACACACTAGCACTGACTCAGGGCTCTAAGCCCGGTCACAGAAATCTCTCCGCCTTTCCTTTGTCCACGTGGTGAAGCTCTATTTACAAACACTGACTATGACTATGCAACTCCACGCGGCTCCCCTCTCCCTCAAATTCAGAACCCAATACAATCAATCAATCAATACAATCAATAGTTAGCATCCGATCCCCCGGGTCCAGACACGCGCTAGCCACTCTGGCCCCGTGCTTTCGGCGGCGGGTTCGGTATGCCAACGAGACCGTGGCCACGGGTCTCCTTATCCGACTATGGCCGGACGTTTCCCATTATACCGGTATTTCCATTAGACATACAAACATAGAAGACACTTTACCTATCGCCGCGCTGTTCACTGTTTCCTCGGACTCAGGGGTGTCCCAGCTTCCCGGGCCGGGGGTCCGTTTGGGACGAGACGAGGTCCACTGTACAGGAAATCCTGCTTGGCGCCTGCAGATGTCAGCTCACCTTCAACGGACGCCCAACCAGCGGGATCACTCGCACCTGCAGTCAACCGCTACAGTGTCCAGCAGTCGTTGCCGTGCCGGCAAGGGCCCGAATCCCCATAGAAATGTTACCGGAATCCACTTGGTTCACTCGGGACGAGGCCGGACCGGACACGAGCAAGGATTGTCTGGACACGAGTCTCTTCAGGAAAGGCAAACTTTATTGTGACGTCACAGAATGCTCAGACAGGATTGAATCGCAAAGACTGAGCATCGATTACACAGTGTCATGAGGTTTTATACCCCAAATACATAATTAGGTACATCCCAATTAGCCCACCTCCCGGTGACACTATCCCACCCCACGTGGGTTAATACCTCCCTTTGGCTAATACAAAGACATTCCATTAATTGGCCGTAAATTGGCAAACTTTGTGTTAGTTTCAGTAAATCATGATTAGTTGCTCCTACTATTCCGGGCTGCGCCCCTTTCCCTAGCGTCTTCAATCATTTGTTACAGCTAACACCTGGTCTGATCTCTATACTCCTTTGTCTTTCTGCGGGCCTCAACGACCTTGGTGTATCTACTTCTCTTTCCTCCGTGCCAAGCACAGCCTGGACCTTTCTCAGATTCTAATTATTTTTTCTGCTAATCTAACACATTCCTAAATTTCTACATACACTTCATTCTGCCTAGTTATTTTCAAGTGAACCAATATTCTGAACAAGATGGTCGCCTGGCTTATAATGGCGGCCATCCTCCAGCCTATTTCCACTTCAGCGCTGCTTTAGAATCCGTTACCTGGAGCTCAAAACCCACTCCCCCCAAAAAAAGTCACATACTCACCTGGGTTCACACCTGCGCGTTTTTTTACGCATGCAATACGCGCATTTTTTTACACGCGTATCGGGCAAACGTAAAAACCGCACGAACGCGCATTGCAACGCATTCACGACCATAGACTGCAGAGTGAACGTGCTGCAAATTTATTTATTTATTTATAAAGGATTTTACCAGGAAGGATACATTGAGATTTCTCTCGTTTTCAAGTATGTCCAAAGCCCCCGTACTTCTTTGGGCATTCCTGCTCGCTGTAAAACGCCCAGGTGTGAACAGGCCCCATAGGAAATCATGGGATTTCCGTGTCTCTGCGTTTTACAGAGCGCAGGAACGCGCTGTAAAACGCTGAGGTGTGAACCCAGCCTTAGTGTATTTGAATGAATAACTGCTCACTGATACAGAGAAGCATGTGGAAGAGACATCACTGGTTTATTACAGCATAAACACTAAAAACACAGAGACATACACACAAGAGACACAAACTACACATAAGAACAAATGCACACATTTACTATGCTGCCATCTGCTGGATGGAGGACAACATGATACATAACACACCTCTCTTCCCGCTGCATGAACGACAGCCCGATCCACTGTTTCTGGCCACCGGGAGCAGAGGGAGACTGGGGGAAGAAAGTCCCCAGTCTCCCTCTGCAATCACTCCGCCGACCAGCAGGATCTCATGAGAGGCGAGATCCTGCGGTCATGTGACCCGACAGCACTTCCTATGGTCACCATGGAGAGGATGCTGGGGATGGCGCTGTAGCGCTGCCCCCAGTATCCGCAAGCTTATCGATCGCTAAGGGGCAGCCTGCCGGACTAGACGTGTGCCCCATGATCTGCTGGGGAAAGCGGGACGCTAAGGGGTAGTTAGCGAACGCTAATTTTTCACCTTCGCCTCCTGGTTTTAGCTCAGGACACGCAATAGTGTCCCTGAGGCGCATTCAATACCTCAGCTGCTGCAAGTGCTAAGTTAGCAACTTGCCATTGAACGCCGTTCAGCCGCTCAGCGCTCAGCACTGCTAACTTAGCACTTGCAGCGACCCGAGGAGATGCTGCGAGTAGCTGAGTGTGACGTAGTAAAGATGGCCGCCGCCATGAAGCAAGTAACAATTCCGTACAGCAATGTTAATTTTGAGGTTTTTGTTCACCAAAGCACAAAATATTTATTTATTATTAACCCCTGCACATAGACCTATATTACAGCTCAATTATATTTTGTTTCAGAAGTAAACATTACGTTTATTCAATAAAAACTATAATTTGTGGTGTGTGCAAACAAAACGGAATTGTGCTGACTGCTTTTCTTTATCATATATACATCTGAGTCATACGAAAAACAATCTGAATCTTTCATTAAGAAATCGTCGGCCATTTTACTTCGAAATACGCATCCAAAGCGTTCATCACATTGCTGCAGCAAACTGAATTGCTGCGCTGCAGCAATTCAGCAGCTGCTGAGGTATTAAACGGGGCTCTGGTGTTTCCGTGGTCAGATCCAGGGAAATCAGGTTGGTTGTGGTGCCCATCCGTAACGGAATACAGGGTCTATACACAAAGCTCCGGAATTGCTTTGCTCACTTCGGCGATCCATGTCGAGAAAATTCAGCTAATGCACTATTTAGTGAATGGTCACCTTATTTTGGTGAAATTGGAGTCGCGGAAACAGTTATCGGGCGTCGGTGAAAATGCGCCAAATTTATTTGTGTCAAATTCCACCAAAGTCTCCTATTTTTCTAACAGGATGTTTAAATAATAAAAAAAAATATTAAAAATGTGTCTAAATGACAAAAAAAAGGTTTTAAAATGACACAAAAAGTCTTTCAGAAAGAAAAATATTTTTTTTTTGCAAAATAAAAATAATAAATGGTCTCTAAAAAAATTATAACAATTTAAAAAAAGATATTCCATTTTTTTACATGGAAAGCTGTGGGATTCTCCAAACCTTTTGAATTGAAACACCGAAAATCAGGTAATTTCAATGGAATTTTGGTGCAATTCAGCTTTCTGTGAATAGAAGACACCATAGTTCTGTATTGGACAATTTTGGTGCTGCCGAATTGCGGCAAAAAACACCTGTATTTGGCGAATTGACAGCTTTGTGAATTGACTATCAGGGTGTTTCAAAGATCAATGAAATGTCACCAACATTTCGGTGCTCTACCATTCCGGTCCCGTTCTCCGCACTAGTCCAATTTGCTGACCCTGTGGTGAATACCGCAGGGTCCCCGAAGTGCCGCCGAACACATACATAAAACCACTGCAAAACCGTCAAATCGATCAGAAAAACCGCCATAAGACTATCAAATTGATCGGGAAGACCAATGCAAAACCACTGAATGCATCCGTAAAACCGCCGCAAAACCGATGAACGCATCCAAAAAACACTGAATATGATCCGAAAACCGCCTAAGGCTAAGGTCAGACAAAAGCAGTTTTAACGTGCGTTTAACCACACTAAATCACGGCCGTGCTAGCAGCAAATGACGTCCAATGCCAGGCAGCATATGAAGAACGGCCGCACAAAAGTTCGTCCGCGCAACGCAAGTGGCAAACGAACGCATTTGTTCGAGAACGTCAAACCGCTAGTACTGACGTACAGAGTGCGCTGCGTCCGCTAGCTGCATGTGTGTGCGTGATTAGGAGACGTCAGACGCTGCACACGTCCGGCCAACATAACGTCCAGACGCAAAAAGGGTTTTATTGATGATCCGTACAAAATCACGGACGAAAATGCGCATCGTATGACCGCTGTCGCGTATTCCGTGAAAAAATGCGTCCATTCGTTCGAACGCACTTTTTCACGGACAACGCGAAAAATGCGTTAGTCTGACCCTAGCCTAAAAAACACTGTATCGATCTGAAAAAAAAGCCAACGACCCGCCGAACAGAGCGCCGAGCAGCCAACGAAAGGGTAAAAGAAATAGAAAAAAAAAACCTGCAACTTTTAAAAGCTGTTTGCAAACAAACTACTTTACGAAAATGCCTGAAAATGACATATAAAGTCCTATGAATAATAATAAAAATGTCTGTTACAGAAAAAAACAAAAAGCCTTTGTTTAAGAATCAGGGGAAAAAAATTCTCAGGAAAATGCCTAAAAAATAAACAAGGAGACTTTTTGCTGCAAGTGAAAAGATTACACGGTTGAATAAATATTCGATAAAAACGGGAATATTTTTAACATTGAAGCCTATGGGATTCGCCTGAATAAACCCCGTCGAATGAAACCACTGAACAGCAGGGCATTTCACTGACATTTCTCTGCTGTTCTGTGTCTGTGAATAGATTAACCATTGCTTCTCTATAGGGGTTTTCACTGCTGCCGAAGATCAATGGTATTTTGGTGGCAATTCGCCAATATTTGGTGAATTGCCAGTTTCTGAATAGCCGAATGGCCACGAAATTATACGGGGAAACTCACTGTTCGGTGCAATTTTGAAGCCAATTCGGCTCTCTCTGAATAACCTTGTAAATGCCCTGAAATAGCAGATTTGGTGAAATTCACCGTTTGGTGCAGTTCTGTGGCAGTTTGGGAGATTAGCGAATAACCGCCATAGTATCGGCATCACTACAGAAACAAAACTTCTGATTGCAGGGACGGGACGCCACGTGCGCACGCAGAGCTGGAAATTTCCACGAGGCTGAGATTAACAGGAACAAAAGACTGAAAAAAAACCCCAAGAATAAGAAAAACACAAAACCGTGATTTGGCAGCATTTACTGAACTTTAGAACATCAAACCTATTGCTAAATTTAGGAGGAAACAGCTGCGTGAAAATAAATTCTCAGACTTGTATCATGTCCCCCTCCCAAAACCCCATAAACCTGGGATCTCGAACTCCGGCCCCCAGATGTTGATCGCCTACATTTCCCAGGATTCTTTGAATGTAGTACTTCATGTTCCATCATGCTTAGTCACACATAAGGCTGGCTGAGCATCATGGGACATGTAGTTCAGAAACAACAGGGGTGTCGTGCAGTGGCGTCGCTACGTGGGGGCGGGGGGTGCGGCCCGCACCAGGTGACACCCGCCCTTAGGTGACACCCTGCGCCGTGTGTTCGCTCCCTGCGAGCGTCGAAGCTATGCAGCTTCGGCGCTCGCCTGGGGGAAACACGTCACCAGCCAATCGCGGCTGGTCACGTAGCTCCCCCAGGCGAGCGCCCAAGCTGCACGCCGCCGGAGGCACAGAGGGAGCGAACATGCGGCCAGGAGGTGAGCTGGGGCATATCTATGAGCTGGGCCATTATCCATGAGGTGGGGCATATCCATGAGCTGGGGCATATCCATGAGCTGCTGGGGCACTATATCCATGAGCTGGGGCACTATATCCATGAGCTGCTAGGGCATATCCATGAGCTGGGCCATTATCCATGAGGTGGGCATATCCATGAGGTGGGGCATATCCATGAGCTGGGGCATATCCATGAGCTGCTGGGGCACTATATCCATGAGCTGCTGGGGCACTATATCCATGAGCTGGGGCACTATATCCATGAGCTGCTGGGGCATATCCATGAGCTGGGACATATCCATGAGCTGGGGCATTATCCATGTGCTGGGGCAATATCCATGAGCTGGGCCATATCCATGAGCTGGGGCAGTATCCATGAGCTGGGGCATATCCATGAGCTGCTGGGGCATATCCATGAGCTGCTGGGGCATATCCATGAGCTGGGGCATTATCCATGAGCTGGGGCATATCCATGAGCTGGGGCATTATCCATGAGCTGGGGCATATCCATGAGCTGGGGCAAATCCATGAGCTGGGGCAGTATCCATGAGCTGCTGGGGTAAATCCATGAGCTGGGGCAGTATCCATGAGCTGGGGCAAATCCATGAGCTGGGGCATATCAATGAGCTGGGGCATTATCCATGAGCTGGGGCATTATCCATGAGCTGGGGCATATCCATGAGCTGGGGCAAATCCATGAGCTGGGGCAGTATCCAATCGCAGCTGGTCACGTAGATCCCCCAGGCGAGCACCCAAGCTGCACGCCGCCGGAGGCACAGAGGGAGCGAACATGCGGCCAGGAGGTGAGCTGGGGCATATCTATGAGCTGGGCCATTATCCATGAGGTGGGGCATATCCATGAGCTGCTGGGGCACTATATCCATGAGCTGGGGCACTATATCCATGAGCTGCTAGGGCATATCCATGAGCTGGGCCATTATCCATGAGGTGGGCATATCCATGAGGTGGGGCATATCCATGAGCTGGGGCATATCCATGAGCTGCTGGGGCACTATATCCATGAGCTGCTGGGGCACTATATCCATGAGCTGCTGGGGCATATCCATGAGCTGGGACATATCCATGAGCTGGGGCATTATCCATGTGCTGGGGCAATATCCATGAGCTGGGCCATATCCATGAGCTGGGGCAGTATCCATGAGCTGCTGGGGCATATCCATGAGCTGCTGGGGCATATCCATGAGCTGGGGCATTATCCATGAGCTGGGGCATATCCATGAGCTGGGGCATTATCCATGAGCTGGGGCATATCCATGAGCTGGGGCAAATTCATGAGCTGGGGCAGTATCCATGAGCTGCTGGGGTAAATCTATGAGCTGGGGCAGTATCCATGAGCTGGGGCAAATCCATGAGCTGGGGCATATCAATGAGCTGGGGCATTATCCATGAGCTGGGGCATATCCATGAGCTGGGGCATTATCCATGAGCTGGGGCATTATCCATGAGCTGGGGCATATCCATGAGCTGGGGCAAATCCATGAGCTGGGGCAGTATCCATGAGCTGGGCCATATCCATGAGCTGGGGCAAATCCATGAGCTGGGGCAGTATCCATGAGTTGCTGGGGCAAATCCATGAGCTGGGGCAGTATCCATGAGCTGGGGCAAATCCATGAGCTGGGGCAGTATCCATGAGTTGCTGGGGCAAATCCATGAGCTGGGGCAGTATCCATGAGCTGGGGCAAATCCATGAACTGGGGCATATCCATGAGCTGGGGCATATCCATGAGCTGGGGCAAATCCATGAGCTGGGCCATATCCATGAGCTGGGGCATATCCATGAGCTGCTGGGGCATATCCATGAGCTGCTGGGGCATATCCATGAGCTGCTGGGGCATATCCATGAGCTGGGGCAGTATATCCATGAGCTGGGGCATTATCCATGAGCCGGGGCAGTATCCATGAGCTGGGGCATATCCATGAGCTGGGGCAGTATCCATGTGCTGGGGCAGTATCCATGTGCTGGGGCAAATCCATGAGCTGCTGGGGCATATCCATGAGCTGGGGCATTATCCATGAGCTGGGCCATATCCATGAGCTGGGGCAAATCCATGAGCTGGGGCAGTATCCATGAGCTGCTAGGGCATATCCATGAGCTGCTGGGGCATATCCATGAGCTGGGGCATTATCCATGAGCTGGGGCAGTATCCATGTGCTGGGGCATATCCATGAGCTGCTGGGGCATATCCATGAGCTGCTGGGGCATATCCATGAGCTGGGGCATTATCCATGAGCTGGGGCATATCCATGAGCTGGGGCATTATCCATGAGCTGGGGCATATCCATGAGCTGGGGCAAATCCATGAGCTGGGGCAGTATCCATGAGCTGCTGGGGTAAATCCATGAGCTGGGGCAGTATCCATGAGCTGGGGCAAATCCATGAGCTGGGGCATATCAATGAGCTGGGGCATTATCCATGAGCTGGGGCATTATCCATGAGCTGGGGCATATCCATGAGCTGGGGCAAATCCATGAGCTGGGGCAGTATCCAATCGCAGCTGGTCACGTAGCTCCCCCAGGCGAGCGCCCAAGCTGCACGCCGCCGGAGGCACAGAGGGAGCGAACATGCGGCCAGGAGGTGAGCTGGGGCATATCTATGAGCTGGGCCATTATCCATGAGGTGGGGCATATCCATGAGCTGCTGGGGCACTATATCCATGAGCTGGGGCACTATATCCATGAGCTGCTAGGGCATATCCATGAGCTGGGCCATTATCCATGAGGTGGGCATATCCATGAGGTGGGGCATATCCATGAGCTGGGGCATATCCATGAGCTGCTGGGCACTATATCCATGAGCTGCTGGGCACTATATCCATGAGCTGCTGGGGCATATCCATGAGCTGGGACATATCCATGAGCTGGGGCATTATCCATGTGCTGGGGCAATATCCATGAGCTGGGCCATATCCATGAGCTGGGGCAGTATCCATGAGCTGCTGGGGCATATCCATGAGCTGCTGGGGCATATCCATGAGCTGGGGCATTATCCATGAGCTGGGGCATATCCATGAGCTGGGGCATTATCCATGAGCTGGGGCATATCCATGAGCTGGGGCAAATCCATGAGCTGGGGCAGTATCCATGAGCTGCTGGGGTAAGTCTATGAGCTGGGGCAGTATCCATGAGCTGGGGCAAATCCATGAGCTGGGGCATATCAATGAGCTGGGGCATTATCCATGAGCTGGGGCATATCCTTGAGCTGGGGCAAATCCATGAGCTGGGGCAGTATCCATGAGCTGGGCCATATCCATGAGCTGGGGCAAATCCATGAGCTGGGGCAGTATCCATGAGCTGCTGGGGCAAATCCATGAGCTGGGGCAGTATCCATGAGCTGGGGCAAATCCATGAAATGGGGCATATCCATGAGCTGGGGCATATCCATGAGCTGGGGCAAATCCATGAGCTGGGCCATATCCATGAGCTGGGGCATATCCATGAGCTGCTGGGGCATATCCATGAGCTGGGGCATATCCATGAGCTGGGGCAGTATATCCATGATCTGGGGCATTATCCATGAGCCGGGGCAGTATCCATGAGCTGGGGCATATCCATGAGCTGGGGCAGTATCCATGTGCTGGGGCAGTATCCATGTGCTGCGGCAAATCCATGAGCTGCTGGGGCATATCCATGAGCTGGGGCATTATCCATGAGCTGGGCCATATCCATGAGCTGGGGCAAATCCATGAGCTGGGGCAGTATCCATGAGCTGCTAGGGCATATCCATGAGCTGCTGGGGCATATCCATGAGCTGGGGCATTATCCATGAGCTGGGGCAGTATCCATGTGCTGGGGCATATCCATGAGCTGCTGGGGCATATCCATGAGCTGCTGGGGCATATCCATGAGCTGCTGGGGCATATCCATGAGCTGGGGCATTATCCATGAGCTGGGCCATATCCATGAGCAGGGGCAAATCCATGAGCTGGGGCAGTATCCATGAGCTGCTGGGGCAAATCCATGTGTTGGGGCAGTATCCATGAGCTGGGGCAAATCCATGAGCTGGGGCATTATCCATGAGCTGGGGCAGTATCAATGAGAGGAGCTGGGGGCATAGCCATGAGAGGAGCTGGGGCAAAATCCATGAGAGGAGCTGGGGCAGTATATCCATGTGTGAGTTGGTCTGGGGCAATATATCCATGTGTGAGCTGGTCTGGGGCAATATATCCATGTGTGAGCTGAGGCGCAATATATCCATATGTGAGCTGAGGCGCAATATATCCATATGTGAGCTGGGGCAATATATATCCATGGGTGAGCTGCTGGGGGCAATATATCCAGAGCTGCTGGGGGCAATATATATCCATGTGTGCTTTCACTGCCTTCGAACAGGCACCGTACTTGCTGGCAGTTGGCAAAAATTTGTGTGTGAGGATAGGATAGAGCTCCGCAGCAATAAACCTCACAGTAATGTGCGCTGTGTGTATGAGCATTCAGTGTTATATGGGAGTACTGATTTAGGAGTAAAAGTAGTTAAAAAAAATCCGTAAAGCTCGGGGGGGGGGGTGACACCATAAGTTACCGCACCGGGTGACACCAACCCTAGTGACGCCACTGGTGTCGTGGATCGCCATTGCTGCCCTAGAGACTCAGTCACCCCCAAATCAGGACGGGAAGCATCACCGTCGAAGATATCAGAGGAATAATGGCTTAAAATGAGCCGTGACAGCAGGGCTGTCAAACTCCGGCCCCCCCCTCAGATGCCTACAATTCCCAGAATTCCTGCATTGCAACAAACGGCTAGGGAATCATGGGAGTTGTAGTTCACATTTTTTTTTTGACTGACAGGTCCTGCTGTTAACCCTTCGACCTCCAGAGAGCCAAAGAGGGCAGTGTATTTCTATCCCGGGGCACAGACGGGGGTTAAAAGATTAAATCACATTCTTACTGATATTATTATTATTTTCTGGAATCAAACCTCTAAAAACATATCCTCTGGTAAAATATTAATATTTATAAATGAATGCGATTATTTACTCCTATTTATTTAACCCTAATAATCCGGGCTCTGGATGTGCCATAAATATGTTTGTATTTTTTCTACATATTTACTTCATTGTTTGCATTTAAAATCTCTATTTTATTTTATGAAATTGTAAAGGTAGAAAAAAATAATATCAGCCAATGTCATGAGGTTTGGTTTAATCCTTGAGAACAAAATCCTTAAAAATTATAAATATTATAATTTTTTTTAGAAATCCATAAAGCTGCACAAAAGCCAGTAGGTTCACAGACAGAATTCTGTTTATGGATACATAATTATTGTGCATTTACACAATGTTCATTTTTGCATTGATAAAAACACCCTGAAAGTGATTCATACAGGGTTATTCAGAGCAAGGTGAAACTCAGGAGAATTACTGGAGAAGTGAAAATTCTAGGTTAAAATAGTTAAACCAGAAAAGTTCTCCCATTTATCTCACTTTCCAAATTGGCTATTTGGTCTAGATTGTTCTCGTCTCCTGCCAGTTCTCCTGGTTTTCACCTTTCTCTGAATAACCCTGGTAGTGTCCACGTGGTGTGCCTGGTGTCCCTTTCCCCATTTTTGAGCTGTATGGAATGGTCAGAAAATCATGGATTGTAGTCCAGGAAAAAGGAATGACAGTCACACTTGACCGCAGGCATGAGCAGGGTGCAAGGTGACACAATGTTTCAGCTCAGTATATCACTGTTACTGCTCCCACTGGGAGGCTATTCCATGAATCTACTACCCTTTCTATATCACAGTTACTGCCCCCACTGGAAGGCTATTCCATGAATCTACTACCCTTTCTATATCACAGTTACTGCCCCCACTGGAAGGCTATTCCATGAATCTACTACGCTTTCTACAGGGCAGCCATCAGAAATGATGGGGCCCCTTACTAAACCTCACGATGGGGCCCCCAGGGCCCCCCTCAACCTCTAAGAGCTTTTCTCCCCCTTCAAAAAAAAAAAAAAAAGACATAACATAGCACCACAGCAATAAAACTCCCAGTAATGTGCAGTGTGTATTAGCTTATCACAGTATCCACAGCAATAAAACTCACAGTAATGAGCGGTGTGTCTGAACATATCACAGAATCCACAGCAATAAATCTCACAGAAATGGGCTGTGTATGATGGCCTTTGGTCTGGTCTATGGCCTGGGCCCTGGGGTCTGGTCCCTGGGACTGGGCCTTGGGGTCTGGTCCCTGGGGTCTAACCTGGGCCCTGGTCTCTGGTCTGGTCCCTGGGCCTTGGGGTCTGGTCCTAGGGTCTGGGCCTTGGGGTCTGGGCCCTGGGTCTGGTCCCTGGGTCTGGGCCTGGGGTCTGGGCCCTGGGTCTGGTCCCTGGGTCTGGGCCTTGGGGTCTGGGCCCTGGGTATGGGGTCTGGACCTAGGGTCTGGGCCTGGGTCTGTATTTGGGGTCTGGGCCCTGGGTTTGGGGTCTGGACCCTAGGGTCTGGGCCCTGGGTCTGTATTTGGGCTTTGGGGTCTGGGCCCTGGGTTTGGGCCTAGGGGTCTGGGCCCTGGGTCTGGGCCTAGGGGTCTGGGCCTAGGGGGTCTGGGCCTAGGGGGTCTGGGCCTTGGTCCTGGGTTTGGGCCTAGGGGTCTGGGCCCTGGGTTTGGGCCTAGGGGGTCTGGGCCTTGGGGTCTGCCCTAGTGCCTGGGCCTTGGGGTCTGGGCCTGGGTTTGGGCCTAGGGGGTCTGGGCCTAGGGGTCTGGGCCTAGGGGGTCTGGGCCCTAGGGTCTGGCCTAGGGGGTCTGGGCCCTGGGTCTGGGCCTTGGGGTCTGGGCCCTGGGTTTGGGCCTAGGGGTCTGGGTTTTAGGGCCTGAGCCCTGGGTTTGGGCCTTGGGGTCTGGGCCTTGGGTCTGGGCCTTGGGGTCTGGGCCCTGGGTCTGGCCCAGGGGGTCTGGGCCCTGGGTCTGGCCCAGGGGGTCTGGGCCCTGGGTCTGGGCCCAGGGGGTCTGGGCCAGGGTCTGGGTCCTGGGTTTGGGCCTAGGGGTCTGGGCCCTGGGTTTGGGCCTAGGGGTCTGGCCCAGGGTCTGGGCCCTAGTGTCTGGGCCTTGGGGTCTGGTCCTGGGCCCTGGGTTTGGGCCTTGGGGTCTGGGGTCTGGGTCCTGGGCCTTGGGGTCTGGGCTTAGGGGTCTGGGCCCTGGGTCTGGGCCTTGGGGTCTGGGCCTGGGTTTGGGTCTAGGGGGTCTGGGCCCTGGGTCTGGGTCCTGGGCCTTGGGGTTCTGGGCCATGGGTTTGGGCCTAGGGGTCTGGACCCTGGGTCTGGGCCCTGGGCCTTTGCCCTGGGTCTGGGCATAGGGTCTGGGCCCTGGGTCTGGGCCCTAGGGTCTGGGCCCTGGGTCTGGGCCCTGGGCCTTTGCCCTGGGTCTGGGCCATAGGGTCTGGGCCCTGGGTCTGGGCCATAGGGTCTGGGCCTTGGCCTAGGGGTCTGGACCCTGGGTCTGGGCCTTGGGGTCTGGGCTTTGGGGTCTGGGCCTAGGGGTCTGGGCCTTGGGGTCTGGGTCCTGGGCCTTGGGGTCTGGGCCCTGGGTTTGGGCTTAGGGGTCTGGGCCCTGGGTCTGGGCCTTGGGGTCTGGGCCCTGGGTCTGGGCCCTAGGGTCTGGGTCCTGGGCCTTGGGGTCTGGGCCATGGGTTTGGGCCTAGGGGTCTGGACCCTGGGTCTGGGCCCTGGGGGCCTTTGCCCTGGGTCTGGGCCATAGGGTCTGGGCCCTGGGTTTGGGTCTTGGGGTCTGGGCCCTGGGCATTTGCCCTGGGTCTGGGCCTTGGCCCTAGCGGTCTGGACCCTGGGCCCTAGGGTCTGGGCCCTGGGTCTGGGCCTTGGGTCTGGACCCTGGGCCCTAGGGTCTGGGTCTGGGCCTTGGGGTCTGGGCCTAGGGGGTCTGGGCCTTGGGGTCTGGGCCTTGGGGTCTGGGCCATGGGTTTGGGCCATAGGGTCTGGGCCCTGGGTTTGGGTCTTGGGGTCTGGGCCCTGGGCATTTGCCCTGGGTCTGGGCCTTGGCCCTGGGCCTAGGGGTCTGGACCCTGGGCCCTAGGGTCTGGGCCCTGGGCCTTGGGTCTGGGCCTAGGGGTCTGGACCCTGGGCCCTAGGGTCTGGGCCTAGGGGGTCTGGGCCTAGGGGTCTGGGCCTAAGGGTCTGGGCCCTAGGGTCTGGGCCTTGGGGTCTGGGCCATGGGTTTGGGCCATAGGGTCTGGGCCCTGGGTTTGGGTCTTGGGGTCTGGGCCTAGGGGTCTGGACCCTGGGCCCTAGGGTCTGGGCCCTGGGCCTTGGGGTCTGGGCCTAGGGGTCTGGGCCTAAGGGTCTGGGCCCTAGGGTCTGGGCCTTGGGGTCTGGGCCATGGGTTTGGGCCATAGGGTCTGGGCCCTGGGTTTGGGTCTTGGGGTCTGGGCCCTGGGCCTAGGGGTCTGGACCCTGGGCCCTAGGGTCTGGGCCTAGGGGTCTGGGCCTAGGGGTCTGGGCCTAGGGGTCTGGGCCTAGGGGTCTGGGCCATGGGTTTGGGCCTAGGGGTCTGGGCCATGGGTTTGGGCCTAGGGGTCTGGGCCTAAGGGTCTGGGCCCTGGGCCCTAGGGTCTGGGCCTTGGGGTCTGGGCCATGGGTTTGGGCCATAGGGTCTGGGCCCTGGGTTTGGGTCTTGGGGTCTGGGCCTAGGGGTCTGGACCCTGGGCCCTAGGGTCTGGGCCCTGGGCCTTGGGGTCTGGGCCTAGGGGTCTGGGCCCTAGGGTCTGGGCCCTAGGGTCTGGGCCCTAGGGTCTGGGCCCTAGGGTCTGGGCCTTGGGGTCTGGGCCATAGGGTCTGGGCCCTGGGTTTGGGTCTTGGGGTCTGGGCCCTGGGCCTAGGGGTCTGGACCCTGGGCCCTAGGGTCTGGGCCTTGGGGTCTGGGCCTAGGGGTCTGGGCCCTAGGGTCTGGGCCATGGGTTTGGGCCTAGGGGTCTGGGCCTAAGGGTCTGGGCCCTGGGCCCTAGGGTCTGGGCCTTGGGGTCTGGGCCATGGGTTTGGGCCATAGGGTCTGGGCCCTGGGTTTGGGTCTTGGGGTCTGGGCCTAGGGGTCTGGACCCTGGGCCCTAGGGTCTGGGCCCTGGGCCTTGGGGTCTGGGCCTAGGGGTCTGGGCCCAAGGGTCTGGGCCCTGGGGTCTGGGCCTTGGGGTCTGGGCCATAGGGTCTGGGCCCTGGGTTTGGGTCTTGGGGTCTGGGCCCTGGGCCTAGGGGTCTGGACCCTGGGCCCTAGGGTCTGGGCCTTGGGGTCTGGGCCTAGGGGTCTGGGCCTAGGGGTCTGGGCCTAGGGGTCTGGGCCCTGGCCCTAGGGTCTGGGCCTTGGGGTCTGGCCTAGGGGTCTGGGCCCTGGGTTTGGGGTCTGGGCCCTGGGCCTAGGGGTCTGGACCCTGGGCCTAGGGGTCTGGGCCCTGGGCCTTGGGGTCTGGGCCCTGGGTCTGGGCCCTGGGCCTAGAGGTCTGGGTCTGGGCCCTGGGTCTGGGCCTAGGGGTCTGGGCCTAGGGGTCTGGGCCCTGGGTCTGAGCCTAGAGGTTTGGGCCTTGGGGTCTGGGTCCTGGGCCTTGGGGTCTGGGCTCTGGGTCTTAGGGTCTGGGCCCTTGCTCACCACTCGCTGTCTTCTATCTTCTTTTCTTCTGCTCTTCTTTTCTTCACCTTTTCTTCAATCTTCTTCTCTTCTTTTCTTCTGATCTTCCTGGTCCCTCCAGCTCCGGCGCGCAGCTTCACTGAGTGGAGGGGCGGAGCCAAAGCAACGTGCTTGGGAGGCCCCTCACACACTGCTTGGCCCCGCCCAGCCAGGAAGTGAAGCTGCCAGGAGCCGGAGGAGACACAGTGTCTCAGTCTCCTCCGGCTCCTGCAGCAGCAGCAGGGACACAGCTCTGGATTCGGACTCATCGAGTCCGATACCGGAGCTGTTAAAGGGCGACGCCGCTGCCGTCGGGGGCCCGGGATCCTCCCCCCGGGACCCGGCGGCCCGGGCCCCCACCGGGCCCGGGCCCCTTACGGCAGTCATGGGCGTAATGCCCTGATGGCGGCCCTGCCTTTCTATATCACTGTTACTGCTCTCACTGGGAGGCTATTCCTTGTATCTACTACCCTTTCTATATCACTGTTACTGCTCCCACTGGGAGGCTATTCCATGAATCTACTACCCTTTCTATATCACAGTTACTGCCCCCACTGGGAGGCTATTCCATGGATATACTACCGTTTCTATATCACTGTTACTGCCCCCACTGGGAGACTATTCCTTGTATCTACTACCCTTTCTATATCACTGTTACTGTCCCCACTGGGAGGCTATTCCATGTATCTACTACCCTTTCTATATCACTGTTACTGCTCCCACTGGGAGATTATTCCATGTATCTACTACCCTTTCTATATCACTGTTACTGCCCCCACTAGGAGGATATTCCATGTATCTACTACCACCCTTTCTATATCACTGTTACTGCTCCCACTGGGAGGCTATTCCATGTATCTACTACCCTTTCTATATCACTGTTACTGCTCCCACTGGGGGGCTGTTCCATGTATCTGCTACCCTTTCTATATCACTGTTACTGCTCCCACTGGGGGCAGTTCCATGGATCTACTAACCCAGGGATTAAGTCCTAAATAAATTATTGTGGGAACTCACCAAGATTTCTGTCCCCCTATTGGCGATTATCTTCTCGCATGTAGCATGAATATACACACAAATCATATCTATATATAGTGGATTTTAGCAATAGTATAGTATAGATGACAATAAATATTTAAGACTTAACAGGGAAAGCTATGATTAAATATCTGAAAACAGCTTTATAGTGTGTGGGACCAATGGGGACTCAGTTCCCCCTGCAAAAATAGTGGGGGAGCTCCGTTCCCAAGCGCTCCCCCTCGACTTGACCCCTGTTCTACCCTCCATGTAGTAAAAGAAGCCGGCATTCTTATCGCTTTGACCTGTGTAGTAAACATCTCTTGGAAAGGGGAATGTGAAGCGGGCGAGCCCTCGTTGCTGTCAGCCTGCGAGTCGTTATCGGTGGTGAGATGGTATTAATAGTGGTGTAAGTGGCTGCCGTGTAAATCTCGTGCTATGAATGGAATGTCGTGAGAGGAGCTCCTGTCTCACTTTCAAACATGACACTTCAAATACTGCAGCCGAAATAAAGGGCCGGGCTGGGCTGGGCCCCCTCTGACGGCCCTAGAACTCCATGGGGAATCAGAGGAATATTTCAGATTCTGAGTTCCAGTTACCCCATATGATCATGTAAAGTGTAATGATAGCACAATGCGGAGTCCATCAGGGCAGAGGCACCACAGTGTACCTAGGTATAAAGGCGCCTATGTGGTCAGGATGTGTAGCGTGTCCCTTCAATGAGTCCACAGACTTTTCCCTCCCAACTTAAACACCTGGACTTTTCTTGCCAGCTACATTCCTGCGCTGGCTGCAGATTTCGCCAAATTCCAACTCATTGAGCACAGAGTTGTGCTTGTGAACATGCTGTCCACGGGTCCCGGTGGCCAGCAGCGCCTTCCTCTCTGCTGGCTGGCCGGCCACTGAGTGAAATGCTGGTCGATCATGGTGGAGGATGCGGGCAGGGTACAGCGTGATGACGCGGCGCCCGCTGAGTTTAAATTCAGACACCCAAGTCTGGTTCCTTGCCCTGACGTGGTTCTCACACCTCTCAATGCTCAATTGCGTTACTGCTTGATTGATATCTGTGTATGACTTCTGGCTTGGCTGACGTTCTCTCCAGAATGTTAACCCTTTGGCTCCTGATTTACGACCCGCTCCGACATACGACACCTGACAATACTTTGACTAACCGATCTGGACCACCACCCCTGGCAATCCTATGACTACCCGTTCTGACATAATGAACCCTGGCATATCTCTGACTACCCCTGGTATTTACCCCTGATATCTATCATACGAGCAACTCTGGCATTAACCCCTGGTGTCTGTTATTCTGTTTTATGTGTGTGTATACCTTTGCTACTGTCTGTGTGTAGTAATAGCTAGTCATTTCTGGCCACTTCAAATACTGACAGTGTAGGATAGCCTGTCTACATACAGGGATCAGACATTTTATATCTAGGAGGTACGTGACAGAAAATAGTGCCAATGGTTATCATGAGGACCTTTAGGTGAAGATGGATGGCTGGGATGGTGCATACGCCATGGCTCTGCTAGTAGGGGTATGGATAAGCAGAGGCTCATCAGGTTGACGATGCATCAGGGCAGATGGTTTGGATGGTGGATCGCTCTATGGATAGAGTAATAAATAAAGCCTGGGTTTATCATGCGGATGATGAGTCAGGGTGGGTCTTTTGAATGGTGGATCCCTCGGTTGATCTTATCATGGTCTTATATGTTGAGTGTTTTGGACAATGCAGTAGTTTTGCTAGTAGAGTTATGGGTAAACTTCTGGGCTTATCATGAGGATGTTGGGTTGGGGTGGATGTTGGATGGTGGATCACCCTACTGATAGAATTATGGTAAATTCTCAGGCTTATCACGTGGACGTTGGTTTGAGGTGAGTGTGCTGGATGTTCGTTCGCCTCTGCTGATAGAATTACGGATAAACCTTTGAGTTTATCATGTGGCGTCGGGTAAGGGTGGGTAGGTTTTTGGAATGGTGGGTCACACTTCAGGCAGAGTCATGATAAATTCACGGGCTTATCACGTGAACGTTGGGTTGAGTTGAGTGTATTGGATGTTGGATCGCTCTGCTGGTAGGGTTATAGTAAATTCACGGGTCTATCATGTGGGTGGCTGTTGGGTAAGGGTGGGTGGATTATTGGAATTATGGATCACACTTTTGGTACAGTTATAGCAAATTCATGGGCTTATCATGGCAACATTGGGTTGAGTTACGAATTGGATGTTGGATCGTTCTGCGGGTTGTTGTATGGACAATTTCCAGAAAGAGTTATTGATATTTCTCAGGCTTTTCATGTGGGTGTTGAGTCAGGGTTGGTGGGTGGTTGGACTGGTGGATCTTTCAATGGGTAAAGTTACAGATAATTTCTGAGCTGATTATGTGGACATTGGGTCAATGTCAGTGGTTTTTGGGGTTTTTTTGGAGAAAGGATTTTACCAGGAAGGATACTTTGAGAGTTCTCTTGTTTTCAAGTATGTCCTGGGTGGCGAGTATGTACCGTTAGCTGTCTTGCCCAAGGACACTTACTGGAGAGGTGCTCTTGCCGGGATCGGACCTGTGTCTCCACAGTCTCTCTCCACAGTTATAGAGCAGTGATGTTACCTCTACTCCACCCAGCTGGTTTGGATGGTAGATTGCTGTGATGGTATCATGTGGATGTTGGCTTATCATGTGGATGTTGGTTGAGGGTTGGTGGTTAGCTGGGATCAGATGGTGGATTTCTCTATGCGTAAAGTTATAGATTATACCTTGGCTTATTAAGTGGAGGTTGAGTCGGCTGGGTGGGTAGTTGGGATGTGGATCATTCTGTGGGTAAAGTTATGGATAATGCCTGGGCTTATATGGTGAACATTAGGTCAAGGAAGGTGGCGTGGATCATGGATCGCTCTGCTGGTAGACTTATTGATAATTCTAGGGCATATTATGTGGACTTTGGGTTACCGTAGTTGGTTTCGATGGTAGATCTCTCTATTGGTAAAGTTATAGACAATTTCTGGGCTCATTATGTGGATCTTGAGTTGGTGTAGGTGGTTGGGATGGTGGATCTCTCTGTGGGTAAAGTTATGGATAGTCTCGGCTTATCATAGACATTCAGTCGAGCTGGGTGGTTGGGATGGTGGATCTCTCTTTTGGAAGAAGTATGGATAATTCTCACTCTTACAATGTGGATGTTGGGTCATCTTTTGGTGGATATCTCTGTGGTTAAGTTATGGATAGCCTGGACTTATCATAGACATTCAGTCGAGGTGGGTGGTTGGGATGGTGATTGCTCTGCTGGTAGACTTATGGATAACTCCTGGAATTATCATGTTGTGTGTTGGCCGGGCCAGCATGGAACCTACTGGGTGGAAGTTAATAGGGTGCGTCAGACAAATACCTTCTCAATTACAGGACATTTGTGACTACACAGGAGTAAAGGACTCGCAATGTGTAGGTTGTATCACAAATGGAGTGGAAAATGAAGTCCATGGTTTCGCTGGGGAGGAATGGGAGCAGAAACCTTCTATTTTAAGGACTAATCATAGCTTCCACCTGCGAGGAGTAATTAGGGGAGATCGAACATAATCTATAGTTTGCAAACATTTCTCAACGCGTCGGTGCGTAATAGTCACTGGATTGCACGCTGTATTTATCTGTACCGGTCAGGTGAAAGCGAACGTCACAAAAACACAATGATTAATAGCCGTGCTACTGTGTCTGGCCAACGCGATGGCACTCACACAAACAACGAAACAACCGAGTGAAACCATGAGATTATAGATCGTGTCACTCCATGCGCGCAAAACAACAAAACAGGTTCCAGCTGGGAGAAATAATGTGTCGTATGATCGAAAAAAAAACCTCAACAAAGCTAAAATAATGTAAATATGTCATATATATAATTACTTGCGGAGCGCTCTGAGATCTGGCCACCTCCAGCGTTCACTGCTAAATCCTCCAGCAACCTGGACATGTCCTGGAATGATATATTGTATCACACGGGCAGAACACGCAGTCTGATACAGTTTAATAATGTGAATTATGTCAAACACATAAGGCGTTATTCAAAGAGAGCCGAACTGGCCAGCAAACTGCACCGAACTGTGAATTTTCCCATACGGTGCAGTTTCGTGGCAATTTGGCTATTCAGAAAGCTGTCAATTAGCCAAATATTGGAAATTCCCCTTAGAGACTTAACGGTTAGTCTATTTAGAGAACGCCGAACAGCACCGACCTGTCGGTGAAATTCCCCGATGTATTATAGTTTCGTTCGACAGGTTTAAACAGTCGAATCCAATAGATTTCAATGAAAAAAACTATTCCCTGTTTTTACTAAATATATATTCAACCGTTTATTATTTTTATCTGCAGCAAAAAGTCTTTTAATTAATTTATTTTTTAGTCATTTTTCGGAATTTTTTCAGCTAAATGATTGATTCGGATACTATTTTTTAAATAGGGTTTTTTTTTTATTCTGTAACAGACCTTTTTATTGTTGTCCATAGGACCTTATATATTAATTCCATGCATTTTTATGCACTAGTTTACATTTTTTAAAATACCTACTAAAAGTTTTGGTTTTTGTTTTTTACCCCTGTTTGGTGGCTTGTCTGGGTTTTTCGGCAGCTGGTTGGCTTTTCCGGGGGCGTTTGGTGGGTCGTCAGCTGCGTTCGGCGGTTTGAGGATGCGTTTGACGGTCTGTTCGGCGGGTCGCCGGCTGTATTTGGCAGTTTGAGGATGAGTTTGGCGGTTTGAGGATACGTTCTGCAGTCTGTTCGGTGGGTTGCCGGCTACGTTTGGCGGCTAGAGGATGCGTTCGGCAGTCTGGCGTCTAGCTGGCTGCATTCGGTGGTTTGAGGATGCATTCGGCAGTCTGTTTGGCGGGTTTGCGGCTGCGTTTGGTGGTTAATTGGTTCAATTCGGCGGGTTTATCGGCAGATCAATTCAGCCCACTTCGGGGACCCTGCAGTGAATGCTGAATTCACTGCAGAATCGGTGAATTAAGATCGTCAAAGTGGGCTGAATGAAAGAGCACCAAAATAACCCCTATAGTAAAAAAAAATCTCAAAATGAGTGCACGTGTGTCTGATTGTATATACATGCGGTAGTAAACGTGGCGGCTTCCATCGCCGCTCTGTAAAGATGGACCCAGGTGACCTGGTGCAACCACAAAAGATATTAATGTGTGACGGTGATTTAAATAAAGCTGCATAATGCACAGGGAAATGAGCACACAGCGTATAACATACACCTCCAGATACTACTGTTACATAAAATAAATAAACCCACCCAGAGAATCAACAACCCTTAGAATGAGTCTCATATAAACCATAATAACCCCAAACCCAAAAGGCCAAAGAAGGGCTCTACTTAATGACCTCATCACTGCCCCCCCCCCCATATAATTTATCGCAATTCCCATAGCAAGGTGTATGGTATAATGATCCCAGAATCACCCTCTCCATCTCCATGGCTTCCATTGGTCCAGCAGCACCCAAGAAGCAGATACAGTGTAACTCTGTATAGAATGCGAGGTTCCCTAATTAGCTCCCCCGGCCCATTTTAACTAGCGCACACATAATTAGCGCATGTAATTGTTTTGATTGCACAACATATTGACCAAAACGATCCCTTCTGCCAAGATACCATCCCCACCCTCTTCTGTATGGGAGCGGCAACCAGGTAATGATATAACACATTAATGGTCTTCACCCACAAAGCTGTGTGTAGTGTAACTCCCTGGAGATCATGTTACCTTCTCCTTTATGTCCAGGGGAGAACTCACTTTTTGTCCAACCACGTGGTCAAGTCAAGGAGGAACCGTATCTATTTTTGACCTTTATCCATTCCACTATCTTTCATCTCCCTTTTGTTAGAGGCGTGCAGGTATCTTTTTAGGGGCTCCTCCATATATTCAGGGTGTGGGTGTCTTTTTAGGGGTTCCTCCTATATTCAGGGTGTGCGGGTGTCTTTTTAGGGGCTCCTCCATATATTCAGGGTGTGCGGGTGTTTTTGGGTCCTCCATATATTCAGGGTGTGCGGGTGTCTTAGGGGCTCCTCCTATATTCAGGGTGTGCGGGTGTCTTTTAGGGGCTCTCCATATATTCAGGGTGTGCGGTGTCTTTTTAGGGTCTGCTCCATATATTCAGAGTGTGAGGGTGTCTTTTATTGCTCTCCATATATTCAGGGTGTGTGGGTGTCTTTTTAGGGCTCCTCCATATATTCAGGGTGTGCAGGTGTCTTTTTAGGGGTTCCTCCTATATTCAGGGTGTGCGGGTGTCTTTTTAGGGGCTCCTCCATATATTCAGGGTGTGCGGGTGTCTTTTTAGGGGCTCCTCCATATTAGGTGTGCGGGTGTCTTTTTAGGGGCTCCTCCATATATTCAGGGTGTGCGGGTGTCTTTTTAGGGTCTGCTCCATATTTCAGGGTGTGCGGGTGTCTTTTTAGGGGCTCTCCATATATTCAGAGTGTGAGGGTGTCTTTTTATTGGCTCCTCCATATATTCAGGGTGTGTGGGTGTCTTTTTAGGGGCTCTCCATATATTCAGGGTGTGCGGGTGTCTTTTAGGGGTTCTCCTATATTCAGGTGTGCGGGTGTTTTTTAGGGGCTCCTCCATATATTCAGGGTGTGCGGGTGTCTTTTTAGGGGCTCCTCCATATATTCAGGGTGTGCGGGTGTCTTTTTAGGGGCTCCTCCATATATTCAGGGTGTGCGGGTGTCTTTTTAGGGTCTGCTCCATATATTCAGGGTGTGCGGGTGTCTTTTTAGGGGCTTCTCCATATATTCAGAGTGTGAGGGTGTCTTTTTATTGGCTCCTCCATATATTCAGGGTGTGTGGGTGTCTTTTTAGGGGCTCCTCCATATATTCAGTGTGCGGGTGTCTTTTTAGGGGTTCTCCTATATTCAGGGTGTGCGGGTGTCTTTTTAGGGGCTCCTCCATATATTCAGGGTGTGCGGGTGTCTTTTTAGGGGTTCCTCCTATATTCAGGGTGTGCGGGTGTCTTTTTAGGGGTTCCTCCATATATTCAGGGTGTGTGGGTGTGTTTTTAGGGGCTCCTCCATATATTCAGAGTGTGAGGGTGTCTTTTTAGGGGCTCCTCCATATATTCAGGGTGTGCGGGTGTCTTTTTAGGGTCTGCTCCATATAGTAAGGGTGTGTGGGTGTCTTTTTAGGGGTTCCTCCTATATTCAGAGTGTGAGGGTGTCTTTTTATTGGCTCCTCCATATATTCAGGGTGTGTGGGTGTCTTTTTAGGGGCTCCTCCATATATTCAGGGTGTGTGGGTGTTTTTTAGGGTCTGCTCATATAGTGGGTGTGTGGGTGTCTTTTTAGGGGCTCCTCCATATATTCAGGGTGTGTGGGTGTCTTTTTAGGGGCTCCTCCATATATTCAGGGTGTGCGGGTGTCTTTTTAGGGGCTTCTCCATATATTCAGGGTGTGCGGGTGTCTTTTTAGGGGCTCCTCCATATATTCAGGTGTGTGGGTGTCTTTTTAGGGGCTCCTCATATATTCAGGGTGTGCGGGTGTCTTTTTAGGGGCTCCTCCATATATTCAGGTGTGCGGTGTCTTTTTAGGGGCTCCTCCATATATTCAGGTGTGCGGGTGTCTTTTTAGGGTCTGCTCCATATATTCAGGGTGTGCGGGTGTCTTTTTAGGGGTTCTCCATATATTCAGAGTGTGAGGGTGTCTTTTTATTGGCTCCTCCATATATTCAGGGTGTGTGGGTGTCTTTTTAGGGGTCCTCCATATATTCAGGGTGTGCGGGTGTCTTTTTAGGGGTTCCTCCATATATTCAGGGTGTGGGGTGTCTTTTTAGGGGCTCCTCCATATATTCAGGGTGTGCGGGTGTCTTTTTAGGGGCTCCTCCATATATTCAGGGTGTGCGGGTGTCTTTTTAGGGGCTCCTCCATATATTCAGGGTGTGCGGGTGTCTTTTTAGGCTCCTCCATATATTCAGGGTGTGCGGGTGTCTTTTTAGGGGCTTCTCCATATATTCAGAGTGTGAGGGTGTCTTTTTATTGGCTCCTCCATATATTCAGGGTGTGTGGGTGTCTTTTTAGGGGCTCCTCCATATATTCAGGGTGTGCGGTGTCTTTTTAGGGGTTCTCCATATATTCAGGGTGTGCGGGTGTCTTTTTAGGGGCTCCTCCATATATTCAGGGTGTGCGGGTGTCTTTTTAGGGGTTCCTCCTATATTCAGGTGTGCGGGTGTCTTTTTAGGGGTTCCTCCATATATTCAGGTGTGTGGGTGTCTTTTTAGGGGCTCCTCCATATATTCAGAGTGTGAGGGTGTCTTTTTAGGGGCTCCTCCATATATTCAGGGTGTGCGGGTGTCTTTTTAGGGTCTGCTCCATATAGTAAGGGTGTGTGGGTGTCTTTTTAGGGGTTCCTCCTATATTCAGAGTGTGAGGGTGTCTTTTTATTGGCTCCTCCATATATTCAGGGTGTGTGGGTGTCTTTTTAGGGGCTCCTCCATATATTCAGGGTGTGCGGGTGTCTTTTTAGGGTCTGCTCCATATAGTCAGGGTGTGTGGGTGTCTTTTTAGGGGCTCCTCCATATATTCAGGGTGTGAGGGTGTCTTTTTAGGGGCTCCTCCATATATTCAGGGTGTGCGGGTGTCTTTTTAGGGGCTTCTCCATATATTCAGGGTGTGCAGGTGTCTTTTTAGGGGTTCCTCCATATATTCAGGGTGTGCGGTGTCTTTTTAGGGGTCCTCCATATATTCAGGGTGTGCGGTGTCTTTTTAGGGGCTCCTCCTATATTCAGGGTGTGCGGGTGTCTTTTTAGGGGCTCCTCCATATATTCAGGGTGTGCGGGTGTCTTTTTAGGGGCTTCTCCATATATTCAGGGTGTGCGGGTGTCTTTTTAGGGGCTCCTCCATATAGTCAGTGTGTACGGGTGTCTTTTTAGGGGCTCCATATATTCAGGGTGTGCGGGTGGTTTTAGTTGCTCCTCCATATCCAAAGCCGATGATCCACTGAACAGAGCGTTGACCAGCCGCCAGAACAAGCCAACAAACTAGGTTTATAAAAAAACAAAAAATAACACCGCAACATTTGAAAGCAGTTTGCGAAAAAACTGCTGGACGAAAATGCCTGGAAATAATCTATAAAATCCTATAAATAATAATAAAAAGGTCCGTTACAGAAGAAAAACGGGGAAATAAATTTCACCAAAAAAATCTTAATAAAACAAAAAGAGACTTTTTGCTGCAAATTAAAAGAATAAACGGTTTATTAGATATTGTATAAAGATGGGAATGTTTTTAACATTGAAGCCTATGGGATTCGCCTGTTTAAACCTGCCGAATGAAAACACCGAACAGCATGGCATTTTACTGAGATTTCTCTGCTGTTCGGTGTCTCTGAATAGATTATCCATTGCTTCTCTATTGGGGATTTCACTGCCGCCGAACAGGCACCGTACTGGCTGGCAATTCACCAAAATTTGGTGAACTGCCAGCTTTGTGAATATCTGAATGGCCCCGAAATGTCCCAGTACGGGAAAATTCACTGTTCGGTGCAATTTCGGGGCCAGATCAGCTGTCTCTGAATAATCCTGTTTATCCGCATGAAATAATTTCTCACAACATTCGGGTAATATTCCATAGTTGGTGCTAATTTATCCAGGGCTGTTCTCTTATCGGAGCTATTATAGTCCATGGCGTTGTTAAGTTTACAGCAGCTCTGGTTAAGTTGGCAGAAACGTTGGAATTTTGCCCTCAGTGTTTCCAGGTTGTTCAATCTTATAACAAACCATAAAATATAGTTTATTGGCTTGGTGCTAACACTGTCATTTAGGGATGAGCTGTTCGCTTCGATTTGATCCGCGTGTTCGCAGCATGTTCTCCCACAATGCACCACAATGGACCACAATGCACTTTTTCCACTGGCCTAAAGCCTGCACCTGACCACAGTTTAGGTGCAAGACAGGTGCAAGACTTTGGGCAAATTTTGCCCAATCATGGGCTCACAGAGCTAAGTCCCGCAGCACACTATATAAGGCGTCCCTCGCAGCCCCAGCACGTGTTTTTTGAGAGGCGATTGTTCTGTTAGTGTGTGTTCTCACTGCCAGCAGCTATTGTGGGGGTCTCACATATACAAAATATCTGGGAATTGTTGTAATCTTTGTGTTCTCACTGCCAGCAGCTATTGTGGGGGTCTCACTTCTACAAGATATCTGGAAATTGTTGTAATCTGTGTGTTGTCACTGCCACCCATCAGGGGGTCTCACAGACTTGTAGCAGATATCTGGGAATTGTAATCTGTGTCTTGTCACTGTTGCCAGCTATCAGGGGGCCCTATCAGGGGGTCTCACTGATTTATAGGAGGTTTCTGGGAATTTTAATCCGTGTCTTCTCACTGCCAGCTATCAGGGGGTCTCACTGATTTATAGGAGGTTCCTGGGAATTGTAATTTGTGTCTCGTCACTGCCACCCATCAGGGGGTCTCACTGATTTATAGGAGGTTCCTGGGAATTGTAATCTGTGTCTTCTCATTGCCAGCTATCAAGGGGTCCCACATACTTCTGGCAGATATCTGGGAATTGTAATCTGTGTCTTGTCACTGTTGCCAGCTATCAGGGGGTCCTATCAGGGGGTCTCACTGACTTATAGGTGGTTTCTGGGAATTGTAATGTGTCTTGTCACTGCCACCCATCAGTGGGTCTCACTGATTTATAGGTGGTTTCTGGGAATTTTAATCCGTCTCTTGTCACTGGCTGTCAGCTATCAGGGTGTCTCACTGAGTTATACCAGAGTTCTGGAAATCTTTAATCTAGATGACACAGTTGAATCAGAGTTCTGCATATCTTTAATCTATATATCACTCACCATGTCAGAAAGACCAAAAAGGACAGGCAGACGCTCCCAGACACAGATAAGAGGGCAAGCAGCCTCTGTGTCAGGAGGCTGTGCCTCTGGTCGTCATGGACGTGGTGCATCCTCTGCAGGGGCACGCTTGTCCTTTCTAACTGGTGCTGGCCGTCTTAAGCAGCAGCAACATACAGAGGATTTGCAGGATTGGCTAACCAGGCCATCCTCATCCTATGAGTCCTCTGCCAGCCAGGCTTGTAGTGGTTTACAGTCCACCTCAGCTGCCAAAACATGGAATTCAGCTTCCATGTCCACAGCTACTCCTGCCGTAGCCTCACTATCACACACGGAGGAGTCAGCTGAATTGTTTGACTACAATGACAGTGACATGCTGCTTGAGGATGCACAGCAACTCCAGTGCTCTGATTCAAACTCTGAGGTTGAGGAAGGGAGTATAATCAACCTAGAGGATGGGGGTGCCAGTGACACACAAATAACTGGCACTCATGTTGCCCCAGAAGCTGCAGCATACTGCCAAGTTGGCTTCAGTGACGAGGATATAGGGGGTGATGATGACGATGAGGTCACTGACTCCACCTGGGTGCCTGATCGAACAGAGGAGTCAAGTGAGGAGGAGGCACAACAAACACGAGGCACAACGTCCTCTTTGACCAACCGTAGCCAGTCCAAGGCATCAGATGTCAGAGCTGCTTAGGTGCAGAGCGCTGTTGTCTCAAAGCACATGTACAGGAAGTCTGCTGTCTGGGAGTTCTTTAAGAAAAGTGCAGCAGACCGCACCGTTGCTATTTGTAATCTATGTCAGATGAGGATCAAGCGTGGGAAAGACATCCCACGCTTGGGTACCACGTGCTTGAGGCGACATATGACCACCTGCCACGCATCCCGTTGGCACAACATTTTGCATAGGTCCTCCTCCTCCTCATCTGTCTCTACCCCCACTATATGTCCAGCCATGTCATTGCCTATAACCTAAACTGACAGGGATGATGCTACAGTAATGGGTGTACCAGGTCCTTTCTCACAATGTGACAGCATCCCATCAGCTGAAGATTTACGCAGTCATATTACGTTGCGCCAGCTGCTGTAGCGTAAGAAAAAAATATAGTCCCAAGCACAGCGTCTAAATGCCAGCTTAGCAAAATTACTCGCATTGCAGCTGCTGCCTTTCCAGCTGGTGGACTCTGCTCCATTCCGTGAATTTGCTGAATGTGCTGTACCACAGTGGCAGGTTCCAAAATGCCATTTCTTTTCACGGAAGGCCATTCCAGCACTATACCAGCACGTGGAAGACAATGTTATGGAGTCATTGGGAAAGGCAGTCAGCAGCAAGGTGCACATTACTTTAGACACGTGGTCCAGCAAGCATGGACAGGGCCGTTACATTTCCTTCTCGGCACACTGGGTCCAAGACGGGCCTCTGTGCTGGAGCTTGTTCATCCACCACGCCTCCAGAAAGCTGCTTGTATGAGGTCTGTCTGCTCCACCACCACCTCTTCCTCCTCCTTCTCGGTCTCTGGCGAAGTGGCAGTTAAACCGAAGCGTGGCAGGGGCTACGCAATGGCTCAAGCAAAAAGATGCCATACTGTGCTTGAGCTGGTTTGTTTAGGGGACAGGAGCCACACCGGGCCAGAAATTCTGACAGCTCTGCAGGGGCAGGTGCAGAGATGGTTACACCACACCAGCTTCAGCTGGGAATGGTCGTCTGTGATAATGGTAGCAACCTTCTTTCCGCCCTACGCCAGGGTAAGTTGACGCATGTACCATGCCTAGCACACGTCCTAAATCTGGTGGTACAGAGTTTCCTAACCAGGTACCCAGGGCTGGCAGAGCTTCTCAGCCAGGCCAGAAAAGTCTGCAGCCACTTCAGACGGTCATTCCCAGCAAGTGTTCGCCTGGCAGAAATTCAAAGAGAATTCCACCTTCCCACAAACCGTCTGATCTGTGACATGTCCACCAGGTGGAACTCGACATTGCTGCTTGTGCAGACGCTGCAGCATTGCCAGAGGGCCATCAATGAGTACCTGTGTGAGTATGGCACAAGGACAGCTTCAGGTCAACTTGGCCCCCCCCGCAGTGGCTGATGATCAAGGATGCATGCACTGTATGGTCACCATTTGAGGAGGCAACGAGGATGGTGAGCAGGGACAGTGCATGCATCAGTGACACAATTCCTTTAGTGTTCCTGCTGGAGCGCACTCTGCAGGGAATTATAGATGTGGCGCTAGAGGCAGAGCAGCGGGAGGAAGAGGAGGCCTTCGCTAGCGCTCAAGGCCCCAGTCTTTATACAGACAGCAGTCCTGCGGGTCTTCAGATCAGACAGGAGGAGGATGAGGAGAAGGAATATTTAAGTAGTGGAGGCAATGAAGGTGGGGATTCCTCAAGGGAGGGTTTTGTGTGCCCAGAAACACAAGGACTTTTTTTTTATTTCAAATTTTTTATTTGAGAGGTAAACGTCACAAGTTGACGAACGAGAAAAGCCTCACAGGGCCTAAAACAAAATAAGTGTCTAAGACAGACTGCAAATTACCGGGAAAAATGGAGGGTGCTAGTCGTTCACTTTATAAAGAATGGTGACCCAAAGAGGGGGTGGGTAGGGGGATGGGGTGAAAGAGGAGGGGAGAGAGAGGGAAAGGGGGGGAAAAGGGGGTGGGGAAAATAATGGCCATAGTAGTGACGCTCCTGGCACGCTCCCTACGGAGGCCATGGAGTGAAAATGTCACAAAGCCCAGAGGGCTCGAGGGCCAATCATGTCCAATAAAGTCATGGTGGCACACCCCGAGGGACCTCTAATAAAAAAAATAAAAAAAAAAGGGGGGGAGGGAGGGGGTGAGGGTGTAAGAGGGATGGATACACCATTGACGTGGTCATGTACCAATGCAAGGATAGTCTCAAACGGGGAGAGGGAAAGAATAACAGCAACCGTAAAAATTGGATAAAGTTCCCAAACAACGTCAAAAAGCTTTGCAGCGTAACGCGGACATCTCGAAGAAGATGAAGCATCATTAGGCAGAGTCCAGGGCGTCTCACAGGGATTAAGACAGTAGTATCAAGTCATCCGGAAACAAAATATAAGCCCCATCTCAGTCCGGTTCACGCGGAGGTAGCGGAGATCTATCAGGCGGAGTCGCAGCAGGTTGACCGGAAGCGGCGGGGAGCAGACCCAACGTGCGAAGGTGGTCCTCAGCCTCAGCCATCGTAGTAGCCACCAGGGCCCGTCCATGTTGTGGGGAGATTATGAGAGTGCCAGAGGTGCCCCATTTATATCCGATGTCATGAGTACGGAGGAGGGCCGTAGCCGGTCGGAGCTGTCGCCAAGCAGCCAGCACCAAAAAGGGAATATCTCGGAAAACGGCGAGGTTAGCTCCTTCAAATGGGATCGTGGGTATTCCCGCACAGCTCGAAATAATGAGGAATGTAGGGTGATTTCTCACAGTGTAAGGAGGATGTCGCGCGGTGCTTTCATGGGGGCCATTGCAGCTTTCCGAACACGAAGAGCCATGAGAACAGAGGCTCGGAGGGGTTCCGATGAATTGAGAACAGTCTCTAGAAAATGCGTGACAAATGGCAACAACTCCAAGTCCGGCACGGTCTCCGGTATTCCACGGAGTTTCACATTCCTTAGTCTGTGCTGCGATTCTAGTGCCATCACGGCAGAGTGTAGACTGCTGACCTGGGCCTGCAAAGCGCTCACAGATGAGGAGGTCGCGGCCTGCGCCCCCTCCACCTCCTGTGTGCGGGTCTGCAGTTCCTCTACCTGGGCTCGAGTCTCAACAACTGTCGCGTCAAGGGTCTGGAAATCCGCTTGCCACGATCTCCTTGCGTCTTCTAGTAGATTACGTATGTCCCCTTTAGTAGCAGGTAGTGCATCTTCCCCCGAGCCTGATGGCGCCACGTGCGGAACCGGGGGGACGCCAGCCTCCTCCACCACCAGCTGAGACCCCGGGTCCAGTGTAGATAGTAGCGGCAGCCTCCTCCCCAGACTTCTGCCAAGCGAGAGTCGGATGTCGGGGATGCCAGAATCCTCTCCCGCCCCGCCAGCTTTACTCTTCTTCCCCATCTGGGGAAACAACGACTCAGCACTGGGTCAGAGATGCGTGCCCGCACCAGGCCTCTAAGATGGCCGCCGACAGGCTGTGAAGGGAGCAGCTCAGCGGTACTTTCCCCAATCTCAGGTCCGGAGGGGGAGATTAAACAGGCTCCGGATTACCTCCACCTGATGTCCGACGGCTGTGTAGCAAGTAAGGCGAGTGACTCGATCCAAAAGCACTGTTGAATCCGCAATGAAGGAAAAGTGGATCAGAGCTCCACTTGCACACGTCCGTCTCGGTCAGCCGCCGGCCACGCCCCCCCCCTTGGCAAGCCTTCTTGATCCACGATACAAGGGTAAAGTTGCAGAGCTCATCCTGCCCGCACAGGGGGAGGACAGGATGAAACAACTTGAGTACGCTCTAAAGCGACACTTGTGTAACACCTTTCCAGGCACTAGTAGGTTACCAAGTGATGACACAGGTGGTTCTGAGGCTGCGGCTGATCAGAGGAAGAGCGGTGAAGGCCGGGCCCCTTGACTGATGCCTTTTTAAAAATTTTTAGTCCACGACGCCCAGGGACGTCAAATGTATGCACCCATTGCCAGCGTCTTCACCATATGGTGCAAGACTACCTAGGGGCAAGGGCAGACCTGGATACCTTTATAGCAGATGATTCACTGGCTTACTGGGTGTTGAGATTGGATCACTGGCCAGAACTTAGCCAATATGCTATGCAGCTACTAAGTTACCCTTCATATAGCGTGCTTTCTGAAAGGACGTTCAGTGCCGCTGGAGGTTTTGTCACAGGCAAAAGAGTGCGTCTGTCCACCGACTCTGTAGACCGGCTGACATTTATAAAAATTAATCAGTCCTGGATCAGCAGCTATCAATCCACTGATGCTGACGTAACTGAATAGATCAGGGATCTCTTCTGCATTCCCAAATCCTCCACCACTGCACTCTTCTACAATACCACAAAGGGGTTACGGTGTGAAGGCACTTGCTGTCACCAAAGGTAAAATATTTGGGTGCACTGCCACTGACGCCTATATTACCAGATTCATATTTTAATATTGGACTGCAGGTTCCAACCCTGCACTCTTCCACAATACCACAGAGGGGTTCCTTACGGTGTGAAGGCACCTGCTGCCACCAAAGGCACAATATTTGGGTGCACTGCCACTGAGCCTATACCAGATTCATATCAGTTTAATATTTGACCGCAGGGTCCAACCCTGCACTCTTCCACCATACCACAGAGGGGTTATGGTGTGACTGCACTGTTGCCGTCACTAAAGGCCCAATTTTAAAGCACCTATTGTTACTTTCATCCAAAGCCTGCATAAGTTTCACCATAATTTAGCCGAAAAAAATCACTAAACTTGTTCCGCGTGTCCTAAAATGTCTCCTCTTTTCATACAGACTGCCGCCCCAAGCAGTTGTTTATGAATAGATTAAAGGAAAACCATTTACTGTCATTTGAAATGTCATTTTTTTTGTTTTTAAATGTTTCTATACATCCTAGAAATCCGCCACTTCACGGGCAGGTTATGGGGACCTCCTAGGCACGATATTTGAAGGAATTTTTTGTTTTTCATTTTTAACCTTTATTTCATGGAAAACAACTTGAGTACGCTCTAAAGCGACACTTGTGTAACACCTTTCCAGGCACTAGTAGGTTACCAAGTGATGACACAGGTGCTTCTGAGGCTGCGGATGATCAGAGGAAGAGCGGTGAAGGCTGGGGCCGCTTGACTGATGCCTTTTTTAATTTTTTTAGTCCACGACGCCCAGGGACGTCAAATGTAGGCACCCATTGCCAGCGTCTTCACCATATGGTGCAAGACTACCTAGGGGCAAGGGCAGACCTGGTTACCTTTATAGCAGCCTTCTGAAACCTTTCAACCGTTCCTTTAAAAATGTTTTTTTTTTTTTTTACTTTTTGTCCTGGTTTCCTGTCCCCCAGGGCACTACCCGGACCCCCATACACCTTTTATGGCAAATATCTTGCATATATGCCCTCTTGGAGGGCACTCTAAAAATCAAACTTTCGAGTCCCATTGAGTTCGGTTCGTGTTCGAACTCGAACTTTTGAAATTGTTCGAGTTCAAATGCGAACCGAACACGGGGGTGTTCGGCTCATCCCTAATGTCATTAAGGACTAGGATTTGTTTTGTAAACACCAGCTCATTGAGTAACATGTTATATCATTCACTCACGCCGTGGATGTGGCAACAGATTACACGTTTTTGGGCCACATTTACTGACAGGTGCCTCAGGATTCCCCAAATCTAACATGATGCCGGAATAAAAGCAACGATGTCTGATATAGATTATGGGTGTTAGAGGTGGGTAGGCCGGCATATGAATGGTGATACATATATAATATATATATATGTATATATATAAATATAAAACAAAGAAAATTACTGTTTTTTTTACAGTAAATGATGAATTTATTGAATACTTCACTCCTTTTATAATTTCTGTAAAAGTAATGCTGTGAAGCCAAAGAGGACACATTATTCCTATAATATACTCAATAGTCAGAATATTTAATTTGATACTAAAATAGATTATATAGCTACAATATAAATGAGTAAATAGACCCCATGGAAGCCTTTTTCCTGTAGTGTCCTGTGTATAGAGAGCTCCGCACGCTTCCCACCCCTTTTATAAATCAGAAGAATTAGGCCTATTGGTGCTAGTTGTCCTGTGGAAGAGAACCCCCTCCCCCAATTAAATGTATTGGTAAATACTGTACAAGTTATTAAAATATATATGTAACGAGATGGAATAACATTTACCTGTGTAACAGACACACACAGAATGTAACACACTGTATGTCTCATATCTTATAGCTACATGTCGCCAGATGTAATTATTTACCTGAATGTAAACATTGTATCTGTTAGTAACGATACAGGACGCGTCACTATATGGGAATGGAATTCCCTATTTGGAGCGGCGGTTGTTATTGCCTTAATGGAAATATATATATATCTGTATGAGAATGTATCTATAGGTTAATGCCCTGCGTCAGACCCCACGCTCCCGGTGATTTGGCGCATGTTACAGAGCATTTACAGCTCTCAGGACTATCTCTTTTCCCAGATTCCTGGCTCTGGATGTGAGCGGCAAGGGGCAGGGTATGGAATGACACCCACAGATGCCATGTGTGAGCTGCCGGCGAGAAAACGCAGCGCTGCCCTTTGACATGCTCTCTGCTCCGCCTGGCTCTCAAGCTGGAAGATTGTACAGAGAGAGATTCCAGAAAACTCAAAAGTTGCTGATCTATCACTTTCTCCTTCCTATTTAATAAATTGTCCGTATCGTGTGTGCGGATTATAATATAAACTGTCTGTACCGTGCGTGCGGATCATTCTTTAGTTTAAACTGTCTGTACCAAGTGTGCGGATCATTCTATAAACTGTCTGTACCCAGTGTGCGGATCATTCTATAAACTGTATGTACCCAGTGTGTGGATCAGAATATAAACTGTCTGTACCCAGTGTGTGGATCATTCTATAAACTGTCTGTACCGAGCGTGTGGATCAGAATATAAACTGTCCGTACCCAGTGTGTGGATCATTCTATAAACTGTCTGTACCGAGCGTGTGGATCAGAATATAAACTGTCCGTACCCAGTGTGTGGATCATTCTATAAACTGTCTGTACCCAGTGTGTGGATCATTCTATAAACTGTCTGTACCCAGTGTGTGGATCATTCTATAAACTGTCTGTACCCCGTGTGTGGATCATTCTATAAACTGTCTGTACCTAGTGTGTGGATCATTCTATAAACGGTCTGTACCAAGTGTGCGGATCATTCTATAAACTGTCTGTACCCAGTGTGCGGATAATTCTATAAACTGTCTGTACCCAGTGTGTGGATCATTCTATAAACTGTCTGTACCCAGTGTGTGGATCATTCTATAAACTGTCTGTACCCAGTGTGCGGATAATTCTATAAACTGTCTGTACCCAGTGTGCGGATAATTCTATAAACTGTCTGTACCCAGTGTGTGGATCATTCTATAAACTGTATGTACCCAGTGTGTGGATCATTTTATAAACTGTATGTACCCAGTGTGTGGATCATAATATAAACTGTATGTACCCAGTGTGTGGATCATAATATAAACTGTCTGTACCGCGCGTGCGGATCATTCTATAAACTGTATGTACCGTGCGTGCGGATCATTCTATAAACTGTCTGTACCGAGCGTGTGGATCAGAATATAAACTGTCCGTACCCAGTGTGTGGATCATTCTATAAACTGTCTGTACCCAGTGTGTGGATCATTCTATAAACTCTCTGTACCCAGTGTGTGGATCATTCTATAAACTGTATGTACCGTGCGTGCGGATCATTCTATAAACTGTCTGTACCCAGTGTGTGGATCATTCTATAAACTGTCTGTACCCAGTGTGTGGATCATTCTATAAACTGTCTGTACCGAGCGTGTGGATCAGAATATAAACTGCCCGTACCCAGTGTGTGGATCATTCTATAAACTGTCTGTACCCAGTGTGTGGATCATTCTATAAACTCTCTGTACCCAGTGTGTGGATCATTCTATAAACTGTCTGTACCGCGCGTGCGGATCATTCTATAAACTGTCTGTACCGCGCGTGCGGATCATAATATAAACTGTCTGTACCGCGCGTGTGGATTAGAATATAAACTGTCTGTACCGCGAATGAGGATCATAATATAAACGGTCTGTACCGCACGTGCAGATCATTCTATAAACGGTCTGTACCGCGCGTGCGGATCATAATATAAACTGTCTGTACTGCGCGTGTGGATTAGAATATAAACTGTATGTACCGTGCGTGCAGATCATTCTATAAACTGTCTGTACCGCGAGTGCAGATCATTCTATAAACTGTATGTACCGAGCGTGTGGATCAGAATATAAACTGCCCGTACCCAGTGTGTGGATCATTCTATAAACTGTCTGTACCCAGTGTGTGGATCATAATATAAACTGTCTGTACCGCGCGTGCGGATCATTCTATAAACTGTATGTACCGTGCGTGCGGATCATTCTATAAACTGTATGTACCGAGCGTGTGGATCAGAATATAAACGGTCTGTACCCAGTGTGTGGATCATTCTATAAACTGTATGTACCGTGCGTGCGGATCATTCTATAAACTGTATGTACCGAGCGTGTGGATCAGAATATAAACTGCCCGTACCCAGTGTGTGGATCATTCTATAAACTGTCTGTACCCAGTGTGTGGATCATTCTATAAACTCTCTGTACCCAGTGTGTGGATCATTCTATAAACTGTATGTACCGTGCGTGCGTATCATTCTATAAACTGTATGTACCCAGTGTGTGGATCATTCTATAAACTGTCTGTACCGCGCGTGCGGATCATAATATAAACTGTCTGTACCGCGCGTGTGGATTAGAATATAAACTGTCTGTACCGCGCGTGCAGATCATTCTATAAGGCTAGGGTCAGACGAACGCATTTTCACGTTGTCAGTGAAAAAGTGCGTTCGAACGAATGGACGCATTTTTTCACGGAGTACGCGAGAGCGGTCATACGATGCGCATTTTCCGTCCGTGATTTTGTACGGATCATCAATAAAACACTTTGTGCATCTGAACGTTATGTTGGCCGGACATTAGCAGCGTCTGACATCTCCTAATCACGCAAACACGCCGCTAGCGAACGCAGCGCACTCTGTACGTCAGTACTAGCAGTTTAACGTTCTCGAAAAAATGCGTTCATTTTCCACTTGCGTTGCGCGGCCGGACTTTCGTGCGACCGTACTTCGTATATTGGCCGTCATTGCCCGGCATTTGCTGCTAGTGCGGCTGTAATTATGTGCGCCTGCACGCGCGTTCGCACTGCCTCAGTCTGACCCTAGCCTAAACTGTCTGTACCGCGCGTGTGGATTAGAACATAAACGGTCTGTACCGCGCGTGTGGATCATTCTATAGAGAGAATGGAGTGCAATGAGTTAATGTGCCCCACCAAGGAGTAATGGCCCCCTTCTATTGGTTTGTGTTGACAAACTGCAACATAATGGGCCCCCCGGGAAATATCCTGGTATCTCTGTGGGTCAGTCCGCCGCTGTGTGTTAATATGGCTCCGCGGACGCCAATAACATGTTTGTGAAGGGAGAATGAACTGCGAGCTCTGGATGGAGGATTCACGGATGCTGCCCGTCCCCCCTCACCCCAAATAATCTCCCCAAGCGGCTGCTGTTGTGCATATCTCAACACCTCACACCCAAGATAAGGCTCACAGGCCTGATATTCCTATGCATTCGCACGGACGCCCTCTCTGTGAGTGCATACAGAGGCATATATATATATCACACACACACACACGTGTCTGGTGCTGGAACGGCTTCCACACTCTCCATGTTTTCCTGAACACATAAGTTATACATGCTGCGGGGCAATGCTTGTATCTATCATAACATAATTCACAAGCTGCAAGGATAAACCCCCAAATATAGGGAGGAACCCCTAAAAAGACACCCGCACACCCTGAATATATGGAGGAACCCCTAAAAAGACACCCACACACCCTGAATATACAGAGGAGCCCCTAAAAAGACACCCACACACCCTGAATATACAGAGGAGCGCCTAAAAACACACCCACACCCCCTGAATATATGGAGGAGCCCCTAAAAAGACACCCACACACCCTGAATATATGGAGGAGCCCCTAAAAAGACACCCACACACCCTGAATATATGGAGGAGCCCCTAAAAAGACACCCGCACACCCTGAATATATGAAGGAGCCCCTAAAAAGACACCCACACACCCTGAATATATAGAGGAATCCCTAAAAAGACACCCGCACACCCTGAATATATGGAGGAACCCCTAAAAAGACACCCGCACACCCTGAATATATGGAGGAGCCCCTAAAAAGACACCCACACACCCTGAATATATGGAGGAGCCCCTAAAAAGACACCCACACACCCTGAATATACAGAGGAGCCCCTAAAAAGACTCCCACACACCCTGAATATATGGAGGAGCCCCTAAAAAGACACCCGCACACCCTGAATATATGGAGGAACCCCTAAAAAGACACCCGCACACCCTAAATATATGGAGGAGACCCTAAAAAGACACCCGCACACCCTGAATATATGGAGGAACCCCTAAAAAGAAACCCACACACCCTGAATATATGGAGGAGCCCCTAAAAAGACACCCGCACCCCCTGAATATATGGAGGAACCCCTAAAAACACACCCGCACACCCTGAATATATGGAGGAGTCCCTAAAAAGACACCCACACACCCTGAATATATGGAGGAACCCCTAAAAAGACACCCGCACACCCTAAATATATGGAGGAGACCCTAAAAAGACACCCGCACACCCTGAATATATGGAGGAACCCCTAAAAAGAAACCCACACACCCTGAATATATGGAGGAGCCCCTAAAAAGACACCCTCACACCTTGATGCAGTAGTAGCGGATTGCGCGGCCTGGACTCCACGCCCTGCGCTGCTCTGCAGACACTAACCCTAATATCTCTAAAACTCCCCAACATCTCAGACTTCTAAATAAGCAGAAAATCTCAGAGGAAGCGCGGTGCAGTGCGGTGCGGTGCGGTGCGGTGCAGTGCAGTGTGAGATTATTATCATTTTAGCGGGAGATGAGGAAACCCTAAAGAGCTTTCATTTAGGCTGGGTTCACACCGAGGCGTTTTTTACATGCGCGCAATACGCGCATTTTTTTTACGCACGTTCGCGCATATGAAAAACGCGCGAACGCGCATTGCAGCATGTTCACGGCTATGTCCATGGCCGTGAATGCCCTGCTATACGCACCAAAGAAGCTCCTCTACATCTTTGTGCGTCGGACGTGTTAAAGCGCGTTCCTGCGTGCGTTAAAACGGGTCCCATAGGAAAGCATGGGATTTCCCCGTTCATGCGTTTTAAAGCACGCAGGAACGCGCTTTAAAATGTTTAGGTGTGATTGGGGCCTTAGAGCGAATGTCCCCAAAATGCTGGCCGGGGGGGATCCTCACAACGACAGGTTTCAGAGCGAGGTCAGTGTGTGGTTATTTGTATCACTAGGTGTAATTGTGCGTTTCTGCTGATACAATCAGAGCAGGTGACAGATCAGGGATGAGCGGCTCTTCTGGTAATACACCCTCTGTGCCGATCCCCGGAGCTGATTGCAGGTGTTTGTGGGCCGTGGCCGCATTCTGACCAAAGCGTCCCTTTAATCTCACGTTTCCTCTTTGTGTTGAAAAGGATCATCTGAAGCGGGGGCCGCACAGGTGCAGTAAGTGTATCTGTTGTGACGCACCTTCCTCGCCGCGTTTCGATGGATCGGCTGGGAGGACCACGCGATGTGACACGTGTACTACTAATGCTTGTTACAACGGGTATGGATTTTACCTTCTGTCGAGCCACTACAACGGACGTCAGATGGGACAACGAAACGAGGTCCACCGCAGGAGGCTTGCGCTTTTGTAGAGCTGTACACACAGCGAGGCGGCCAAACGGGCGACGGAAAGCTATTATATCACTTTATTTACAGGGTTATTCAAAGAGCTCCGAATTGCTGGCGAAAGGGAACCGAACAGTGAAAATCAGCGTTCGGTTACCTTTCTTGGCCATTCGGCTATTCAGAGAGCAGGCAGTTCGCCAAATCCTGGAGAATTGCCTGCACATACGGTGCCTGTTCGGTGCCTGTTCGAGAGCAGTGAAATCCCCATAGAGAAGCAATGCTTCGTCTATTCAGAGAACACAAAGCAGCAGTGAAAAGTTGCCGAATTGCCCTGCCATTCAGTGGTTTCATGCGGCAAATTTATTCAGGCGAATCCCATAGGCTTCAATGTTAAAAATACTCCCGTTTCAATCAAATATCTCATAAACCGTTTATTATTTTATTCTGCAGTAAAAAGTCTCTTTATGTACAGATTTTTTTTAGGATCTTTTAAGGCATTTTTTGGGATTTTTGTGCAAACATTTTTTTAACCACTTCCATGCGGAGGACGCGCTCAGCGCGTCCTCCGCATGGCTCCTGCTGTGCGGAGGACGCGCTGAGCGCGTCCTCCCTTTGGGGTCAGCGTTCGGCCGATGACACCTAATTCAGGCGCCCCCCCGCATGTGCGGAGGAGGCGCCTGAAAGGGAGGGGGGGGAGGTCCTTCGGACCTCTCTCCCTCCCGATCGGCGGCGTTGCGGGGGTTAACCCAGGCACCATTTGGAAGGGCACAGCCTGCCCTTCCAAATGGTACCTGGCATTAACCCCTGGGGAGCCGGATCACGAATCGGTGCTGAAAAGCGCCGGTTCGTGATCCTTTCCCGGAGCTGGCCGACATCCAAGATGTCAGGAACTCGATAGCACGATGACGCCAGTCCTAGAGTTAACCCCTAACTGCCACCAACGGTGGAGATAGGGAGTTCCAATGAACTCCCTATCTCCCGATCCGTGGCAGCTAGGGGTTAAAGTTTGGTATGGTTGGATCGGCCAGAGCATGGCCGTTCCAACGATACCAAACACTACAGTGAAAAAAGTTTTTTAAAAAAAAATTAAAATTAAAAATAAAATAAAAATATATTTAAAATTTTTTTTTTTTAAAAAAACCAAACATTTTTTTTTCTTTTTTTTGGTTCGTTAATGCAGCAATATTGTTCCCATTTCAATTATAATGTGAACAATGATGCTGCACTAACGATTTTTGTATGCAGTGCGTTTGTTAAAAATCGTGTAATTTTCCCCAAAAAAAAATGTAACGAGACCCCATCTCTAATTTTTTTTAACAAGCGCACCCCATACAAAATATAACCGCAATTGCTCGCATGTTAAAATGTGAAAAAAAAACACTTTACACGTTGTAAATTATTGAAAATACATATTTTATTGCATTTTTTGTTATAATATACAGACAGGTCATGACGTATACATATAATAATGTCAGATTATGAATCTACCGAGTCTGACGGAAAGAACGATATATAATATGTCTGGGTCATATACTAAAATAAGCTTCAAAACACGTTTAAACATGATGAGCAAAACCGGTAAAAATTACCTCAGCACAGAGGCGGGAAATGCCTCAGCAGCGAAAGGGTTAACCTGCCTGGCGGTATTCCCAAGTGTGACTCGGGGTTAAATTTCGCTACCGCGATCAGTAACCCCAAGCCACACTCGGGCTGGATGCATACTCACCGCATCCTTCGCTCCCTCACCGTCTCCGCAGTCACCACAGTGTGATCGCGGCAGCCGGCGACTTTGCTTCCTGGTTTCGCTCCCTGCGAGTCACACGACGCAGGGGGGCGGGACCGGGCGGCAAATTCAAAAATGAAAAAAAAATGAAATATTACAGTAAAAAAAATAATTTCAATAAACCTTGCTATGCAGTGAGTGCTGGGGATTCTTGTTCAGATATACACTCCTTTGCCAAAGTAACACAGGACACGGGGGTACCAAAAAAAGAGTATTTATTCTCAAAGCAGCTTTACAGAAATAAACGGCGAATAAAAATCATTTGTAAAATGTAATAAGGCTTTGCAATACAAGTTTCGCTGGTGCTTGCCCAGATCCACCAGCGAAACTTGTATTGCAAAGCCTGATTACATTTTAGAAATTATTTTTATTTGCCTTTTATTTCTGTAAAGCTGCTTTCAGAATACTCTTTTTTTGGTACCCCCGTGTCCTGTATATAACATTGGCAAAGGAGTGTACATCTGGACAGGAATCCCAGCACCCAGAGGAAAGAGGCATGTTTTTGGTTTGATTATTTTATTGAATAGAATTTATTTCCATTATTTTGGATAATTATTTTTGGGATAATAAATTATTATTTCGTGTTTCAAACCTTCTCTAACTCCGTGTGTTTACTAGACTCTTGCTTGCACGGATTTCAGTGAGTTATTCCTACAGAATACAGGCATACTATATAAAACAACACATTTCCTTTCCAAAAAAATTTAAACGCTTTTAGACACAAAATGTTTCAAAAATTAGAACGCTGTCGGGTATATTATAATGGAAAATTAAAATGGATGCCTGTAGCCATCTTATTTTAATGTAAAGTCTTTTCTTTGCCCATTTCTAAAACTAGACGAAAATTGAAAAAGATTTTTTTTTAATAGTTCATGGCTAGGTGAACCATAAGAGTTATGGGGGTTTCTATAAGTGCCAGATATGATGTTATAGACGATAAAATGTCTTTATATTGATATAATGCTGAGCTAAGTGCCAGACATGTCATATTTAAATTTATTGGTTTGTTTTAACAAGTCCTTGAATTAAAGCTATTTTTCTTTTTGGGTATAGGAATATATTTAAAATCTCTATGCAAGTGTATAAAAATATTCACGAATATATTTTTATAAATCAATATTTCAATATTTACAGTAGAAAATAGATGCTCCAATTATTTGTAGAGTAGAACTATATAACGGTATAATTATTGAAGAATAGAATTTCTGTTGATTTTAAATAGAAAGGAATTTAGCAGATAAAGAGTACTCGTTAAAAACCTTAAGAGGAGTAGAGATATTAATAAAATTTTTGACAACCCGAGACGCACTGTCTGGAATAACCATAGTTGTTCTTTGTTCAAAATATGATAGTGAATTGATCTTTGACCTGAAATAAGGGAATTAAAATTAAATTGTGAATTTAATTTGAAGAGCAACACTGCCCTCTTGAGGCATAGTAAATAGTATATTTAAGAATTAATATAGAGAAAGTAATATTTAAATTAAGGGGTAGATTTTCAGTGACGTCAAATTGACTATAACTGGATATACTGTTCGTTGTATTCAGGCAGATCATCCCAGGACACGATAATGCATTGATTCAGGATATTACATATCACTTAATTAAGACCATATCTCTAACTCACATGCATTGAATATCTGACATTGATAATTTTCACATATTCCAAAAACAATATATTCAAAGGCTGTAACTACAGACCAGATCTTGGACAGGTAACGTATGAGAAAGCAAAATTAAGGGATTAATGTAAGAAACATATATATATGTTACTTTGCAATGAAATAGATTGGATTTAACAGTACTTGAGATATGTCAGAGTCTTCAAAATATTTCTAAATCTGCAGATAGAGATATGAGGAAGAATCGGATATAAGGAGTTTATCCTAAAGTATTTGTTGCAATAGTATATGTATAGATATATGCTGAAATTGGAAATTACTGTGATTAAAATTAATAAGCAAGGAATTATATAACTACAATATAAAAAGCAGAAGATTAGAAGCTTAATTCTCGATATTAGGGGAGGATTCACTAAATAAGTTATTACTTATTCTAGAAATAGAATAAGTGATAGCTCATCTTTTGTTGATCCACGTACCATAGAGAGATACATATATCTCTACAAGATCTAGCTTGTTAAACATTGGTTTGCAGGGAAATACATGTTAATTGTTTTCGTTAAGCAGAAATGTTTATTAACCATTTGTGTATAGTTACTGATAAAGTAAATTATATTAATCATATATGCAGTTACTAACAGGAGATACATATATTGGGACGCTAGTAATCCATGTGCTGATGGATGTTGTTAATAAATTTTGTTTATGATATGAGATTTGAAACTTTTTTGTTTACGTAATAAATATATATATATGTTTTTATCAGGTTATTGATTACAAGGTGGAAAGTCTGCCCAGAGGGCAGTCTATTGTGGATATACTGCCCCTGCTCATGGATATATGCCCCAGCACGTGGATACTGCTCCAGCACGTGGATATTACCCCAGCTCGTGGATATTGCCCCAGCACGTGGATACTGCTCCAGCACGTGGATATTGCCCCAGCACGTGGATACTGCCCCAGCTCGTGGATATTGCCCCAGCTCGTGGATATTGCCCCAGCTCATGGATATTGCCCCCCAGCTCATGGATAGTGCCCCCAGCTCCTGGATATTGTCCCCAGCTCATGGATACTGCGCCCCAGCTCATGGATACTGCCCCTCAGCTCCTGGATATTGTCCCCAGCTCATGGATATTGTCCCCAGCTCATGGATACTGCCCCCAGCTCCTGGATATTGCCCCCAGCTCCTGTTATTGCCCCCCAGCTCGTGGATATTGCCCCCCCAAGCTCTCATGGATATATGCCCCAGATCAGACCCCAGACCAGAGCATGGGGCGGCTGTTCGAATGCTCTATCGGCATTCGGACAGCCGCCCCATGAGCTCCGCGCCATACTTACCTTTCCGAGCGGCGCCGGGGAAGTGAAAGTTTCCCCGCTTCCGGTCGTTGAAGGACCAAGTCGCGGTCACGTGGGACTCCCTCGTGACCGGGGCTTGGGTCCTTCAAAGAGCGGAAGCGAGGGAACTTTCCCTTCGCCGCTCGGGGGTTGGATGCGCGCGCAGCCGGGTATTATTATTATTATTATTATTATTAATTTATAAAGCGCCAGCATATTCCGCAGCGCTGTACAATAAGCACAGTACAGACAGGGTTACAATACATTGAACAACATTTGACAAACAGTACAGGAGGAGATGAGGGCCCTATTCCCGTAGGAACTCACAATCTAGGAGGGTTGGGGTTGGAAACAGGAGGAGAGGACTGTAAGGTGAGAGTGATTGATGGTTGCGTCAGTGAGTTGGGTGGTAGGCTTCCCTAAATAGCAATGTTTTCAGGGAGCGTTTGAAGGAAGAGAAGTTAGGGGGCTGCGCGTGAGAAATCCTGCAGTCTATCATGGGAAGAGGTGATGCGGGGAGAAGCTAGGCGCAGGTCACTGTTTGACCTTAGGGAGCGGGCTGGGGTGTATTTGGTGATTAGTGAGGACAGGTAGTGGGGCGCTGAGTTAGTGAGGGTTTTGTAGGTAAGGATAAGGATTTTGAACTTAATTCTGCAGTGGATGGGGAGCCAGTGAAGGGACTCGCAGAGGGGAGCGGCAGAGACAGAGCGGCGGTGAGGTGAATTAGCCTGGCGGAGGCGTTCAGGATGGATTGTAGGGGGGAGAGGCGGGACAGAGGGAGGCCAGATAAGAGATTATTGCAATAGTCGAGTCGGGAGATTACCAGGGCGTGTATGAGTTGTTTTGTGGTGACAGCGGTAAGAAATGGCCGAATTCTGGAAATATTACGCAGTTGGTATCGGCAGGAGGAGGAAAGAGACTTGATGTGGGGGATGAAGGAAAGAGCAGAGTCCAGTGTAACTCCAAGACAGCAAACTTGGTTTGATGGGGAGATGGTGATACCCTCCACCGTGATAGAGAAGTCAGGAGGTGGGGAGGCATTAGAGGGAGGAATAAGTAGGAGCTCAGTTTTTGACATGTTGATCTTTAGGTGGTGGGAGGCCATCCAGGAGGAGATGCCAGATAAACAGTCACTGACTTTTGAAAGGACAGGGGGAGAGAGATCAGGGGTAGAGAGGTAGATCTGAGTGTCATCAGCGTAGAGGTGGTAATTAAAGCCAAAGCTGTTGATGATTTTGCCCAGGGAGGAGGTGTAGATGGAAAAGAGCAGAGGACCAAGGACAGAGCCTTGAGGTACACCAACAGATAGAGGCAATGAAGAGGAGGAGTTACCAGCAAAGGACACACAGAAGGACCTGTTGGATAAATAGGAGTCAACCCAAGCAAGTGCAGTGTCACCGAGACCCAGAGAGTTGAGGGTCTGTAGAAGGAGGGGGTGGTCAACAGTGTCAAAAGCAGCCGAGAGGTCAAGCAGGATGAGAATAGAATAGTGGCCGTGTTTTTTTAGCAGTTAGGAGGTCGTTGGTGACTTTGGTGAGGGCAGTTTCAGTTGAGTGTAGCGGACGGAAGCCAGATTGCAGGGGGTCAAGTAGGGAATTGGAGGACAGGAAGAGGGAGAGGCGGTTGAAGACTAGTTTTTCTAAGAGCTTTGATGTGAAGGGAAGCAGGGATACAGGGCGGTAGTTGGATGGAGAGTTGGTGTCTAGGGATGGTTTCTTTAGTAAAGGGGTAACTAGCGCGTGTTTGAAGGCGGATGGAAAGGAGCCAGTGGAGAGAGATAGGTTGAAGATGTGTGTGAGAGCAGGGGTGAGGGAGGAGGAGAGGGGAGGAATTAGATGTGAGGGAATGGGGTCGAGCGGGCACGTGGTGAGATGTGAGGAGGACAATAAGGAATTGACTTCCTCCTCAGTGGTTGGGAGGAAGCGACAGAGGGTGGCAGAGGGGACCTGTGGGAGTGGAGGTGGCAGATAACTATCTTGTGTTGGGATGTTGCTTCTGATAGTTAGAGTTTTACTGAGGAAGTAGTCTGCCAGGTCTTGAGCGCTGAAGGCAGCTGAGGGGGGAGGTGCAGGTGGGTGGAGGAGGGTGTTGAAGGTGGACCAGAGCCGTTTAGGGTTGGAGGACAGCGTAGATATAAGAGATGAGAAGAAGGATTGTTTGGCCAAGTGGAGGGCAGAGGTGTATGACCGGAGAATAAACTTGAAGTGAACAAAATCAGCTTCAGAGCGGGATTTCCTCCAGGCACGCTCTGCAGTGCGGGAGCATCTTTGCAGGTAGCGAGTTTGGAGGGTGTGCCAGGGCTGAAGCTGGCGGCGTGGGGCCTTGCAGAGTCGAAGAGGAGCAAGAGTGTCTAGAGCAGAGATAAGCGTAGTGTTGTAGTGATTAGTGGGCATCAGGGCAGGTGAAGGATGAGGTATGAGGGAGGTGGTGAAGTAGGTTGGAGAATTGATGGGGGTCCACAGCATGTAGATTTCTGCGAGTGTGTGTGCGGGGTGGGGGAGCAGGGTGTTTAGGAAGTCCAGATAGGTTGAAAGAGAGAAGGTGGTGGTCAGAGATGGGGAAAGGGCGACATTTGAACTCAGAAATGGAGCAGAGGTTGGAAAACCAGGTCAATAACGTGACCAATCGCGGTGGGTAGGGAGGAGGGAGGATTGTGTGAGTCCAAGGGAGGACGTGAGTGAAAGAAGTTTGGAGGCAGCAGGGCGGAAGGATCGTCAATGGGAATGTTGAAGTCCCCGAGAATTAGGCATGGAAGATTAGAAGACAGGAAGTGAGAAAGCCAGGTAGCAAAGTGGTCAAAGAACTGGGAGGTTGGTCCCGGTGGGCGGTAGATGACTGCCACCCTGAGAGCCAGAGGAGAGAACAGGCGGATGCAGTGTGTCTCGAAGGAGGAGAAGGAGAGGGATGGGGGTGGAGGGAGATGCTGGTAGGTGCAGGTGGGAGAGAGCAGGAGCCCGACCCCGCCACCATTTCTCTCACCCGGTCTGGGGGTATGGCTCAAGTGTAGACCGCCATGTGAAGAGCAGCAACGGAGGCCGTGTCAGAGGGAGTTAGCCAGGTTTCAGTTAAAGCTAGGAGGTTGAAGGAGTTTGAAAGGAAGAGGTCATGGACGGCTGTGAGTTTGTTGCACACAGAGCGAGCGTTCCAGAGGGCGCAGGAGAAAGAGGACAGGCGCTGAGGGATGATGGGAATGAGGTTGCTGGGCTTGCAGGGAGGTGATTTATGTGCGATGGAGATAGGATGAGAGGGAAGTATTGGATGTGTTGTGGGGCCAGGGTTAGGGGATATGTCACCTGAATAGAGTAACAGCAGGAGGGTGAGAAAGAGAAGGTGGGAATGGGATTTGTGGGCGTGGGAGTGATTGGCAGCACGAGAGTTAGAGGGAGACCATGTTCTGAGGAAACAAAGGAGCTCATGTGAGGCCATCATGTGGGACGAGAGGAGGGAGGGAGAGATGCAGATAGTGTAGGGGTCGGTGGTAGAGGGGCAGGAGTTCCATTTAAGGAGAAAGGTAGAAGTAAAGAGGAGAAGCATGAGAGAAAGCATGAAATAGACTTGCGTTTACCCAGAGTAAAATTGGGCCTTGCAGTTCCTTCCTCCAGTCCCGCAACTCCAGCAATCAACTCTAAGCGTCCACTTAAGACTGTTACTTGTGAATGTCACAAGAGCCTCTACCCGGCTGCTGTGTGCATCTTGTAACTGCTGCGGCGAGCGCACAGCCGGCTCGTGCCGCGGCGGTTGCATGCGCGCGCAACCAACCGCCGCTGGTTGCGCGCGCATGCGCAGAGTAAGGCTTGGCGACGGACACGCCAAGCCTTACTCAATTATAGTATAGATTATATTCTTCAAAGCAAAACACATACAATTAAAAGAATTTAGGAGAATTTCTAGGAAATATAAACGATTGATATCTCATCCTTCAAACGCTCCCTTAAAACATTCCTATTTAGGGAAGCCGACCACCCAACTCACTGACGCAACCATCAATCACTCTCACCTTACAGTCCTCTCCTCCTGTTTCCAACCCCAACCCTCCCAGATTGTGAGTTCCTACGGGAATAGGGCCCTCATCTCCTCCTGTACTGTTTGTCAAATGTTGTTCAATGTATTGTAACCCTGTCTATACTGTGCTTATTGTACAGCGCTGCGGAATATGCTGGCGCTTTATAAATAACGAATAATAATAATAATAATAATAATACTGCTAATACCTCTCCCTACACAACCAAGCATTCGGCCAGCATTTCCAAGCATTCTGCCAGCATTTCCGGCTGCTCTATTACATTGACTACTTACCCTTAGATCCTCTGAAATAATAACCCCTAAATCCCAACCCTCAGATGTTGAGGTTAGGACTGTATCAAATATTCTATATTCAGCCCTTGGGTTTTTACGTCCCAGGTGCATTATCTTGCACTTATCCACATTAAAACTCAATTGCCACAGCTCCGACCATTTTTTTAGTTTACCTAAATCATTTGTCATTTGGCTGATCCCTCCAGGAACGTCAACCCTGTTGCAAATCTTTGTGTCATCAGCAAAAAGACATACCTTTCCATTAATACCTTCTGCAATATCACTAATAAAAATATTAAATAGAATGGGTCCAAGTACTGACCCCTGAGGTACCCCACTGGTAACAAGACCTTGCGCCGAATAAACTCCATTTACCACAACCCTCTGGATTAGGCAGTGGCTGAGTGACAGACAACAGTCAACAATATTGGAATCCAAGATCAAAGATTGCAATTTATTGATAAGCCTTCTATGCGGAACAGTATCAAAAGCCTTACTGAAATCTAAATAAGCAATGTCTACTGCACCACCTGTGTCTATTATTTTTGTTACTCAAAAAAATCAATAAGATTAGTTTGGCATGATCTCCCTGAGGTAAACCCATGTTGTTTCTGATCCTGTAATCTATGTGTTTTTAGATGTTCAACAATCCTTTCCTTTAACATGGTTTCCGTTAATTTCCCCACTACTGACGTAAGACTAACTGGCCTATAGTTCCCCGATTCCTCCTTACTACCCTTCTTGTAAATGGGCACAACATTTGCTAATTTCCAGTCTTCTGGGACGACTCCCGTTAACGGTTTTGCTATTCCATCACTGAGCTCTTTTAATAACTTAATGGAGCCTGATGGGATCCACCCTGACTTATTTGCCTTTACTTTAGACAGCTGCTGTAGAACCTCCTCCTCTGTAAACTCATATGTAAATGTCTCTTTAGTGTTTCCTCCTGAGGTCCCTTTCCTTCCTTTTCTTCTGCAAACAACAATTATATCCAGAATATTCTGTTATCCCATAATAATAGTTACTATGGGATAACAGAATATTCCGGATATAACAATATCCAAAATATTGTTATTGCATAGTAACTACTATATCCGGAATATTCGGTTATCCCATAATAATAATTACTATGCGGTAACAGAATATTCCGGATATAATAGTTACTATGGGATAACAGAATATTCCGGATATAATAGTTACTATGCGATAACAGAATATTCCGGATATAATAGTTACTATGCGATAACAGAATATTCCGGATATAATAGTTACTATGGGATAACAGAATATTCTGGATATAATAAAAACTATGCGATAACAGAATATTTTGGATATAATTGTTACTATGGGATAACAGAATATTCCGGATATAATAGTTACTATGGGATAACAGAATATTCCGGATATAATAGTTACTATGCGATAACAGAATATTCCGGATATAATAGTTACTATGCGATAACAGAATATTCCGGATATAATAGTTACTATGCAATAACAGAATATTCCGGATATAATAGTTACTATGCAATAACAGAATATTCCGGATATAATAGTTACTATGGGATAACAGAATATTCCGGATATAATAGTTACTATGGGATAACAGAATATTCCGGATATAATAGTTACTATGGGATAACAGAATATTCCGGATATAATAGTTACTATGGGATAACAGAATATTCCGGATATAATAGTTACTATGGGATAACAGAATATTCCGGATATAATAGTTACTGTGGGATAACAGAATATTCCGGATATAATAGTTACTGTGGGATAACAGAATATTCCGGATATAATAGTTACTGTGGGATAACAGAATATTCCGGATATAATAGTTACTATGGGATAACAGAGTATTCTGGATATAATAGTTACTATGGGATAACAGAATATTCCGGATATAATAGTTACTATGGGATAACAGAATATTCCGGATATAATAGTTACTGTGGGATAACAGAATATTCCGGATATAATAGTTACTGTGGGATAACAGAATATTCCGGATATAATAGTTACTATGGGATAAGAGAATATTCCGGATATAATAGTTACTATGGGATAAGAGAATATTCCGGATATAACCCTTATTATTAACTTCCTTTGGACGCACAGTCGTAACAGACAGGTGAGGTTGGATGTGGTGGACGCGGCTTTCTCATCTTTCTGTTACATTGTTACCATGCGATGTTACTCCAGCTGAAGGTATCACGTGGCCACAGATCACTGTGTGGGGAGGTTGTTGTAGCTTCCTCTTTGCTCACCAAGATAAGACATTCCTAGAATCGCCATCTTTTAGAAAAAAAGGAGGACGAGGAGGACGTGCCAGGGCACTGGGGGGATATCAAGGTGTTTGCGTATTGATAAACACACCACCTCAGTAACACCCGCGCACGCGCTGCTGAGACGTGGAACGACGGGTTTGAGAGATTTGTGCATTTACAACCAAACTCAAGATTTGGAATATTCTGTGGATCAGCGGAGTTACAGACGGACGTGTAATGATGGCGGTGACTGCACCCCAAAACATCCCTATCAAACACCCCACATTCCAACCAATCCCTGAAACCCAACCAAAACGACACCCCACAATCCAACCCCACAATCCAAGCACACTGCACAATCCATCCACATCCAAAAACCACAACCAAAACCACATCCCACAACCCAACCACTTTCCCATAAGGTCACGGTTACCCCACAATCCAACCATACACATGAAACCGCACCATGGAATCCCCCCTGCTCCCTGCCGGGCCGGTAACGTGCAGGCTGGCTGATGATCTTGGAGTTAGTCATAATGTTACTTTTATTGCCTGTGAGAAATCGAGTCCAAGAGGCGCGTTATGAAAAGGATGAAAAAGCCGGGGTTTATGGTTCTTATAAAAATAGACGCGCGTTTAATACCAGCAGTAAAAATAATACAGGCTTTTTAAATGTCACCGCCGGCACGATGCGGAGTTGGTGGAGATTGTGAGTGTTTCGGGTCAGGCGATATGATGGGGCCCTGGGATAAGAGATGGGGCCATAAGGGGTGGGGTTTAGAATTAGGACATCATGCAGAAACCCTCTGCGCCCCCCACGTCACATACTGCAACTCATACACTGCACAGCTGAAGGAACTTAACCATTTAAAGTCCACTGGGGTCATGCTCTGTGTTGCCAGATCAGCCATGTTTTCCTGGACACATTTTATTCATGCTGACAAGCAATGCATGAAAAATGCCACCCTGCAATATGTATACTCCATACCCTGAAAGTAAGGAATCCCAGGAGACATGCCTTGATTTCCTTCCTGCAGCATATGAATTACACATGTTGCAGGGCACCACTTTCCCCCACGCTCCTCTCTGCATGAAATAGTAATGTGTTCAGGAAAACATGGTCGATCTTGCGACCCTAGGTCATGCTCCCATCATTCTACGTAAAGTCACGGTCTGGATCTTGCACTGGGCGCGTGCGGATTTCAAGTTATTCCTAATTTAACCCCTTAGTTTCTGGACTGTTTTACCATTGTCTGTCTGAAAGTGTCCGCTGCTGTTTTCACATTTCTGTGTTGTTTGTGTTTAGCTCTAATTTTCCTCTTACTCATTTATGGAACCCACACATATTATACACAGCTTTTCTCACCATTAAATGGACTTTCTAAAAGATACCATTATTTCCATCATATCTTATAATTTACTATAAAAAAAAAAGAAATAAAAATAAAAGTGAGAAAAACTCACTTTTTTGGAACTCTGACATCCAAAATCTACAACCGCCAAAAAAAGACCCCCGGCTAACTAGTTTCTAAATTTTGTCTCTTTTTCGCTGCCGGACGTGTATCCAGGTAAACCGGAAGTGATCGCTCCCGGGGAAACATTCACAGAGGGGCCCGGCCGCTGAATTGCAGGATGCCTCGATGTCGAAACATCCCTGCGATAGAGCGGCTGGAAGCGATACCGATCGGCTCCAGGGCTCGGTTTATTAAAGGACGTACCAGGTAACTCCTCGGACATTAAGCAACCTTTTTAATAGGACGTACCTGGGCATTAAGGGGTTAAAGAAGAGCCTGTAGATTTATCCCCGAGCCAAACACACGCGCTTTAAATTACTTGAGAGTCGCATAGCCGTGCATGGCAGAAGCGGCGGGGGGGGGGGGTCAGTGCAGACGCGGAGTTAAATAAAGAACATGCACTGAATATCAGGGGGCTTTTAATAAATAATAATATAAAAATCCTAAATGCAGAAATCCCACAGATCTGAAAACCAGGCCATGGTCACCGCAAGGTATGACGACGGAGGGAGGACTGTTTTGGCCACCCCATTCACATAAAATGCTTCTATACACAAGTTACCAATAAATGTACGCAGTACACCAATAAAGCCCCTTTTATTTACCCCAGAGCATTGGGCTCCGTGTATATGATCATATTATCCCATTACATGTATTTTATGGCATTTACACTCAACATACAAACACAACATACAAACACAACATAGGCATACCGCCACCTAGTGGCCAGAGAGCAGATTGCAGACGGTCCATTTTTATACTATAGAAACATAGAAAAATGTCGTCAGATAAGAACCTTTCGGCCCATCTAGTCGCCCAATTACATGGATACTTTACCTGGATTTATCTTTTGTTTAGGATAGTCTTATGCCTATCCCATGCCTGCTTAAATTCAATTACTGTTTTGGCCTCTACCACTTCTACTGGAAGACTGTTCCATGTATCCACCACCCTCTCAGTAAAATAATGCCTCCTGATGTTACTTTTAAACCTTTGCCCCTCTAATCTAAGACTATGTCCTTACACAATTCTTTTTTAAAAAAATGTATCAATACAAATTTTTTTAATAAAAGGTTATTTCGTTTCATTGGAAACTCATGAGAGGGACATCCTATACCGTCTCCATGTACAAAAGGATGAGCCGCTTCGATTCCCTCTATTATATTCTACTGCAAAACAAACTCTTAGCGAGGTAATGTTTAACCCCTACATCACCAAGTAAAACTAACAAAATTCTATAACATTTATTTGAAACACTGGATGCAAATGTAACAAATATAGGGTAAAAATAGAACATTTTGCACAGAGATTATTTAAAATATTTCCGATAAAAAAAATTAAAAAAAAATGTAAATTTGATAATTTTTAGTTTCCATGTATTTGTTTATCCTTTACAGACGTATCGCTGGATGAAAGGTTCTAAACTCTAGATGGCGCCCCTTATCTGGCACAATGTCACACGGGGTCTGTATTCTCAGAATACAGGCAGAAATGCCCTTTGTGTCAGTGAATGTGCTGCAGACAGATAATAAAATGGTGAGATCTCCTGTTTATGGGGGTATTGATCAGAATGAGATTATTAGCAATGCAATATCTGTATGTGCTGCATAATGCCTGTGTATGGCAATTACAGCAACACCTTGTATCTGTATGTGCTGCATAATGTGTGTAAATTACAGCAACACCTTGTGTCTGTATGTGCTGCATAATGCCTGTGTATGGCAATTACAGCAACACCTTGTATCTGTACGTAATGGCAATTACAGCAACAATTGTGCTGCATAATGTGTATGGAAATTAACATTGTATCTGTATGTGCTGCATAATGCCTGTGTATGGCATACACAACACCTTGTATCTGTATGTGCTGCATAATGCCTGTGTATGGACAATAACAGCAACAACTTGTATCTGTATGTGCTGCATAATGCCTGTGTATGGCAATTACAGCAACACCTTGTATCTGTATGTGCTGCATAATGCCTGTGTATGGCAATAACAGCAACACCTTGTATCTGTATGTGCTGCATAATGCCTGTGTATGACAATAACAGCAACACCTTGTATCTGTATGTGCTGCATAATGCCTGTGTATGGCAATTACAGCAACACCTTGTATCTGTATGTGCTGCATAATGCCTGTGTATGACAATTACAGCAACACCTTGTATCTGTATGTGCTGCATAATGCCTGTGTATGGCAATTACAGTAACACCTTGTATCTGTATGTGCTGCATAATGCCTGTGTATGGCATTTACAGCAACACCTTGTATCTGTATGTGCTGCATAATGTCTGTGTATGGCAATTACAGCAATACCTTGTATCTGTACTGTACAGGGATTTACGCTCATAACCCCCTGAATCGCATTCCTGTACAGCAGCGACTGACCCCATAGCTCTCCCTGTATTCTGACAATCCCTGGCTGCTGGAATGAAGCAGTAAAGTGTTTGAACTTTGTTACAGTAAGGATGGGAGCTGATATTTGCAGATTGTTTTAGCGCTCTCTCTCTCCAGGGTGGCTGGAAAGAGCAGAGATAGTGGATTTCGTTTCATCGCAGGGGGCACTTTAATTCTGCTTTTAAAAAAAAGGAGTGATCATGCTTTTTTTTTTTTATATATGCTAATGACTGCTTTTCAATATATTACAATGTAAAATAAAGTGATCTCGATTTTGGAAGGGTTAAAAAGATAACTATATCCTGCCCCGTGAATATATGTCCCACCCCGTGACTATATATCCCACCTCTAACAATACATCCAGCCCATGGACAGGCGCCATATAACCATGGAAATCAAATGCTATTTCGCTTCACCTGGTAGGGGGCTTAATGGTTAGAGGGGGAGTTAATGGTTAGAGGGGAGGGGGTTTAATGGTTAGAGGGGAGGGGTTTAATGGTTAGAGGGGAGGGGGTTTAATGGTTAGAGGGGAGGGGGTTTAATGGTTAGAGGGGAGGGGGCTTAATGGTTAGAGGGGAGGGGGGTTAATGGTTAGAGGGGAGGGGGGCTAATGGTTAGAGGGGAGGGGGGTTAATGGTTAGAGGGGAGGGGGTTAATGGTTAGAGGGGGGGGGTTTGAGGGGTTTAATGGTTAGAGGGGAGGGGGGTTAATGGTTAGAGGGGAGGGGCTAATGGTTAGAGGGGAGGGGGGCTATGGTTAGAGGGGAGGGGGGCTAATGGTTAGAGGGGAGGGGGCTAATGGTTAGAGGTGAGGAGGGCTAATGGTTAGAGGGGAGGGGTTAATGGTTAGAGGGGAGGGGTTTAATGGTTAGAGGGGAGGGGGTTTAATGGTTAGAGGGGAGGGGTTTAATGGTTAGAGGGGAGGGGGGTTAATGGTTAGACGGGAGGGGGGTTAATGGTTAGAGGGGAGGGGGGTTAATGGTTAGAGGGGAGGGGGTTTAATGGTTAGAGGGGAGGGGGTTTAATGGTTAGAGGGGAGGGGGTTTAATGGTTAGAATGGCTATTGTAAGAAAACCAAAATAAATCCATGCTATTTGCTCCACCTGGCAGGGGTTTAATGTTGTGGCTGATCAGTGTATTCATTTATACTGGAATATTAACCCTTTCAATGTGCAGTTATCATTTGGATATAAACTTTCAGTGCTGGAGACACAGATTAACTTCACGTGACTCGCGACGAGCAAAAAAACGCATTTCCAGACAGACGACGCAGAATAAATAACAAAAAAGTGATGGTTTCATTTCGTCTGTACATAATTTATTGAAAATTACAACATATACATATAATCAAGTCATTCATGGACCGGATCGAATAATTTATACAAGATATCTACAAATCGATAGGTTTTATACAGTTTACATGGTAAGTACACGATTAATAAAGCCGTGATCTGTTAATATGTGGTGCGCGGCGTCACCCGTGGAGTGCAGCATCAGTTAAATGACGCGATGAGGCAGAACTCAGAGTCCCACGATTCTCAGGTCTCTCACCTAGGCATCATGGGACTTGTAGTCCTGAATAATCTGGAAGGGTCTGCAAGGAGCATCGCGTGGTCTGTTGCACGAATATTGTGATTTAACCCTCAGAATGCCAGCTCTAACATCGCACGGACTCAATGCATGGAGTGACGTATACACGATACCCGCTGTGCCTGCACGAAGCAGCGTCACCGAGACACGATTTTCCATATAAAGAGGCCAGGTTTTAATTTTTAAAATCTGAAAAAAAAAAATAAAAAAAAATAAAAAAAAATCAACAAATAAAATCACTTTGTCTCAATGCGATAAAAACAACCTGCCCCCCCCCAAAAAAAGCAAAAACCCACAGCTTTCTTATTAAAAACCCTTTGTGGCCGCGGCTCCGCTCGGACGGGCGGCCGAGGACGTCAAACAAGGAGTAACGACCGCGGAGCCGGAAGAACGAAATACTGATCACAGGTGGCTTAAGAAACCGTTAAGAGACAGCACAGCGTCAGTCTGTAACCTGATCGTTCCTAACCTTCAAAACAAGCCGAGACAGGAGAGAGTTAAAGAGGACGCAACGCTGAATAACAACAAAGACCGTTTAGTGTTAATGGATAACCGGTAAGAAGATTCTGGTCACACCGGGGGACTCGACAGGCCGGCACAGGGTCTGACCGATCCGTCCCCTGCGTCTGCGTGGAATCGGCAGAGCCGTGCAGGGGATCACGGACCAGGAGGCAGGACTTGTAGGTTTTGAATCAAGTGGCCTGGAGGGTTGTCAGGCAGCCATGTTCCTGTATTCAGACTGCCGGGGGGCCATGGAAGTATTCCGGTCATTCGATGAAAAAACAAGCCCCCCCCCCCCCATTTAATCGATAGGTCTCTGGCTTTCAGGAAGCAGCGCCACATACCGGCGCGTCGCTATATACAATAAATACATGTGAAAAAATAAAAATCTGCAATATACAATTTTCTACACTATTCAGTTCGATCCTTATTCCGGCGACTTCTCGTTTTTAAAAGAATGGAATGGTGATCTATATGCAGCCCCCCCCATGCAGGCGCAGCAGGACATGCACCGCCCAGTGCGGGCGCAGCAGGACATGCACCACCCAGTGCGGGCGCAGCAGGATATGCACCGGCCAGTGCGGGCGCAGCAGGATATGCACCGGCCAGTGCGGGCGCAGCAGGACATGCACCGGCCAGTGCGGGCGCAGCAGGACATGCACCGGCCAGTGCGGGCGCAGCAGGACATGCACCGGCCAGTGCGGGCGCAGCAGGACATGCACCTGCCAGTGCGGGCGCAGCAGGACATGCACCTGCCAGTGCGGGCGCAGCAGGACATGCACCTGCCAGTGCGGGCGCAGCAGGACATGCACCGGCCAGTGCGGGCGCGCAGGACATGCACCACCCAGTGCGGGCGCAGCAGGACATGCACCGGCCAGTGCGGGCGCAGCAGGACATGCACCTGCCAGTGCGGGCGCAGCAGGACATGCACCTGCCAGTGCAGGCGCAGCAGGACATGCAGACTGAGCAGGACATGCAGACTGAGCAGGACATGCACCCCCTTCCCCCAAAGCAGGGGTAGAAGCTTTGGAGGTGCCACCTTACTGGCGATTATAAAAAAAACAAAAAACACACCCAACAAAAAAGATAAAACAACTCCGTCCATAAAGTTTATTTTAAGAAGTAGATTAAAATAAGATTCTCTACTTGGGATTTATGTTCTGCTCGTTTTCCCAACTATTTGATCTTGGCACGAGGGCATCTTCTAATTTATGGGTGTCTGGCAGGAATGCCAGCATTCTGTCACGGAGGGCAGGGGGGGTGGCGAGCGGGTACAGGCATGATCTGGGGTGAAGAATACTTATTATCAGTCAGGATTAAAGAGAATGCATCACACAATACAGATATACTGTGTAATATATACATACATAAACACGTGTGTCGGAGTGTAATATATATACACACACAAATAAAGGAGATACACATCGAGCCAAGGATCAACCTGTTTGCTCAGCAACAACATATAAAAAGTCAGAATGAGAATAAAACGGGGAAAAAAAACAAAAAGGACAAATTTTAAACCTTCTCTTTTACGGATAAACACCGACATGTTATGTAACTCCTGTTCCTTGTATGAAACAAGCGGCGTGATATCGCGGGGTTATAAAATAGAGTGTAAGCTCCTGTGACGAGTCCAATGTAAACCACTCGTCCATGGAAAATGTGGTAATAAAGTAATGAAAGGGCCAAAAGAACAACAAAACAGAAACAAAACAATAGAATGGAGCAAAATCTCATTATGTAAACATGACAAACCGAAAAAAAGCAACAAACATCAATCTGCATCTGTGGAAAGATCTGGAAGTTTCCATTCAATGTATGGAAGGAGATGGACAAACGGTAAATAAAAGCAGACGTAGCGATGCGTAACACACGCGTAGCGATGCGTAACACACGCGTAGCGATGCGTAACACACGCGTAGCGATGCGTAACACACGCTGTGCCTGGTTATATGGTCCCAAGTGAGAGATATATATATATATATATTCTCTCCAGCTGCAAAAGATGCGAACATTTAAACCAAATAGATTGTAGATGGATTCACTCAGGGACTATCAAAGGGGAGTAAAAAAAACAAAAAACATTTTATTAAATAATCATTAAAAAGTGCCTATAAATCAACCTTAATAAAGGCTCAGGGAGCTGAAACGTCGGACCAGGATTACAGACAATTTTTAATTATTATTTAATAAAACGTCATCCACACACACACACACACACCAGCTAGATCAGGGATCTCAAACCGGGGGGGCCCTAGATGCTGAATGCCTACAATTCCCAGAATTCTTTGCGTGCAATAGATGTCCAGGGTATCATGGAAGCTCTAGTTCAGAAACATTTGGGGTGGCTTTTGACCAGCCAGATCTGGAAGAGATAGTCACGGATACTTAGATTTGCAAAAACAAAACCTGAGTTACATTCAGGGAAATAAACCGTTTAAAGGCCTGAATCCTGCAAATCCCAGCACACCGATTCGCCACATTAACTCTCATAGACAGAGGGGGGTTATCCACTAAATGCTGGCGTTTTCTTGCATTGCAAAAATCAGCTAAGGTAGCCAGCATTGCAGGGCCAAGAAACATTTATTCACGCTGACGGGCAGTGCATGAAAAATGCCACCCCACAGTATGTATAATCCATACGCTGCAGGTGAGGAATCCCAGGTGCCTTGCCTTGATTTCCTATCTGCATTATACATGTTGCAGGGCAGCACGTTGCCCCCCCCCCCCCCTCTGCGTGAGACGAGTCATTTGTGTCCAGAAAAACATGGCCGACCTGACAATCTGAATTGGGAGAAAGACAAGAGTTAATCAAACTCTGCTGCCTCAGAAAATAAATGGCCAGAGCATACAAGAACGTCACATGTCAAACCTGGCCTGTCCTGTCCCGTCCCTGACCAGTCCCATTTATTTTTTCTTTCCAATCCACTACTTGTTTTGAGGCTGAAATCCACACCGTCCGCACCGAGCGGTCAGTGTTCTGCGCTGGATGTGTCGGGATCTCTTTGAGCATCTTCAATGAGCTTCAGGCTTGGCGCTGGCTGAGGGTCATAGGGGTCAGAGTCCGAGGATGCTCCTGACAAAAACATTAAAGTGCTTTCCCTGAATTAGCATCAAAAACCAATAAACGAGAAAAAAAAAACACACGCAGGCGTCATAATGGAGTAACTGCCACGCACACTATACAGCGTGTGCACATGATTTTAACCCTCTGAGTGCCAGGAGCGGTGCTGGGGGGGGGGGGTGCGTTCGGCACCAGACGGGTTAAAGCGATGACCCGGTCAGTGTAAGAAAAGTAACGGGACTTTAAATCCACTTCTACCCATCGCGAGCGCTGGCTGTATGTCACTGCGCCAAGTGCACGACTGCGGCTGTGACTCCGTGACTTTTCGGATCGAGGCTCAGGAACGCGAGCGGAGAAACCCAAGACGCTCATCTGGTGCGAATTAAAAGCTCCCAGAGTCGAGAGAACCGAGGATTCTGCAGGATCTCACGTCCGCCAATTAAATCACGAGGACACGGCTGGCAGACAGACATCCTTTGAAGCCAGCAATGGTGTCACCCCCTCCCCTTAATAATGAAATGAGATAAGGTGGCTGCGCCTGGACCGGTCTGCAGTGACCCAGCCGGTACATGTCCTACCTCACGTAGCATGTCAAGCCACCCAGCCTCCTGTCCGACCATGCACTAGTCACGGATCCTCCATCGTCTGGTGAGAACAGGCTGAGGGCCTCGTAGAGTTAACCGTGGACAGACCGCGAGACTAACGAGCCCCGGGGCCGCATGGCTAGCCTCTGGGAAGGACCACGTCCCCTTCACAATCTCCATACCGGACACAGATATCCCCCGTACCATCCGAAACGTCCATTGATGCAAACTCAAGCTACTACTGGACCACGTCTCCCATTATCCCAAACACAGCTCGACGCGCCAGGACGGGTGAGCGGGAGGCGAACAGATATTTTTCAGGCCTTATCTGTCACGTTACATTTCCAGCATATGTTTAGTTGTCACCCGGTCCTCAAAAAACCAGAGGGGGGGGGGGGGCTCGGATTAAAAAAACTGGAAAGGAGAATAAAAAAGGTTTTTAAAAAAGTAATTTTTTTATATATATTTAAACAAAAAAATAATCACAATTCAAAAATTAGCAGCTGTGGGATTTACCAGAGTCCACATACCATAATATGCGCCCCCCCCCCCCATGACAGGCGAGGAAGAGGGATTCACAGTAAAGCAGTCAAATCAATAAGAAAAAAAAAGGCAACGATAAAAATCCCAAAGAAAAAAGGTAAATTAACTGCTGCAAGTGATCGAGGCCGAGTCCCCACACTCACAGCGAGGAGAGGAATAGATGGGAATAGGACCAGGTCACTCGGGTATTTAACACTTGATTTGCTGTTCGTCCTCTTTTTGGCAAAGAAAGAAAAAAAAGGATAATTTTCTCCATGACAAAATGACACATAATGAGCATTTCAGGCACCGGAACCAAAGAACCGGTACAGAGGCTCCAATAATAATCATACGTTTCCGTTTGGATCTTGGATCCTGGCTGGAAGTTCCTCCCCGCGTTAGTGCAATTTCTCTTCCGGTAGATTAAAAAAAAAAAAAAAAGATACTTCAACAAAAACAAAAAAAAAAAAAAAATGGCACAAATACAAAAAAAAGAATAAAAAAGGAAAAATAAATGTAATCGAGAGGCGTGATTCGGGAGTGTGAGCTCGGCGCGGCTCTGCGGTTATACCGAGGAGACGCACGCGGCGTTTAATGCCGATTCACGGTAGTATCTTCTAAAGATAAAAGGAAAAAATTCATGTAGTAAGTGCCATGCTCTTTGCTTAACGATTGAAAAAAAAAAATGTTTTTTTTTTGTGTTTTAAAGCGAGCCGGTAATGGCGCAGGCACGCGCGGTTATGATTAAGTACGCTCGGGCTACATTCTGCGCTCCAGCTCGTGCTGATGCTTGATGAGACGCTCAATCTCACCCCCCAGGGTTTGCAGATTCTCCTGCAGAATAAAAAAAAAAAAAAAAAACACATTCTAAATAATGAAATGAATAATTTGTGTGATATATGTATATATAAAATCATTTAAGTTATGGTGGAGGGCAAAAAGTGAGAATAAAAGCCTCCACAAAGCAAATAATAAAGTTGATTATTGCAGAAGCCATTTGCACATTCCAGCAATTCAGAGAACTGCTTCACAGAGCTCCTATACTACATTCCCCATATGCAGCAAGGAACTCTGGGTAAGACATGCAAATGACGTCTGCATTTTCTTGCATCCTGGGTCTGTTTTCACACAGAACCCTCCAATGCCATGACATACTAGATAGTTTTTTTTTTTAGCAAAGGTCAGGTTTATGCTACGAGTCACAGACACTCCTGTACAGCTGTTTCTGGCTCACTGTGCCCTCATCAGCAGGAGATAGGCCATGACCAAATGCTGTTTGATGCTTTGCCCCTACGGTAAATCAACACTCATTTAAGTTATGGTGGAGGACAAAATGTGAGAATAAAAAGCCTCCACACAGCAAATAATAAAGTTTATTATTGTGGAAGACATTTGCAAATCCCAGCAATTCAAAGAACTGCTTCACAGAGCTCATGTGCTACATTCCCCCATATGCAGCAAGGAACTCTGGGTAGGACATGCAAATTAAGTCTCCAACGCCTCACCTCTTTGCATCCTGCGTCTGTTGAACACAGACCCTCCTTGCCAGTGCCGTGCCACACGCGAGAAAGGAACCAGGAAGCTGCATTCGGCAGGAGGAAAATGCGACCGCGGAGGTCAGCGAGGGAGCGCAGGGCCAGGTAAGTATCCAGCCCGAGTGTGGCTCGGGGTTACCGCTTTCAGCATTGACATTTAACCCCGAGCCACACTCAGGAAAACCGCCAGGGAGGTTAAGAAGCGTGGCTGAAGAGCCGCCAGTTACACGATGAGGTACCGGCAGCCGCTCACCTTCAGAGTTATGTTTTTCAGTAACGTGTCTTCCAGCACAGCCTGGAGTTTCCTGTTGATTTCCAGCGACAGGTCCAAGGTGAGGCCGCTGTCTGCCGGATGGGACGTGTACAAGGAAGCCATGATCCCGCCACGCTTACTCAGGTGGGCTTTATTGAAATCCGAGGCCTCCGACGTCAGCGTCCCAGCCTCCTCCCGCAGAATATAGGTCTGTATAATTCTGCAATAAAAAATAATATATATAAATAAAATCAGGTCTCTGGATTCTGAGTCACAAAGCGACGTTTTACCTTTTAGGTCTTAAAATATTACAATGCTCCTACAACATAAAAGATATGACCGGGATATCCTATGGGATTCGCCCCTTTCAGCGCTACGGAACTTGTTGGCGCTTTATAAATTCTTGTAACAGTGTTACGGGTTGAATTGAACCACTGAAAAGCAGGGCATTTTCTCATGTTTTCTGTACCAGGTAGTTAGTCTTCCTTAGAGAAATCCGATTCAAATGGGAAAGATCGCTAGTCTGTTGTAGTCACACAAAGTCATCCGATGGAAGAGGAATTAGAGGGACACATACGGACCCAGTGGACGGCCAGCCTAAATTTATTTATTTTTAAAGGAACCCCGTAGTGGCCAAACCTCCTTAACAAGGTACCGCTAGTCACAGGTTTACATTTTCAGCGCTGGGCGCCGCCACAATGTTGAGGGCGTATCTTACTGAGGGTTATCATGTAGCGCTCGACCCTCGGCAGTGACGTCAGCACGCCACCGTGTAATCAAACGTGATGAGTGAGTGGAGGGCTGTCCTATAAGGCGCCTCTTCCACTCACAGCTCTTTTTCACCCCATCAAATAAGATCGAGGCGTGCGATATAGCTGAAGGAAATGCTATATATTTTTTGTGTGTATTTAAAACTAATGAAACATTTTTCACTACAACCATAAAAAAAGAAAGAGCCAATTTCCATGGCAAGATAAGGTGCGGCATCAGGAGAGGGCGATGTCCGCGGCATCAGGAGAGGGCGATGTCCGCGGCATCAGGAGAGGGCGATGTCCGCGGCATCAGGAGAGGGCGATGTCCGCGGCATCAGGAGAGGGCGATGTCCGCGGCATCAGGAGAGGGCGATGTCCGCGGCATCAGGAGAGGGCGATGTCCGCGGCATCAGGAGAGGGCGATGTCCGCGGCATCAGGAGAGGGCGATGTCCGCGGCATCAGGAGAGGGCGATGTCCGCGGCATCAGGAGAGGGCGATGTCCGCGGCATCAGGAGAGGGCGATGTCCGCAGCATCAGGAGAGGGCGATGTCCGCAGCATCAGGAGAGGGCGATGTCCGCAGCATCAGGAGAGGGCGATGTCCGCAGCATCAGGAGAGGGCGATGTCCGCAGCATCAGGAGAGGGCGATGTCCGCAGCATCAGGAGAGGGCGATGTCCGCAGCATCAGGAGAGGGCGATGTCCGCAGCATCAGGAGAGTGTGAAATCAGATGAAATATAATACCCCTTTTTTTTCTTATTAAAATTAAGGGTTACCTGGGTAAAGCGGAGTCTGCGGAGCATAATGCAGCTCAGTCAGGAAGAAAATTATGGCGTAATAAGAGTGAAATCAGGATAGAAGAGGGGTTTGCCAGTGACAGAGACAATGGCTAAAGATAAGTAATGTAACCCCAGCCCAGAAGATCGTGGTTGGTTCGAAAAATCTGAATTCATCCGTAAAGGACTGTCAGAAAAAATAAATCTGCCTGCCCTTTCAGGAGTCACGTTGCACATGCTCAGTGTGCCTCTTTCGGAGGTTTCTGAGGTCACCCATTCACTCTCCACATCAGCGATCCTATATAGAAGCCGAGGGATCCCTGCCTCTCATTGGCTCAAAGGAAGCAAATAATAATGACTTGCGAGAGATAAAGGACGATGCGTAGCAGCAGGGCGGCTCGATGATGTAAAGGAAGTTCTGTAAGTGATCGAACCTCACTTTGCAACTCGAGGATCCAACATCCCTACATAGATTGAGGTAAAGTGATCCTTCTGAGAGTGGAATCAATTGTACAAGTAAAGATCCCCAACACTTTCCAACCAGACCAGTTGTCGCTGGAGCCATTAACGCAACGCATGTCATTTATAAATATTTATACAACATGGTGGTTTCAGCAGCTACTTCAATTAATGTCTGACTTGTACGATTACGGCTTCGGTGACAGAAATGGCACATCTGTTGGTGGTTACTCCCCCTTAATAAACAGGATCTTGGGTATTGAAAGAAAAAAAGCCTGTTTTGTTTATGAAGTGTCTGTGTTTCTGGGCTGCCTGTGACTGTACAAGGACACACACACAAAGTCCCATTGACACAACTTTCATCACACTCATACAGTATACCCCTCTACCTCCCACCACACTCAACCTCACCTACACAAACATGCAAGGAATACATTATGTTTATGGCTCGTCTTGTCATGTCTTTAATTTTTGGCTGTCTGAGCATCATAGGACTCAAAGATAGAATGGATCTTTATTGTCAAGAGGAGTCATCACTGCATTAGCTCGTACGAGGGGTGGAAGGAACACGACAAGCCTTGGTCGATTATGGTTTGGATAGTCACAGTGCCGGCAGGTTGACTGTCCTAGGTCTTTTATAGCTTTGACCTTTGGACGTGCCAAGGTTTACAACAGATGGAGACCCAACGCTTGGGGGCCGAGAGGCAAAGGTGTGAGACAAAGGATTTAATTCCATTTATTTATTAAATGGCGGCTCAGAAGAGGAAATGGCTTGGAAAATCAAGAAGCAAAAACCACAGTGGAGGATTGAAGGGGCAGCGAGTCAAAACAAATATATATATATCTCAACCACTGGTGACAGAGACAGACACACCTCAACTTTTACAACTCGTCCACTTGCCCCAGAGTAGAAATATTAGTAGGGATTGTGGAAATTCAGCCCACTAAATATGAAGCCGCTTGATTTTGGAACCTGTCCCTTTAACCCATTCACTACTAAGTCATTTAAATAAATAAAATAACCACGCTCAGGAACGAGTGTTGTTTTCTTTTTTTTTTTAAAAAATCATTTTAATTCTACAGTAAAATATTTGGCAATATTCCCAATTTCTTACTGAAATAAAATATTTGGCAGCTACGTGTCACCGCCTGCTGGCCAAAAGAAGTTACTACAGGTACCACTGCAGCTCGAGGCTCCGTGCAGCGGCTGCTGAAGGTCTGATTAGGCCAATTAGCGGAATGTAGCAGTTTTATCAACTCTGGCGTTACGTCCGCAAGACTAACACTTTGCTTTAAAGCTACCAAAAGGTGCCCACAAACGAATGTCATTTGTCCAGCACAACTGCGGATCGAGATAACTCAATATCGGGCACCTGATGATGCTTTTGAAGACCAGAGTCATCGCCATCTCGTGAGTGAAGGGTTTAAAGGGGGTCCCTCAGACTAAAATACAGTATAAAGATGGGGCACAGTTGTGGAAGTAGCGTTTGGATGCTGATCGGTGGAATCAGAAGGGGTGAGCAACGTTTTGGCCTGGCAGGCGGCTTATGTAATATTGCATCTCATGAAGCCAATCTACACCAGTAAGAGGCAAACCTTTGGTGGGTTCCCATGCCGATGGCGAGAGGCTCCTTCCCTTTAATTCAGCTTTGGGCCATGCAGCACTGCTGGCCGCTTTGGAGTCTAAAGAATAAGGCTTTTTGTATCGTATTATATCAATAGGACCCCTGGATCGGACCCCCCGCGGCGCTGCCAGCTCCCCCTTTACTTGTGAAGGACAGCATTAACAGAGGGGATTTTTGATGACCATATGCACCTCGTGGAGACCATGGATCAGTATGAAGCGCTGTGAACCAATCCCTGTGATAATATAGACATTTTCTCATGTTCAAAAACCTGCACCCGAGATATCTTTTTTTGACAGGCGGGCCGGAAACCTTGGGCCCCATTACATTCTTCACGCACAATTGTGCGCGTGCGCAAAAAACGCATTAACGCGAGGGGCAAAACCCTTTGCGAACGCAATTTAGTGCGCGCATCCTATACTTAACATTGTGAGCGCAAATGCGTTTGTGCGCTGGTGCGCGCATGGTATTACAATCTTCGCACAAAATTTAACGGACAGCGTTTGCGCGCATAATTTTAACAGCTTTGAAAAGCTGGTGGTAACGGCAAATTGTAACAACCTGACCGAACCAAACTGCGGATTCACAACAGAGAACGTCGATGCGCATGTTTTTTTTTACTAGATCCGTCAAAAATGACGGCCACTAACTTGTCTTCCGTCAGAATGTACGTCTGTTGTGCACAGTCCGCACAAAATGCGTTCGTCTGACGAACTCACGTTAAAAATCACATTGTGCTCACTGATTTCTGCGCGCATACTTTGTGTGCATTTTTGCACGTTGGTTTTACAAGTGCAATTTCCCGACGGATGAAAGAAATGCACGAGGAATGCGATTCCAGCGGTGATTTTCATGCATTAAGGTTTAACGCTTTGCACCAAAAAAGAACACGCGTTTAGCGTGCGTTTTTGCTTTAAGAATGTAATAGGGCCCCTTGCCTTTTGGTACCCAGGGTTTGGATGGCGCCCCCGTTGCGATGTGCAGCACACAGGGTTAACACAGTCGTTCAGTGAATTAGCGAGGACAATAAAGTAACGAGCGTCACTGGCAGCTTAAGTGGAAAATAAAATGGTACTAAACGTGATAATAACACCCAGGATTGCCCAATATTCCCCAACAAAAAGATATTTTATAAATTCAGACTCCTCGGCCAAAAGGCTCGAGCCCCAAATAGCAGGAGACTCCTCGGCCAAAAGGCTCGAGCCCCGAATAGCAGGAGACTCCTCGGCCAAAAGGCTCGAGCCCCGAATAGCAGGAGACTCCTCGGCCAAAAGGCTCGAGCCCCGAATAGCAGGAGACTCCTCGGCCAAAAGGCTCGAGCCCCGAATAGCAGGAGACTCCTCGGCCAAAAGGCTCGAGCCGCGAATAGCAGGAGACTCCTCGGCCAAAAGGCTCGAGCCGCGAATAGCAGGAGACTCCTCGGCCAAAAGGCTCGAGGCGCGAATAGCAGGAGACTCCTCGGCCAAAAGGCTCGAGCCGCGAATAGCAGGAGACTCCTCGGCCAAAAGGCTCGAGCCGCGAATAGCAGGAGACTCCTCGGCCAAAAGGCTCGAGCCGCGAATAGCAGGAGTCTCCTCGGCCAAAAGGCTCGAGCCCTGAATAGCAGGAGACTCCTCGGCCAAAAGGCTCGAGCCCCGAATAGCAAGCGTGCGAGTTAGAGGCAAAAGAGAGCTTCTTTGAGGTTTTTCTAATAAAGTGGTTGCGATGCAAAATGTTGTCCATGTGTGGATACGCAGAGCTGTGCAAAAGATTTAGGCAGGCGTGACAGAACGCTGTCAAAACTGGAAACATTAATAGCTTACTTTTGTTGATAAAAGGGAAACTAAAGAGGGGTTAAATAATAACACCCCCTCTCCCCATCCCATTTTAACCCTTAACAGTCCATGAAATACACCCTTCATTCCGGTTCTGATCCGAGTTGACAGCCGCTGTTACTTCCTATAGCAGCAGCGTCACCGCACCAGACCGAGGGGCGAGACGCTCGCTCTATCATCCAGCCGATCTCAATGTTAAAGGCATTGAAAGCCACTGACCTGTGACGAATGTACTAACTCTACAGGGAATTATGAGATGGATAACCCGCGACCAATTCTGATCCATTTGAAACCGAAGTACGGTATGATAAAGTCAAACTGTGGATTTACGGAGGTTTTGGCATTTATTCCAGTTTATCTCCATCTCGCTTTCAGGTTTTAATACCAAAAAAATGCAGCGGATTTTAGTGTTTCTAGAGCATCTGACATACACCTATCTATAAACAGTAAATATATATATATATATATATACATATACACACACACACACACAAAACAGAGGGATAAAACCCAAAGCAACTGTCAAAACAACAACAAATACATGTAAAGGACATTGATTTCTTTGCATCACACACCCATGTGTGGCCTGTTTGCCAATTTTTCTTGTACCACCAAGTATTGCATTAATGTTAAACCGAGACCAAAAATCTATAAAAGTGAACCGACAAATACGCAACTTTTCTAAAAAAAAAACACTGACTCCTGATAGTATTTATTCTTTTAATCACTTGGTGCTGAAGGGGTTAACAATGCTGTAATTAAGGTAATATCACCTCGAATCGCTTTAGAAGGTTTTAATAACGTTCCTGTGTGCATTTAACTCTCAGCGCTGGTCACGCTCGCCGCCTGCACTTTGCTGAATGAGTGCAGGTTTAGTTATAGAAGCTGAACGATAAAGACACACACACGAACACAAACAAACCTCAACCTGTACAAGCATTTTTCATCACGGTGCTTCTGAGACCAATGAATACAACACACCAACCAAACCTGCCACATGTCAAGAACGACGATGTGACAGACTTATGGTATGTATGTATGTATGTATAAAAAGGTTTTGCCGACCTCGTCTCTCGACGGTGTCGTCAAAGCACCGGGGGAGTAATAGTATCTGAGAAGAAAATCAAATGGGATTTAACTCTTGAAACGTGCAAATAATTAACAAACTACAAGAGAGAAAAACCCCGAATGCAACAAGTTTATCTCCCGAACTCCAGGAACCTCGAATTAAAAACAACTTTATTGAACATTAAATAAACACAAACATCTATAGAAAGGAGACTAAAAGTAAGTGATGTACAGAATAAAGATGAATACTAGAAACCCCCGGAGGTGAGATCTAGAAGTTACTATAGGCACAGATACCATATGAGAGGTTCTATCCTGCCATCAAAAAAATCATTTTCCTTTAGTCACAATGAAGAGGAGGGAACCTGGAGTATCCATTATTACAAAGCCGGCAGGAGCACAACTCCAACGCGGTCTCTGCCAGAATGTAACAAAACACACACACTTATTACCACTTTGTGTCTTTATACACACGGGATAAACCGATTATTGATGACTGATATTCAGCAAGTTACAGATATCGGTATCAGCCCTTTATCTGCTGATAATTGGACGTGCTGGATCACTGCAGCCGCGACAGGTGAGGTCCCACAGAATGGTGCCGATCCGGGGCTTCTCCTGCAGCAGGCTGTCGACTCTTGCTGTAGGACGTCCCCTGCTCTCTGACAGCATTACACATGAGCAGGGGTCGGCAACCATGGCCCTGCAGATCATTTGGAATTACACTTCCCATGAGACTCTAAGAACCTAATCAGTAGCTGAGCATCATGGGAGATGTAGTTCCAAAACACCTGGAAGGCCACGTTTCCGGACCACTTACATGCAGGGTCATAAGATGTATCATTGCAAAGACCAAAGTCTAGACAGGGCCATATTGTTTGTAGAAATAAAAAGCTTAAATTTAATAAAAAGGGAAATATTTTAGTTTAACAAATTAAGTGCAATGTTTACAATGTTATTAAACATTCAGCTATTGGCATAATGTCAGATTTGTGCGTTTTTTCCCCCCAGAATTTTAAATGTACGTATTATCGGCACCAGATATCGGCCGGAAAGGCTGCGGATAATCGGAATTGTCCCTGAAAAAAGGATAAAATCGGTCTATACCGAATATACTGTATACACACACACACTTTATATTGCTCATGTGTTTTCTGATAATATATTCCTCAGACTTCTGTATTTCGTTGAGTGCAATAAAAATAAAATATATATATATATATATATATAATATATATATATATATATATATATATACACACACATATATATAAATATAAAAAAAATCAAATCGATCTGAATTCCATCGGCTGATAAAAAACAGTCTGCTACTAAAGCGTGTTTCAACCACCCCAACCAACCTAACGACCCCCAAACCCAACGCATTTGGATCTGTCCCTGTGCTTGAAGAACGTCCAGTTACATCAGATTTAAAGAGACAGAATATTGGCAACCAGTCACGATGCAGGGTGTATGGTGGGAAAGTAGCAGAAAGGGGGATAGAGTTACAGTGTAACAGATTATACAGCCAGAGAGTAATGAATAATGTTTACAAAACAACGAAAAAGAAAACAAAAACAAAATCAGCGACTAAAAGAAAACAGAATAATGTAACACATAGGCCAGAGGTAGCAGAGGTCGCGGGTGAAAATATGGGAAATCTAGCCCAATTATGGATGATAATTTCCCAGGATAACATGCTGGATGTCACCGAGGTTGACCATAGAAACTCCCAAGAGCCTCAGCTCATGCTGATCGGACAGAAGACCAGGGATGAAGCAGATCGCCCAACGCCGCTGCTACCTCTGCCCAGTTAAAGACGCCCGATACATAGACGGCAGGTCCATCACGAAACTGAAGGTGTAGAACATTAACAGTCTGGACTAAAGCATGTTTAAACCCACATCCCGGTGCTTTTGGATCCATCTCCGCACTTTGAGAATGTCCAGTTACTGCTTTTTTTAAACCAGAATTAACAGACATAAAAAAGGTAACCAATCACGAGGCAGGGTGCCTGCTGGGAAGTAACAGAAAGGGGCAAAGAGTTACAGTTTAACAGAGATCATACAGCCAGAGAGTAATGTATCCAAAACAATGAAAACAAAAACACACAAAATAAGCGAAGAAATAAAGAAAATGTAACACATAGGCCAGAGGTAGCAGAGGCTGGAAGCAAAAATATGGGAAATCTAGCCCAATTATGGATGAGAATTTCCCAGGATTAGTCGCTGGATGTCACCGAGGTCGACTATAGAAACTCCCAAGCGCCTCAGCTCATGCTGATCGGACAGAGAAGACCAGGGATGAAGCAGATCGCCCAGCGCCGCTGCTACCTCTGCCCATTTAAAGACGCCCGATATATAGACAGCAGGTCCGTCACGAAGCTGAAGATGCAGAACATTATTTACACAGACGTAACATAATGAAAACGTACAAACAAGACCCACAGGCAACTGGTGGAGAAAACCCAGCGGACTGAATGAGGTTAGTATGGTGAGCACAGAGCGCACGCTGGTTAGTGGAGAGGAGGAAGGAGACGGGACGCGCTGGCAAGGACTTGGTCACAGGTTGGACACCTCACCCCGAGGGGCTTCTACAGGTGATCAGCCAACTCAAGCACCCATTATACTTTTTTTGCCAAAATCTCAGCAATCTTCTCTTTAGGTGTTTGGGTCACAGTACCGGTGTCAGGACCAGGCAAAGTGATTGATTTTGGTTAATCAGAATATCGTTGTGTAGCGCACACCCTGACTGTCTGTGGATTGCCATATTAGGAGCGTGTGGGTGAGCGCGTCATACATACTTAGTTTTTTTCCTAATTTCCTCCACCAGTTGCTTTATGTGATCTTCCATGAACTCTATTTTTTCGTTCTTCCTGGCGTGCTGCTTCTGGAGCCGAACAATCCTCTCGATCAGCAGAGCTTTGTCCACTTCGGGGAAGTTGTCCACGGAGGCTGACGAGCCGGTGTTCTCCGGTGACCGGTCCTCGTTACTGCTGCGGGCATTCAGGGACCCTGCAGGGGGAACGTGGAGCGATGGATCAGAAACGCAAATGGATCATTTGTGTATATTAGACACGTATAGCCAATGGGATCGATTTAAAAAGTGGCAGACCCCACCCACACACCAAAATATCAGGAAATGCTATCTACATACATACATATTATATTCAGGTTTATCAAAAGCTCAAGATGCCAAATGCCAGGAAACCAGCAATGCAGACCCCCCCCCCTCCACAGGTTTCCAGGGTAAAATAAAGGACATTTGTTCATATACTAGAGCAGTGAAGGGTAACCCAGAAGTGTTGGAATGGGAACTACATGTCCCATAATGCTCAGCCAGTGGCTCATGGTCAAAATGTCTGATGCCAAAGCTAACCATCCCGACCGGAGCAGTATTTTTCCTGGTCAGTATGGTGGGCTCTCATAATGGTCAGGATCAAAGTCCTGAAAAATTTCACCAGGCCAGATTTGGCGTCCCAGCAGGAACTCTGGTATCAGTCTACAGCAGTGTTTCCCAAACCTGTCCTCAGGATCTGCTGACAGGCCAGGTTTGCAGGATATCGGAAGCACAGCACAGGTGATATGATTTGCTGCTCAGTGATTGCAGGATTCAGTCTGCATTTCCCCAAGGTGATCCTGAAAACCTGGTCTGTACGGGGTACTTGAGAACAGGGTTGAGAACCACTGGCCTAGACAACACAATAGACCCCCAGCAGTCTTGCTTCTTCACTACACCAAAGCTGTAAAGAAAGACTTACCATAAGATTTTAGTAAATGTTGCATCATGGAAAAAATCCACAAAATGGAAACCGATAAAAACGTAACTTTTTTCTTTTAACATGCAATTACAGCAGCATGTGTTTTATAATGTATTTGTAATGCACAAGTAATCTAGTTACAGCTTATGCTCGTGTCCCTTTAAATGAATAGCTTTTTTTGAGGTTTCTAAAAACAGGTGTTTTTCCCATGGGTTACCGGTCTGCGACGCGTTTCTCATTGAACGAGTTCACGTTACATTGTATTGTAGGAGTGAAGTTTGGAATGACAGCTCGGGTTGACATTTCTGCCTGATTGTGTTAAAGTAGGACAAAACCGTAGTAAATCAGGCCGTGTCGGGATTCTGCGGCCCACTTTACATATAGTTAAGGCCGGAGAAAAAGCCGGAGAAGCACGTTAACACCAGGAAAGGTCACTTTGGCGAGAGAAGAAAATCACACAAAGAAAGTGTTGTGTTCAGGACAGGGACAGGTAACTGGATTCCCCTCCAGGAAACACGAAAAGCTTCCAAAGCACAAAACGAACAAAGACGCTGCGACATATTAACAGGAAAATAATCGCGCTGTGAAAGGACGCATCTCCCTCTGAAACGCAGGAGCCGGGGCGACGAGCCTGAATCTGAACGAGCAAAATGTTCAGACACCCGGGACCCTATTACATTCTCCGCGCAAACGTTAACGCGTGCGCAAAAATGCTAGGGGGGAAAAACCCTTCGCGCAGAACGTCGTATTACAATGTCTGCGCAAAAAATGCACGTTAACGTCAAAGGGGGGTGAACCTGTGCGAACCCTTTGCGAGCGTAATGTACAGCGCGCGTCCTATACTTAACATTGTGAGCGCAAATGCGTTTGTGCGCGCGAGGTATTACAATCGTAGCGCAAATTTAAACGAACGTTTGCACGCATAATTTTAACGTCTTTTAAAAGCTGGGGGTAACGGCAAATCTGAACGTTCGGGCCGAAACCAAATACACCAGCACAAAAAGAAAAATACAGCAACGTATAGTTACACATTCTACACATACCCAAACAATAAAATGGAGAGGTTGTGTTTTTATTATTGCTGCAGCATATATGCGCAGATTGATTTTGACAGGTGCAAAAACTGAACGGGAGACGATTGTGGTTCTTAATTCTGATTGGCTGAATTGCGTGAAAAAACAGTCCGCCCACCGATTTCTGCGCGCAGCGTTAATTTGCACGTGTTTTTGTGTATCTTTTTTATGCGCGTTATTTTTTGACGGGTGAAAAAAATGCGCTCGGATTGTAATACAGAAAAATATTTACCATAATAATACAAGCGTTAATTTACGCGCGTTAACGTTTAACGCTAACAAAAAAATAATAGTGCTGCGCGAGTGTTTTTGCGCAAAGAATGTAATAGAGCCCCCGGTGTGTAAAGGTATGACGAATCACACCTGGGAAATTTACCTGGGCCGAGACGAGCAATTAATACAATCTAAATAGGTCATTGTGAAAACATTTCCACGTCTAAGCAAATCAGAGACTCGTTTCCCCCCCTGACGCAGACTCTCTGCATGCAGCGATGTCTGGCTTTACTCTGACGTGCAAACATTTATAAAAGAACAAACCTTGACGATACAGTGTATACATATTGGATAGGAGGGATAGGGTGTCAGGATAAACTCAAAGGCAAAACTGAACTTTTACTATGTCGCTTAAAAAGACATATAACCTGTCCTGAGAAAACATGACCCATCCTTGGGGGTGTTCGGTTTTCTCAGGACATGTTCTATGTCTTTTAAGTGACTTGGTAAAAGGTTTTACCTGTGAGTTTAACCTATGCCTCCTATCCAATATCTATACACTGTATCTTCAATGTTTATTAAGTTACTATTAGGGATGCACCGATACTTGCACAATTACTTGGTACTCGTGCAGATGCCCCGATACCAGAAGCCAGCACTGAGCTGCCTTCCCGGCATCCGAGGGGCTGGCAGAATGCTCTAATGGCATTCTACCATGTGCCTGTGATTGGCCGCGCCCCATCGAGCAGTCACCAGTAAAAGGTTTAGAGCAGCTGCTGAGTGGGAACCTTCAGCCACGTTGTTGCGAGATCTCGGGCTTCGCAAGATCCCACCAAGCAGCCGCTCGATGGAACGGGCCAGCCGCAGGGGCCTAGTAGAAAGCTGTTAGACCATTCTGCCAGCCACCTCATGGTCTCTGAGGTCTGGAATTTGTCAGGTATACATGTATGAGGTCTGGTGTGTGAGATTGAGATATATATATCTATATATATCACACACCAGACCTCATATATATATGTATGTATGTGTATGTATGAGGTCTGGTGTGTGAGAGATATATATATATATATATATATACACACACACACATATATATATATGTGTCTGGTGTGTGATATGTAACAGTTGTGGTGGAGGACCAAAAAAATTAGATAAAAAGCCTCCACACTAGAATAAGTGTGTTTATTATTGCAGAAGCCACTTGCACATCACAGCAATTCGACCGTGGCTTTCTAGCAGAGAAGGTTATGCAACTGGTCAAAGCCAGTGTGGCATAGCATTGATTTTAGGGGTCTGTGTATTAACAGATCCAGGATGCATAAAAGTGAGACAGAAGTCATTTGCATATCCTACCCAGAAATCCTTGCTGCATATAGGGTATGTGGCACAGGAGCTCTGGGATGCAAGTCATCAAATTGCTGTGATGTGCAAGTGGCTTCTGCAATAATACATACATACATATATATTTCTGAGGTCTGCGCAGGCCTCTGCAGAGAGTAAATGGGCCATACATTTCAATATTAACAGATTGGACAGGAAAAATACTAAATTATTTAATGGAAAGCGGTCACATGACATTAAAAGTATCGGTACTCGTTATTGGAGAGAGCCTGAAAAAAGTATTTGTACGTGTACTCAATCTTAAAAAAAGTGGTATTGGGCCGAGCCTCTTTCTCTTTTTTCTCTTTCTTTACGTTATGTCTTTAGTTAGGGATGTTAAAAAGAAAAAAAGGATGCTTAAGATGTGCCTTTGTAAGATAGTATGAATTATTATATTAAGGCAGGTTAATGTTTGTATACAGGTGATGTATCTTGATATGATGTGCATTCAATAAATTATGGTGGTATCGGTGCATCCCTAGTTACTATTATAGGGGGACTCCATCTCTGTTTAAGACACAGTGTATCGTCCTGTTTATACGGATTTGAACCAAATTAAACTAAACACTATCAACACAGGTCAATAGTATTTCAAAATTCATAAAAGGACGTCGCTCGTATATACAGTCATAGCCAAAAATATTAGCACCCCTTGCATTTCTGTCAGTTAATGCACCACTTCCCCAGAAAATCATAGCAATTACAAAGGTTTTTAGTGTATTGGTTTGACAAAAAAAAAGTGGAGCTAAAAAGCCAAAGCTGACGCATTCCACCCAAAACTCTAACAACTGACTGGACAAAATTATTGGCACCCTCAATTTAATATTTGGTAGCGCACCCCTTGGGTTAAATAACGGAAATCAATGGCGTCGATGAGTTTCTTACACCTCTCTAATGGAATCTTGGAACACACTCTACTGTTGCCAACTGCTCCAAGTCTCTCAGATTGGACGGTTCCTCTTCCCAACTGCTGTTTTGGGATCTCTCCACGGGGCTCTATGGAATTTAGATTAGGTCTCATCGCTGGCCATTTCAGCATCTCCAGCGCTTTGTCTTAAACCATTTGGGATTGTTTGAATGGCGGATAAAGAACCTCGATCGACTGCCAGACAAATTCAAGTCGACAGCGGGTGCAAAAGGCGTCAGCTCGTACTCTACGTCGCCATCTGAATGAAAAGGGACACTATGGTAGGAGACCCAGGAGGACCCCACTGCTGACAAAGGAACATAAAAAAGCCAGATTGGAGTTTGCCAAAACTTACCCAAGGAAGCCAAAATCCTTTCGGGAGAATGTTCTGTGGACAAACGAAACAAAATTACAGCTTTTTTGGTAAAGCCCAATATTCTACTGTTTTCAGAAAACAAAAAGGAGGCCTTTAACCCCTTCACTACCAATATAGATAGCTCGGGCTTCAAAAGGCACCATCTGGTGCTCCGATATCTCGGTATGCTGATCTGTGGCCCAAAAGCTAATGAATTTAGTTTGAATGTGGGCTGCAGAAGGTGCCCCTAAAGTTTCAGAACTGTGGGCATAATGCCCAAAGACTTAAAACTGTACAATCAGCTGCTGAATGCTGTGAAATATCGGACTTTCAGCAGCTGATACAGGGAAAAAAATAGAAAATAGACCAGATGCTCAAACCTCTAACTCAATTTAGCAGTAGATGGCGCCATCTACTGGCCAAAAATAAGTTATTTACAGTAAGAAATAAAATGGGTATAAAACTCAAATATTTCTTACTGTATAATTAAAAATGATTTTACAAAAAAAACACTGGTTTCTGAAAATGTATTTTTTTGGAAAATTACTTGGTAGTGAAGGGGTTAATATTGGGAAGCAGATTAATAGGGGAGTGCAGCACTGCCCTTTAAATAGGAAAGCAGACTTCAGTTGTGGGCCCTACTCTTCACTGTTAAAAAGGCAGAGAGCGTCAGTTGGTAGTGAAGGGGTAAAAAAAAAAAAAAAAAAAAAAAAAAATACAGTCCCTCCAGTCACACATGGAGGGGATTCACAGATGTTTTGGGGTTGCTTTGCGACTTCAGGCGCCAGATGTCCTGAATGTGCGCGGCATTATGAAATCTGAAGACTACCATAATATTCTGGGGGGTAATGCAGGGCCCGGTGTCAGAAAGTCAGGGCTCCGTCAGAGGTCATGGGGTCTTACAGCAGGACAATGACCCAAAGCGCACGTCAAAAAGCCCCCAGAAATGGTTTAACACAAAGCGCTGGAGATACTGAACTGGCCAGCAAGGAGTGCAGATCTAAATCCCATAGAGCAGCTGTGGAGAGATCTCAAAACAGGAACCATCCAATCAGAGACCTGGAGCAGTTGGAGAAAGAAGAGTGGTCCAAAATTCCATTCGAGAGGTGTAAGAAACTCATTAATGGTTAAAGGAAGCCATTGAGTTCAGTTATTTTTTTCCTCAAGGGGTGCACTACCAAATATTAACCCCTTCACTGCTGCGCCATTTCACCCGTGGGCTGAGCTCATTTTTACCATTTGTGCTCATCATGTTTAAATAAAATTTGACATCACGTTTTATTGTGCGACCAAGACACATTATATACCCTTTTTTTATGGCAGATTCATAACATATTATTATATTTATACGTCATGTCCTGCCAGAATGCTGTATAAAAAGATGTAAAAAAAAAAAATGTGAATGTCCAAATCATTTACAGCGTGTACAATTATTTTTTCATATTTTATCATCAGAGCCTTTGCGTTTATATATTCTATGAGGTACGCTTGTTAAAAAAATTAGAAATGGGGACGCGTTATGGTGTTTTTCCTGAGAAAATAAGATTTTCGTTAAAACTGCAAAAACTAAATTTTTCGTTAGCGCAGCACCATTGTTCACATTATAATTGAAAAGTGATCAATAGTGCTGCATTAATAAGTTAAAAAGAAAAAAACAAACACATTTTTAGTTTATTTTCTACACTTAACTTGGTCATGTTTGGTATCATTGGAAAGGCCATGCTGCGCGATCCGGCGCACCTAAGGGGTTAATGAGAAGCATCTCTGGAAAGGCCAGACTGTGACCTCTGCACACAGCGGTAACACATGAGGACGTCACCCACACAGCAGTGAAAGGGATAAATGGAGGGTGCAAATAATTTAGTCCAGTCCATTTTTGAAGCTTTGGGGGAATGTGTCAGATTTGGGGGGTTTGTTTTTTTACCTCCACTTTTTTTGTGTCAAATCAATACAAACAAAGGAAATAAAGATGAGAATGCAGAAACCTTTGTAATTGCAACAATTGTCTGGGCGAAGTGGTGCATTATCTGACAAATGCAGGGGGTGCCAATATTTGTGGCCATGAAAAAAAAAATACATATATATACACACACACATATATATATATATATACATATATATACACACATATATATATATATACATACACCCACGTATATGGACAAGCGGAGATGCATTGTTAACACTCGGACATAGAAAGAATGGAAAAAACAAACCGATGGCTATTCTTAAAAATGATATGAATTTACACAATAATGTATATATTTATTCATACATACAATAGAAGATTAGTTACAAAAACCATCTCTGTAGACACCATAGCGTTTCCTTGCCTTGCTCTGGGTCACAGAATCTGTATTATCAGCAAACAGGCAGAAATGGCCTTTGTGTCAGTGAATGTGCTGCAGACAGACAATAAAATGGTGAGATCTCCCGCTTATGGGGGTTTGCAGTGATGAGAATATTAGCAATGCAATCTGTATGTGCCGCATAATGCCTGTGTATGGCAATCACAGCAACACCTTGTATCTGTATGTGCTGCATAATGCCTGTGTATGGCAATTACAGCAACACCTTGTATCTGTACTGTACAGGGATTTACACTCATTCTAACCCCCTGAATCTTATCCCTGTACAGTAGCAACTGACCCCACAGCTCTCCCTGTATTCTGAAGCGAGTGACCCCACAGTTCTCCCTGTATTCTGAAGCGAGTGACCCCACAGTTCTCCCTGTATTCTGAAGCGAGTGACCCCACAGTTCTCCCTGTATTCTGAAGCGAGTGACCCCACAGCTCTCCCTGTATTCTGAAGGGAGTGACCCCACAACTCTCCCTGTATTCTGAAGGGAGTGACCCCACAGCTCTCCCTGTATTCTGAAGTGAGTGACCCTAGATCTCTCCCTCAGCTCCTCTTTATTATTATCAGGATTGAGGTCTGAAGGAGAATTTTGTTTCTACCCAACAGGGACATCTATCCTACATAATAAAATAAAATAAAAAGTAGGAAGAGGTGTTTTCCTGCTATAATTTCCTTATGTGCCGTTTCTGTAATGTAAGAGCATGCATAGATATTTCAGGGTACCTGACGAGCTGGACCGGCTCCCCATGCTGCTCACTTCCTTCTCATAGTTCCCATTTTCCATTTGTTCCAATTTTTTCCGAGCTGCGGAAGTGACACAAAACCGAGTGAAGAGAATGATCAATATATATATGTGACAGGCTTAAGAAATATATGGCCATATATTGTGGAGTAAATTCCCCATCATTTTTAACAGAGCTTAGTGTTAAAAACAAAATCTGCAAAAAATCTTTAATGGTTTAAAATGGTTTGTTAAAATCTGTAAAAGTCTTTAAATGTATCCTGGTTTAAGAGCGATATACACACATACACATACACACACACACACACACACAAAAAGAAACATTGGGAAATGATCACAGCTGCCGTACACAGGATCTGGCAGGACTCGCATTCACGGAGACAGAAGCCAATAAATAAAATATTAACAGGTCTGTTTTTTTTTGTTCTTTACAATGTTTAAAAGGAGACACTCTAGGCACCTTGACCACTTTAACCCACACCGCTCCCTCCATTCCCTTTTGGGTGACAGCCCTGTGTGAAGGAGGGGGGGGGGTCTCTCTTCCCACACAACTGTCACTCAGCAAATGGGATTTTAAGCATCCCCTCTGCTGGGGACCCACACTTGGACTGTTGATGTCAGCATGCTGCCATAATCCTGTCTCAGGACGCATGTAGCGGCAAGCGTTTTCGGACATCGACAAGGACTGGTGCTGCGTCACCTTGTTTGTGAAAGTACACAAGTTGCGCAAGATTCAGAATTTGCGCCAGCGTACGTGTGAAAGTTACATTCACTTCGCAAACGACTTAAACTCCAGGGACCCCGATGACGTGGTGTGAATACTTATCTTGGCCTCCGTAGTGGTTTGCTGTTTCCTATGAAAGATTGCTACGCTCAGGGGATCTGCAGCCGCCGGGGACCATTGTGATATACAGTAAAACCTTGGTTTGAGAGTGTTTTGCAAGAAGAGCAACAAGTTTTTTAAATTTTTGACTTTGTTTACAAGCGATGTCTTGGTATACAAGTGATTTCAAAGTACATTCGCTTTGTCTCCCGAGCGTCACGTCATGTCACAACTGTGGCCACGGTCACCTTTCCTCCCTATGTCCTTCGCAGCATTCTGGCAGCTTGATGGGGAGGGCCACACGGTGTAACGTGTAATCGTATCGCACATTACACCTGACATGCTGAAACCCTCCCCAACAGATAGCAGTGATCCCGTTAGTGAGAATGTCCTGCACAATAAACCTCCTCCTCTCGCTCTGCCACAATTCTTCTCAAAGGCAACGTGCAGGTTAATTTGCAAGTTTCTGGAACCAATTATGCTCGTAATCCAAGGTATTACTGTACTTTTCATATTTAGAAGGTCAGGGACCGGTGCACGAGCGACGCTGCAAGCGGTTACCTTGCTGGAGCTGTTTGGTGAGATCCTTCAAATTCACAGCATGTTTGCGCCTCTGCGTTACTAGCTCGTCCTTCAGCTCCTCGATCTGCGTGTTGAGCGACGCGACGAGTGCCTTCAGGCTTTCTAACTCTGCATTGAGGGACTGGACTTCCTGCTGGCGCAGCGCTCCCTCCGCCTGCAGCTTCCCGTCCTGTAGGAGATCAATACCAAAAGCGAGAGTCGTTTCAGCTGAGAAATAAACATGCTGCTACAATTCAGCTGCTTTATAATACACCTCTTGTCTGACACAAAGCAAAGCAGAAGTGTGTGTGCGCGCGTGTTTACTGCTGATGGCCAAACCTTCCGATCACTTTTTTTGACAATGTACCAAATGAAACATAGAAAATGTCGGCAGATAAGAACCTTTCGGCCCATCTAGTCTGCCCAATTACATGGATACTTTACCTGGATTTATCTTTTGTTTAGGATAGCCTTATGCCTATCCCATGCCTGCTTAAATTCAATTACTGTTTTGGCCTCTACCACTTCAACTGGAAGTCTGTTCCATGTATCCACCACCCTCTCAGTATAATAATGCTTTCTGATGTTACTTTTAAACCTTTGCCCCTCTAATCTAAGACTATGTCCTCTTGTTTTGCTACTTTGTTTCCTTTTAAATATACTCCCTTCCTCTACCTTGTGGATTCCCTTTACGTATTTAAATGTTTCTATCATATCTCCTCTGTCTCGTCTTTTTTCCAAGCTGTACATGTTAAGATCATTAAGCCTTTCCTGGTAACTTTTCTCCTTCAAGCCGTACAACATTTTAGTAGCCCTTCTCTGAACTCTCTCTAAGATGTCTATATCCTTCTGGAGATACGGTCTCCTGAGCCCTGTTCAATACCGCAGCAGGTGCTAAGTTAGAAACTTAGCATTGAACGCCGTTCTGCCGCTCAGCACTGCTAGCTTACCACTAGCACCGAGGAGATGCTGCGAGTAGCTGAGTGTGACGTAGTAAAGATGGCCGCCGCCATGAAGCAAGTAACAATTCCGTACAGCAATGTTAATTTTGCGGTTTCTGTTCACCAAAGCACAAAATATTTATTTATTATTTACCCCGGCACAGACATATATTACAGTTCAATTATATTTTGTTTCAGAAGTAAACATTACATTTATTCAATAAAAACTATCATTTGTGGTGTGTGCATACAAAACGGAATTGTGCTGACTGCTTTCCTTTATCATATTTTGTCCGAGTAATATGAAAAACAATCTGGATGTGAATTTCGAAATCAAATGGCCGATTTTTTTAATGAAAGATTCAAAGCGTTCAATGACACTGCTGCAGCAAACTGAATTGCTGCGCTGCAGCATTTCAGCAGCTGCTGGAGGTATTGAACAGGGCTCAGTACTGCCCACAGTACTCCCAAGTGAGGTCTCACCAGTGCTCTGTACAGTGGCAGGAGCACTTCCCATTTCCTACTGCTAATACCTCTCCCTACACAACCAAGCATTCTGCTAGCATTTCCTGCTGCTCTATTACATTGACTACTTACCCTTAGATCCTCTGCAATAATAACCCCTAAATCCCTTTCCTCAGATGTTGAGGTTAGGACTGTATCAAATATTCTATATTCAGCCCTTGGGTTTTTACGTCCCAGGTGCATTATCTTGCACTTATCCACATTAAAACTCAATTGCCACAGCTCCACCATTTTTTTAGTTTACCTAAATCATTTGTCATTTGGCTGATCTTTCCAGGAACGTCAACCCTGTTGCAAATCTTTGTGTCATCAGCAAAAAGACATACTTTTCCATTAATACCGTCTGCAATATCACTAATAAAAATATTAAATAGAATGGGTCCAAGTACTGACCCCTGAGGTACCTCACTGGTAACAAGACCTTGCGCCGAATAAACTCCATTTACCACAACCCTCTGTTGCCTGTCACTCAGCCACTGCCTAATCCAGTCAACAATATTGGAATCCAAGCTCAAAGATTGCAATTTATTGATAAGCCTTCTATGCGGAACAGTATCAAAAGCCTTACTGAAATCTAAATAAGCAATGTCTACTGCACCACCTGTGTCTATTATTTCAGTTACCCAATCAAAAAAAAAAATCAATAAGATTAGTTTGGCATGATCTCCCTGAGGTAAACCCATGTTGTTTCTGATCCTGTAATCTATGTGTTTTTAAATGTTCAACAATCCTTTCCTTTAACATGGTTTCCATTAATTTCCCCACTACTGACGTAAGACTAACTGGCCTATAGTTCCCCGATTCCTCCCTACTACCCTTCTTGTAAATGGGCACAACATTTGCTAATTTCCTGTCTTCTGGGATGACTCCCGTTAGCAAGGATTGGTTAAATAAATCTGTTAACGGTTTTGCTATTACACCACTGAGCTCTTTTAATAATTTAGGGTGGATCCCATCAGGCCCCATTGACTTATTTGTCTTTACTTTAGACAGCTGCTGTAGAACCTCCTCCTCTGTAAACTCATATGTAAATGTCTCGTTAGGGTTTCCTCCTAACTGAGGTCCCTTTCCTTCCTTTTCTTCTGCAAAGCCTGAACAAAAATATTCATTGAGTCCTTCCTTTGTTTTTAATCTAACTAATCCTTGTTTTACTTTCCTTTTCTCGTTTATGTATCTAAAAAATGTTTTGTCCCCCTTTTTTACTGACTGAGCTATTTTCTCTTCTGCGTGTGCTTTGGAAGCTCTTATAAATTGCTTTGCCTCTTTCTGCCTAATCTTATAGGTTTGCCTATCTTCTTCACTCTGAGTTGTTTTATAATTATTGAATGCTATCTTTTTGTTCTTCACTATTTTGGCCACTTCTGCAGAGTACCACAGTGGTTTCTTCCCTTTTTTGTTTTTGCTAACAAGCCAAATGCAATTTTTTTTTTTTTTTAGAAAGGATTTTACCAGGAAGGATACATTGAGATTTCTCTTGTTTTCAAGTATGTCCTGGGTGGCGAGAATGTACCGTTAGGTGTCTTGCCATTGCCTGTGGCATTCAATAATGCCTCCTTTAAATAATCCCATTTCTCCTGGACTCCCTTTAAACTCCTCCAGTCTGATCATGACTCCTTCACACAAAACTCATTTTAGAAAAATCTGTTTTTTTAAACTCTAAAACTTTTGTTTTTGTGTGGTGCGGCTCCATCCCTGTTCTTATATTAAACCACACTGACTGGTGATCACTAGATCCCAAATTTTCACCTACAACAACGTCTGATACCAAACCTCCATTTGTGAGTATTAAATCCAATATGGCCTCTTTCCGTCCACCGGACATACAATGGTGAGGTATGGAACAATGAACATGGATAAGGATCTACGTAAACAAAAGCATAAAACAAAAACATAAAAAAACCATACGTGCCGTCAGACGGGTTAATGTCTCGGCTTACCAGCTCGGCGTTGGCCTGTGTGAGCTGCTCCAGCGTGACCTGTAGCTCTCGCTCGCGGAAGACCAGCGCGTCCAGCTGCACCTGTAAGGAGTTACTCTCAGACTGGATCTGCGCGTTCTTACTGGAAAGCTTCTCTGTGAAGCCCAGCAGCTCCGACTCGCGGCTCCTGCTCCCCTCAATGTCCCTCTGGAGGTCACAGATCACCGAATTCAAGCCACGTAACTCCTCCTGCAGGGTTTCAATTTCTTGTAGGTCCCTGAAAAGGAAAACCTGGAGATGAAACAAGCCGGGGGGGGGGGACGCGGACAAACACAGGGACGAGACGCAAAGCATCAACATGCGAACAAAATACAGTGAATATTCAAATTCGGCAAAAAAAGTCTACTCAATGGCACGACGACTCCTCACAGATATAACCCGACCCCTCCCCGACACAAATCACACAGATATAACCCGACCCCTCCCTGACACAAATCACAGATATAACCCGACCCCTCCCCGACACAAATCACACAGATATAACCCGACCCCCCCGACACAAATCACACAGATATAACCCGACCCCTCCCCGACACATATCACACATATATACCTGACCCCTCCCTGACACAAATCACACAGATATAACCCGACCCCTCCCTGACACAAATCAGATATAACCCGACCCCTCCCTGACACAAATCCCACAGATATAACCCGACCCCTCCCTGACACAAATCACACAGATATAACCCGACCCCTCCCTGACACAAATCACACAGATATAACCCGATCCCTCCCTGACACAAATCACACAGATATAACCCGACCCCTCCCTGACACAAATCCCACAGATATAACCCGACCCCTCCCTGACACAAATCACACAGATATAACCCGACCCCTCCCTGACACAAATCACACAGATATAACCTGACCCCTCCCTGACACAAATCACACAGATATAACCCGACCCCTCCCTGACACATATCACACATATATAACCTGACCCCTCCCTGACACAAATCACACAGATATAACCCGACCCCTCCCTGACACAAATCACACAGATATAACCTGGCCCCTCCCTGACACAAATCACACAGATATAACCCGACCCCTCCCCGACACAAAATCACACAGATATAACCCGACCCCTCCGACACAAATCACAGATATAACCCGACCCCTCCCTGACAGATCACAAATCTATTTTACATAAAAAATATGTGCAGACGCTCCTGAGAGACCTCGGCTGATTGATGGTAATTTTGGTAATGCCGCCGGCACTGCTCTTACAGGGAATCCTTTAATTTAAATCATAATAATAGGTTTGAACGTCGTTAATGTGGCTTCAATTATCGCCGTGAATAAACACATTGCCGGCTGATCAGGGCAGCTAATAACTTGACAAGTGACACAGCGCTCGGGGGAAAACCTCGAATAAACACAATAACGAGCGATGTTCACACCATGAGGTGACTGGCGTGCGCTCACCGATTCTATCGGCGTGAGCGTAAAGACGTGAAATCTGAGTAGAAGAATTATAAAAAGACAGCATAAAGGGGAATTTAACACAGCATTCCTCTCTGCAGGACGTGAAAGCTCGTCAGACCTCCAAAAACATGCCGCCCCTTCTATTTCTGCCGCCCTAGACCTCAGCTAAAATATGTCCCTGTTTAGTAACACATTACTGCGCTGATCTACACTATGGGGGTTATTCAGAGAGATCCGAAATGTTGCCGAAATGTAACCGGACACTGAAATTCAGCGACCGGTAACATTTCGGGGCCATTCGGCTATTCAGAGAGCAGGCAATTCGCATAATTTTGGCAAATTGCCTGTTCGAGGGCAGTGAAATCCCCCATAGAGAAGCAATGCTTCATCTAATCAGAGACACCGAAGAGCAGGGAAAAGTTGCCGAATGGCCCTGCCATTCGGTGGTTTCATTCGACAGGTTTATTCAGGAGAATCCCATAGTATTCAATGTTAAAAATATTCCCGGTTTAATTCAATATCTAATAAACTATTATTTTATTCTAGGGATGCACCGATACCACTTTTTTAAGACCGAGTACGAGTACCGATACTTTTTAAAAGTACTCACCGATACCGAGTACCGATACTTTTATTTAATGTCATGTGACGCTTTCCAATAGGAACAGACCTCATAAAAATTTATATGAGATTGACCGCAGCTCACATGGATTGGCCCCGCAGCTCACATGGATTGGCCCCGCAGCTCTCATGGATTGGCCCCGCAGCTCTCATGGATTGGCCCCGCAGCTCTCATGGATTGGCCCCGCAGCTCTCATGGATTGGCCCCGCAGCTCTCATGGATTGGCCCCGCAGCTCTCATGGATTGGCCCCCAGCTCGAACGCTGGGAAGCTGGCCGCGTGCATGTAAAGCACGCGGCCAGCGTTCCCCTTCGGCGCGCCAAATACTCACCCTTCCTGAAGTTCCGGTCTCTGGGCAGTGATGCGGTCACGTGGCCGCGGGCGCATCTGTGACGCTGCCTCCAGCCGAGAGGCCGCGTCACAGGAGCGCCCGGCGGCCACGTGACCGCATCACTGCCCAGAGACCGGAACTTCAGGAAGGGTGAGTATTTGGCGCGCCGAAGGGGAACGCTGGCCGCGTGCTTTTCATGCACGCGGCCAGCTTCCCCAGCCCCGGCTTCCGGTATCGGCGGGATGTATCGGGCCGTTTGCACGAGTAACAAGTACTCGTGCAAACGGCAATATCGGCCCCGATACCGATACTAGTATCGGTATCGGTGCATCCCTATTTTATTCTGCAGTAAAGAGTCTCTTTATTCATAGATTTTATAGGATCTTTCATGCATTTTTTTAATCGTTTTTCCTGTAACAGCCCTTTTTATTATTATCATTGTATTTTATATGTAAATTCCAGACATTTTTGTTCAGTAGTTTTTTGCAAACAGCGTTTCACTTTTCAAACTTTCCAGCGAACTGTTTCCTTTTTACCACGTTCTTCTGCTTGTCGGGTTTTTCCGGTGGCTGCTCTGCGCTGTGATCAGCGGCTGCTCTGCGATTGGCGGCTAGTCAGATTTTTGCGGTATGTTCGGCTTGGTTTTTGCGGCGCTTTCTGTGGGCTTTTGGTGAGTGTTCGGCGAGTGTTCTGCAGGTTTGTGGCGAGTATTCCCTGCACTACAAAGGTATTCAGTAAGCACTGCAGGGCAACGACGAACTATGAATCACCGAATCGCCCCGAAGTGCGGGGAATAAAAGATCACCGAACGTGCGGTGACTTTTCGGATCTCTGAATAACCCTGTTTAAATTACTGGCTATACCTGCACCGCACAAGACAGGCTAACAGATCGACAGACACACCAGACAGATCGACAGACACACCAGACAGATCGACAGACACACCAGACAGATCGACAGACACACCAGACAGACATAGATAGGACTCATGATGACATCTGCAGTATAAAGAGGAAATCAAGCCCATGGCTGCTGACTGAACTCGTGAGGTTTCAGCACTACATGTCCCATGATCCATGGGGTCTGGAAACATGCAGAGTGCTTTAAACTGACAGAAATAAAACCAGTCAGGCTCTGCAGCGACGGGTGCTAAAAAAACGATAACGAAGCTCACAGAACCCTGACGAAATGAGATCCAACAACACGTTAATATTATGCTTCTAAGTCACCAGGAGAAAACACTGCAAACACGACAGGTCCCTCATACCGCTGGTGCCGCTCCTCTTGCTGGTCGACAACTTTCACGCGCTCCTGCAGGTTGTGGATCTCGGCTTTCTGGCGGTTTATGAGCTCCTTGTACTTGGTTAACTCTTCTTCTGTTCTGAGCCTCTCCGCTTCCAGACACTTCACCTGAATGACAAAGACACGCACTAAAGAACAGAACGGGCACGATTTAAAACCAGCTACTAGCAAAGACAGCTTGCAAACCCTAAACCAAGCGGCCAATGTGCACGCACGGCCGACCCTACTCTGCAGGATAAGTGCCTTTCAAAATAAACACTTTTGATTGTTCCTGCGAGCTTCGAGCGCGCCATTTCTGGTTATGGCCGCGGCTTCCTCCTCCTCCTCCTGACTGTCCGCTTTATTATAATGTGTTTAGAGCTCTATTCCTTGGTGAATGAGCGTTCGGGTGAGTAAGGCTGGGGTCACACGAGCGCACTTTACGTGTCCATTTGTCCATCATAGCTTTTCTAACGAGTCAATAGAGAACACACGAAACACGTGCGCACTTTTTCACGCGCGGGCAACACATGTTGCAACGGACGCCAAAATGACAGACGTGAAAAAGCTACAACGGATGTAGAGAAACCCCTGCATACGGCTTTTTTTCCCCTCAAAGTCAGTCATAACTAACTGATACAATGTAACCACAATCTCATGCGTTATAAAGTGCATGAGTTTCAACGGACGCACTGTGCGCAATCCGTGCGCTTGTGTGACCGCAGTCCAAGGGTTAACACTAGGATAAGCGACTTCAACGCATGCCCCCATGTTACCTTCCTGACACTAAACCATGAAAAGTCACTTTGTGCATCGGTGCTTGTGCGAGCTTACTGTACTTTGCGCTCACTATACTTAACATGGGAAGCGCAATCAGTAATTAGTGTTTCGACAAGATATTACAAAGTCCTAGCGCTAATTACCGCAGCGATACGCAAACCGAAAACTTAGCGACACCTTATAAGATATAGTCCCCAGTGTCCCTCCTCACGATCTCACGAGTGCGAGATTGCACAGGGCTAGTGGCCTGGAAGCGCAACCCTCCACGGAGTCCTGTGGACTCCAGGAGGTGATACTTATGGTAGAGCCTTAACACCGCTGCGAGTATGCCAGTGGTTAGGGCTGCGTTCCAGGACGAGTTGCTGAGACAGCGCCTCGCCCCGGCATATCGCATTAAAATGGGGACGCTACGGGAAAACCTGCAGGTGCAGACTCCCAATTTCAGCGCTAACCAGGGAATAGGTCTCATACTGTATAACTTGTGCAGGACTCCAGAAAGAGGAACAGACGGTGTGGGCTCACTTAAACGGCCACATAAAAAAAATGGCTGACATCACCGCAGTGTACCCCACATTGCAGTTGCAAAAGAATCAGGATTCATAGAACATTTACAGCAAATACACAAAGAGCTATATCCCACCCCTGTGGATCTATCCCAAAAATGGCCTTAAATATAAACCCCTTCCCTGGTGAATCAACACCTGGGGGTGAAACTGCATAACGAACAGAAACTTGGCTTTACATGGTATAAAATCTAAAACAAACGGAATTATTTTGAAATATTAAGCACCCTCAGGAGTCCAACATCTCTTGATTTAAAGTGACAGTGCGCCTCTCATACCTTTGTACGGAGCGTTCGAAGCTCATCCATGCCTTCAGTAAACGTCCTCTTCAGGTCGTCAAGTTCTTTCATTTTGGCTTGATGCACCTTGAAAACAGACAATCCGGGAAGATCTACTTAACATCTTCACTACCTAGGCAATTTTTGTTGAATATTTATTTATTTTTTTTAATCCTCACATTTATGTGAAACGTGGGAGCAAAATTAACAAAGGGGAAAATAGAAATTGTTGCGCCGAGACACAGAATTAAAATAATGTAAATTTGCTCATTTTAAATTTTCCCTTGTATTCTTTTATCCATTACAAAAATAACATTGCTGGGATGAAAGGTTCTAAACTCTAGATGGCGTCCCTTATCTGGCACAATTTCACACGGGGTCTGCATTATCAGCATACAGGCAGAAATTGCCTTTGTATCAGTAAATGTGCGTGCTGCAGACAGATAATAAAATGGTGAGCTATCCTGCTTATGGTGATTTGTAGGGATTAGAATGAGATTATTAGTAATGCAATATCTGTGCCTGTGTGATATATATATATATATGCCTGTGTATGGCAATTACAGCACCACCTTGTATCTATATGTGCTGCATAATGCCTGTGTATGGCAATTACAGTAACACCTTGTATCTGTATGTGCTGCATAATGCCTGTGTATGGCAATTACAGCAACACCTTGTATCTGTATGTGCTGCATAATGCCTGTGTGTGGCAATTACAGTAACACCTTGTATCTGTATGTGCTGCATAATGCCTGTGTATGACAATTACAGCAACACCTTGTATCTGTATGTGCCGCATAATGCCTGTGTATGGCACTTACAGCAACACCTTGTATCTGTATGTGCTGCATAATGCCTGTATATGGCACTTACAGCAACACCTTGTATCTGTATGTGCTGCATAATGCCTGTATATGGCACTTACAGCAACACATTGTATCTGTACTGTACAGGGATTTACACTCATTATAACCCCCTGAATCTTAACCCTGTACAGAAGCAACTGACCCCACAGCTCTCCCTGTATTCTGACAAATCCCTGGTTGCTGCAGTAATGTTTTGAACTTTTTGTTACAATGAGGTTTGGCGCTGCTCTATGCAGCTTGTTCTCTTTTTACAGGGTGCCTGAAGATAGACACAACAGTGGAATTCATTTCTCCACAGTGGGCACACTAATCTGGAATTACAAAGGTGTGAAAATTGTTTTTTTGATATGCTAATGAGTGCGTTGCAATGTATCACATGGTGCTTTATTACAGGTTCAAATTGTGTAAACAGACGTGAAGGGAGGACACTAACTCACCTCTAAGTGGTCCGTTTTCTCTTGCATTTGTTTCTCTAGTTCCACCTTCGTCACCTTGAGTTTTGCATCAAGTGTATTGGATTTTAATTCTTCAGCTTCCTGAAGAAAGGGTTAAAAATGTAAATAAAAAAAAATAATTTACTTTGTAAAATGGTGTAAGAATATATATTCTCCAAATGGCTCTATGGATACACTCGGGGTCTTAAAGTAAAACAATAAATCTTTAGCTACACAAACAAAATAAAAACACAACTACGTTGATAAAGGCTCTGCGTAACCTGAAACGTCGGCTGTTTTTAATGTTGCTTAAATAAAGATTTTGGGCACGATTACGATGATCACGTTAAAGCGGGGGGAGTTAAGGTGGATAATGTGCGCGGCAGGTTTCTCCTTAGCGTCCCGGTTTAAGCGTGATATTATGGTGTAGGCGCTAATCCAGCAGCCTGCAACATAACATGGCGCTAAGCCTCAGGATGCTCGCGGCAGCGTTAAGCACCTCGAGCATCCCCTCCATAGGACTCCAATGAGGCTTCCGCTGCTGGTCACATGACCTGCAGGATCTCACCTCGCGAGATCCGGCAGGTCAGTGTAGTGTTTAGCAGAGGGAGACTGGGGGACTTTCCATCCCCCTCCCCAGTCTCTCTCTGCTCCCGTTGGCCAGAAGAGGTGGATTGAGCCGCCGCTCTCGCCAAGGGATGGAGGAGAGTATGTGATTTTTAGGAGGGGGTTTCAGCTGGCGCTGACAGATTCCGCAGAAGCCGTCCTCCAGGCCCTATTTTGCAAGGGAAATTTTCGGCTGAATTTCCATTTCGGCCGAAAAAAAAACATTTTTCGGCAAAAATTTCGGCGCATCCCTACCTTACAGCTGCTTATTTACAGCAGGATCACGGTCTGAGCCATAGCCTCGTTTTGAAATTACGTTTTATTGCATAAAATAATAGGGAATTGAACCTCTTAGGCAGCCGGCACACTAGCATACTGTACTGCGTCCATTACGGACGCACTTTTTCACGGGAGATATTGTGAGTACTGCATAAAGTGCGTCCGTAATGTCTGATGTCTCCACACCCTTGGAAAATACATGGCAGCGTTGTTTCTGCGTCCGTTTAGCTTTTTCACGTCGATGTTATTTTTGCGTCCGTGGCTTTATTCTTTGCCCGTCCGTGAACAAGTGCTTCGTGTGGTGTGTTTAATAGACTCCTTTATAAAGCTATGACGGACAGCAAACAGTACGGTCAGACGGGCGCAAAATGTTTGCTAGTGTGCCGCCAGCCTTAATGCCCGACGTACTAGGTACGTCCTTTAGTAAAGATCGCACTGGAACTGATCGGTATCGATTCCAGCCGCTCTATTGCTAGGACACCCCGGGACATTCAGGGTTATTCAAAGAGATTCGAAAAGTCAACGCACGTTCGGTGACTTTTCGTTCTCTTCAATTCGGTGCAAATCGGCTTTCCCATTTCGGCGACCCTGCGGTGTATTCAGCAAGCACTACAGGGCTGTCGAAGTGCAGGGAAAAGCTGCCGAAAACCTGGCGAAAACCCAGCGAAAACCTGGCGAATGCCGCCGGAAAAACCCGCAAAAACATCTGGATTAACCCGAAGACGCTGGAAAAACCCGAGCAGGAGCCGATCACACGCAGCGAAGCCGCCGGAAAAAGCCGACACCGCAGAAGAAGGCAGTCAATAATTAGCAAAACAGTTTGCTTGAATGATTGAAAAGTGAAACGCTGTTTGCAAAGAAACTACTGAGCGAAAATGTCTGAAATTTACATATAAAATCCAATGAAGGATAATAAAGAGGGCTGTTACAGAAAAAAATAAGTTAAAAAAAAGAAAACAAAAGCTTAAAATATCCTTAAAAAATCTATAAATAAAGAGACTCTTTACTGCAGAATATTATAATGAACAGTTTATTAGATATTGTATTAAAAAGGGAATATTTTTAACATTGAAGCCTATGGGATTCTCCTGAATAAACCTGCCGAATGAAACCACCGAATGGCAGGGCATTAGGGGAACCTTTCACTGCTGGTTTGTGTTCTCTGAATAGCCGAAGCAGTGCTTTTTCATGGGGATTTCACTGCCCTCAAACAGGCACCGAACAGGCACCGTATGTGCAGGCAATTCGTCAGTATTTGGCAAACTGCCTGCTCTCTGGATAGCCGAATGGCCAAGAAAGGTAACCGAACTCTGAAAATCAGCGTTCGGTTACCTTTCTCAAGCCATTCGGATCACTTTGAATAACCCTGATAGAAGTTGCAAAACAAATGTTTTCGTGTTGCGTATTTCCAAACTCAAGACAAGATTTCCAAACTATTTAGCGGGGGGGGGGGGGGCAGTTGTAGATGTGCTAGAGATTTCAGGGGTCGAAGTTTGAAAGATTGTGCCCCCCCCCATTTTTTCCACCATATTTCATAATCTTTTTTTATAGTAAATTAATTGATACAATGGAAATAAAGGTATATTTAGAAAGTCCATTTAATGGCGTGAAAAGCAGTATAGAACATGTGTGGGTTCCATAAAGGAGTAAGAGGAAAAATACAGCTAAACACAAACAACGCAGGAATGTAAAAACCAGCATTGTGCACTTTCAGACAGACAATGGCAAAACAGTTCGGTCACCAAGGGGTAAAATACCTGTGACGTCAGCACATACCACAGCGCTGTCATTCAGCTTCCCAGCATTTCCATGAGGATGATCACGATTAAAATAGATGTATGTGAGTGGTCAGCAGCCATGACCCTCCAGAGGTTTTGGAACTACATCTCCCAGGAGGCTCAGACACCCATTCGATCGGCTGAGCATCATGGGAAATTTAGTTCAAAAATATCAGGAGGACCAAAGCTGCTGACCCCTGACAAAAGGTCATTCGAAGAGGATGATGGGGTGAGAAGTGTTTTGTATGACGTGTGTAGGATGAGGCGACGTGTAAGGAGTAATCGCAGTGCTGGGTTTGGAGCAATCAGGAGGGAACGCTCTGTGCATGCGCCTGCTCCACATTTCACACACTCAGCCCAGGTTCATCGTTTCTGTACATGCTGTTATTTTCGATACACATGTCGTACCTGATAGGTTTTAATCATTTCCTGGCAGTTCCGCCGTATTTGTTCCGTTTCCTCCTTCGCTTGGTTTAGCTTTGTGGTCGTGTCCCGGAGTCTCTCTTTGGTTTCCTACAGGAGAAAAGAAAAAGAATTGTATTTATTCACATTTTAATTATCAATAAAACAAGAACTTAATCTAACTACTTAACCCAAAAAAAGAGCATCATTACATGAGACGCTTGCACAGGTCTGTGCGTATCCAGCAACACAAAAAACTGACACAAGTGCCAAGCGTCACCGAAAAAAACTAAACAAGGTTCTTCGCCTTCACGACGCTTAAGATGACTTTTAGTGCAGTCTGAGGCTTTATTATCATGTCCTTTTTATCTACGTCCAGAAGAGGGGAGACTTTTCCATGGGATACTCGCATACATAACCTCTAGCCCAGGGCTGCCAAACTGTGGACCCGAAGAGGTTGCTGAACTACAGCTCCCATGATTCCCTGGCCACCTATTGCATTCAAAGGATTCTGGGAATTCTTTAAAATAAATGAAGAAAATATTTATATATTACAATAAACTACACAAACTAATAGTTATATATATATATACACACACATCTATATCTTGTAATATTTATTTTTACCTGGTTTGTTTAATTTATTGTAGAGTTATATATATACATACATACATACATACATACATACATATATATATATACACACACAATAAATTAAACCAGGTAAAAATAAATATTACAAGATATATCATTTTTGTATTGCTGGCTATCTGCAAATGGGATTCGCACCATTTCAGAAAAGAAAAATAATGAGGGTCTTTAACTTCTTAATATTCCTGACGTCGGCGCTTTCTTGCGGAATGCGTGCCGCCCGACAGGTGCTGGCCACCGACGCACTGCACTCACCTTGTGCATGTCCAGCTCGGTTTTTAGTTTGTTGTGAGCCCACTTCACTTTGATCGCGAACGAGTTAACTTCTTCCTTAAGCTTTTCGATCTCTCGGCTCTGGCGGCTCGTTTCATTTTCCTAAAGAAAAGTAGATGAAATATGATGTAATGAAGCCTCACGGTGACCACATTGTATGGTCAACAGGTACGGACGAAGAACCTGGAGAGTGGACACAGAACGGATCAGATACAGGTTTCCAAGACGCAATAAGTGATCTACTGAAACCAAAGGGTTAATGTTTACAGCAGGGCTTGACTGATCTAGATCAAGCTTCTCCAAGCCAACAATACACACACACACACACACGTACGCAATGATACATTTAACATACCAAACACTTTGTTGCCAGTACACCACCAGCAAAAAGAGAAAATATAGAAAAGAGGGTGATAGTGTACTCAAAAAAGGGCCTATCCCGAATGAGTAAAACAACATAACAGGACAATAGCACCGAAGTGCAGCACAAGTGCACCCCTTGGTACATAATCCTTTATTGCACAAGAAACACACATGAAACAAAGAGTGCAATGAAATCCACATTGTCGGCCAATTGCCTATAATCGATTATGTTGCTTTTGATCATAAGTTAAAGAAGGGAGGTAAATGTAATGAAGAGGGAAACTGGAAAAAAAAGACTAATACCATGGCAGTTCGTGCTGCCTACAAACCTCCCCATCTCAAAATTAAGGATTGCACATCAAGCAGGCCGGGGTGAGGAAAGCACACCAAAGAAATGGTTAAAAACACCAAAAATCATAGCTTGACGCGTTTCGCCCACGAGGGCTTAATCTGAAGCTTTCCTCACCCCGGCCTGCTTGATATGTTATGCAATACTAATATAGAGATTACGTCAAGTTTTATTCCACATTCTCTGATTATATTGGCGCCTTTGTTACATCTAAAAGAAGGATAAACTGTAACACTGTCTCTTTCTCCATGCATTTCACCGTGGGTCACCTTGGCCTCGCACAGCAGGTGCAGCCGCCCTTTCTCCTGGGTGAGGACCTTGATTCGGGCGCTGTTCTTCTCAATCTCCTTGTTGGCGTCTCTCAGCTTGCGCTCCAGGTTTTCCTTCTCCTTGCGGAGGTCCAGTGATTCCTTCTCTCCGCGGACGTACTTCATGACCATGGCCTCCTTCTCTTGACGCGCTTCTTCGCATTTCTTATTTGCCTTTAGTAAACAATGACAAAGGATTAGAGCGGCCACACAATGCGCACTATACAGCGGCTGCAGTGGGGTATAAGGGTATCCAGATACGGGCCGGGGAGTAGTATATATGGAAATATGGCAACTAAAGAAAGGATTACTGATGGATAACATATGCACAATCCGCAGTATCACACAGCAGTCCAAGACTGTATCATCACGATCCAGGGCTTTGATGTATCATTTCACAATTAATTTGCTTGCATTTGAGCTCCAGAACATGCCCCTAAAATAATAGCACCCTGGGCATGATGCCCGAGGTGTGAACACTTTTTAAAATCAGCTGGGAAAGGTCTAAAAAGGACTTTTCCCTTGTTGATCCTCACAGAGACCAGAACAGCAGTAACTCCCTTTGACCAGTAGATGGCGACATCTGACTGTCGAATAGATTATTACAGTAAGGAATACACTGGGAATATTCACAAATATTTCTTATTGTATAATCAAAAGTGGTGGAGATGCCGAGCTGGGCAGAGATGCCGAGCTGGGCGGAGATGCAGAGCTGGGCGGAGATGCAGAGCTGGGCGGAGATGCAGAGCTGGGCGGAGATGCAGAGCTGGGCGGAGATGCAGAGCTGGGCGGAGATGCAGAGCTGGGCGGAGATGCAGAGCTGGGCGGAGATGCAGAGATGGGCGGAGAAGCAGAGATGGGCGGAGATGCAGAGATGGGCGGAGATGCAGAGATGGGCGGAGATGCAGAGCTGGGCGGAGATGCAGAGCTGGGCGGAGATGCAGAGCTGGGCGGAGATGCAGAGCTGGGCGGAGATGCAGAGCTGGGCGGAGATGCAGAGCTGGGCGGAGATGCAGAGCTGGGCGGAGATGCAGAGCTGGGCAGAGATGCAGAGCTGGGCAGAGATGCAGAGCTGGGCAGAGATGCAGAGCTGGGCAGAGATGCAGAGCTGGGCAGAGATGCAGAGCTGGGCAGAGATGCAGAGCTGGGCGGAGAAGCAGAGCTGGGCAGAGAAGCAGAGCTGGGCAGAGAAGCAGAGCTGGGCAGAGAAGCAGAGCTGGGCAGAGAAGCAGAGCTGGGCAGAGAAGCAGAGCTGGGCAGAGAAGCAGAGCTGGGCAGAAGCAGAGCTGGGCAGAGAAGCAGAGCTGGGCGGAGAAGCAGAGGTGTGGATATTATTACCCCAGATATCCGAGCAACAGCCGCACAAAATGATCATTTATTTCCAGTCCCCCATTCACTCCCATACTGGGCCGTTAATAGCAATTCGCAAAAGGTAAAATCCTACGCAAGCCGTTTTCCCCATTTATTAAAGCTGTATTCTGACCAATCCAGATAGGCAGCTCGAGTTGCAATGTTTTGATGCCACTTGAAGATACCGGCAGCGGCGCAGCACACAACTGCTGGCACCAGATCCATGGGTCCCTAGACCTCCATGGAGCCAAGTGCAACCAGGTACAGGGTTGAGCAGAAGCTGCGGAAGGACACTGGGAAGCATTTGGTCACAGCGGACCACTGCTCATGGCCAAAGGATGCAGCGGGTCTTGTTGCCCTCCGCACTGCGGGTCCGGTGGAAAATATCAGATTTTAAAAAAGGTATTTGCTTAGTTTGCAAAAGCAAACATTTTAACACCAGGGTTTAATGTCTCTAACCCAGGTTGAGGGAGGATTTACAAGCTCGTTCTTCAGCGGCCGGACACCTACTAACATCTCCTATACAAAGTATACAAAGTATAGGAGCCGTAAATTTACAGTAAGGAGCTGCAAGCCAACGGCTCTGTTGGAATCGGGCTCACCGTGCGTCTTCATTCACTAGAAGCCGACATACACAGAATGCCTGGCACCGTACCTGCTCCGTCCTCATGGCCATCTCCCGGTGCAGCTGCTGGAAGGCGTTCTTGGCGGCGGCGTCTTGCGCCAGGAGCTTTTCTCTCGAGCTGCCGAGTTCTTTATTCAGCTCCGCGATTCTTCCCTCCAACTGAAATATCAGAAGAAAGAAAAAGGATCAAAAAGCGTTAAGACTCCAGCGACGGCAACGTCGCCCTCCCACCAAACAGAACAAAGTAGTCACGGTGCATGTCCCGCCAGAGCGGAAAACCTGCAGAACATTGAATGACTTCTCTGAAGAGCGTTTAAATGGGGAATTTCATGCCGGGTTTGTAAGCAATGAATGGAATGAATGGATCTCGGTTACAGCTGCCCGGCAGGATAAAGCGAAGGTTTCGGAGCGGCACATATTGGACGTATGCGCAGCACACAGGATGCTGTATGGCTCCTTCACACGCCACGGCCTCTTACTCACATTAACCCTTTAAGGACCAATGCATTGATTAAAGTCAATGCATTTATGATGTAACGGTTACGTCATTGATCCTTAAGGGGTTAATTAACTCGCAGCAGCCCAGGGGCTCATGAATAATACAGATCTATCAGGTTTGGAAGTTTAAGCCCAAACTGCCCCCCCCCTCTCTAGATTTTAAAGGGCCGCTACCACCAAAAAGTGAAATATCCTTACAACGCTCCGAAAGAAAACACATGAAGAGACCAGGACCGGCTTAGGGGGTCTCAGCCCACTCCTGGTGCGTATAGACCAGGCAACGGTGCGCCTTTTATTTACTCGTATGTGCTTTTAGGCTAGGGTCAGACGAAAGCATTTTTCCCCGCGAACGTGAAAAAGTGCGTCCGAACGCATTGACGTATTTTTTCACGGAATGCGCAAAAATGGTCAACCGACGTGCATTTTCAGGCGTGATTTTGTACGGATCATCAATAAACCTCTTTGCGTCTGGACGTTATGTAGGCTGGACATTAGCAGCGTCTGACATCTCCTAATCACGCACACACGCCGCTATGCTGCAGCTGCGCACTCAGTACGTCAGTACTAGCGGTTCAGCGTTCTCAAAAAAATGCGTTCAAATTCCACTTGCGTCGCGCGGCCGTACATCGTATATAGGCCGTCATTGCCCGTCATCTGCTGCTAGTGCGGCCATAATTATGTGCGCCAGAACGCACATTAAAAGTGCGCTGGTCTGACCCCAGCCTTAATGTGCAGTTAGAATGAAGGGGGTGAATCCCAACGTGCGGCTTCGCGTCAGTGCCGCAAACACCGTATGTGCGCAAGGATTCTCCCCAAAACAGAAAGTGATGTTTAAAAGGGAGTGCCGTATCTATTCCTCAGGATTTGGGTCATTTTCAGCATTACTTCCCGTTTTCTGTTCTAGGAATTCCATTTTAATCTCCGTTTATAGAGATTAATGAGCAGTCGTGCGGATAAAGGATGACAGTGTCAACACACAGGTTGTTTTTTTCTCCTTTCATTAGTTTCCCCAGTAAGTTGTTAGACGGATTTATTGCATGTTATTAACGTAAAGGATCCGGAGGAAGGTCATAAAGAACATATAACTATATACAGTGGCAAGAAAAAGTATGTGAACCCTTTGAGATTACGTGGAGTTTTGCATGAATTGGTCATAAAATGTGCTCTGATCTTCATCTAAATCACAACAATTTGAAAAACACAGTCTGCTTAAAATAATACAACACAAACATTATATGTTTTCATGTTTTTATTGAACAGAACATGTAAACATTCACAGTGCAGGGTGGAAAAAGTATGTGAACCCCTAGACTAATGACTTCTTCAAGAGCTAATTGGAGCCAGGAGTGAGCCAACCTTGAGTCCAATCAGTGTGATATTATTGGATGTGTTGCTGAAAGCTGTCCTGCCCTTTAAAAACACACACCAGTTTTGGGTTTACAGGTTTCAAGAAGCACTGCCTGATGTGAACCATGCCTCGTGGAAAAGAGCTCTCAGAAGACCTACGATCAAGAATTGTTGACTTGCATGAAGCTGGAAAGGGTTACAAAAGTATCTCCAAAAGCCTTGATGTTCATGTGTCCACGGTAAGACAGACTGTCTACAAATGGAGAAAGTTCACTGTTGCTACTCTCCCTAGGCGTGGTCGTCCTGTAAAGATGACTGCAAGAGCACAGCGCAGAATGCTTAATGAGGCAAAGAAGAATCCTAGAGTGTCAGCTAAAGACTTACAGAAATCTCTGGCACATGCTAACATTTTTGTTGACACATCTACAATAAGGAAAACATTAAACAAGAATGGAGTACATGGGAGGACACCACGGAGGAAGCCATTGCTGTCCACGTTTGAAGTTTGCAAAAGAGCACCTGGATGTCCCACAGCACTACTGGCAAAATATTCTGTGGACAGATGAAACCAAAATTGAGCTGTTTGGAAAAAACACACAACACTATGTGTGGAGAAAAAAAAGGCACAACACACCAACATCAAAACCTCACCCCACTGTAAAACATGGCGGAGGGAGCATCATGGTTTGGGGCTGCTTTGCTGCCTCAGGGCCTGGACGGATTGTTGTCATTGATGGAAAAATGAATTCCAGAGTTTATCAAGACATTTTGCAGGAAAACGTAAGACCATCTGTCCGCCAACTGAAGCTCCGCAGAGGATGGTGATGCAACAGGACAATGACCCAAAGCATACAAGTAATTCAACAAAAGAATGGCTTCAACAAAACAAAATACGCCTTCTGGAGTGGCCCAGTCAGAGTCCTGACCTCAACCCGATTGAAATGCTGTGGCATGACCTTAAGAGAGCGATTCACACCAGACATCAAGAATATTGCTACACTGAAACGGTTTTGTGAAGAGGAGTGGTCCAAAATTACTCCAGATCGTTGTGCAGGTCTGATCTGCAACTACAGGAAATGTTTGGTTGAGGTTATTGCTGCCAAAGGAGGGTCAACCAGTTATTACGTCCAAAGGTTCACATACTTTTTCCACCCTGCACTGTGAATCTTTACATGTTCTGTTCAATAAAAACATATAATGTTTGTGTTGTATTATTTTAAGCAGACTGTGTTTTTCAAATTGTTGTGACTTCGATGAAGATCAGAGCACATTTTATGACCAATTAATCCAAAACTCCACGTAATCCCAAAGGGTTCACATACTTTTTCTTGCCACTGTATACACACAGGGTTATTCAGAGAGCACGGAAATGTCACCTACATGTGTCGGTGATCTGCCGTTTGCTGCACTTCAGTGAGTTAAAGTCACGGATCCTGCAGTTAATTCAGCATTCATCGCAGGGTCCCTGAAGCCGACGGAAAAAGCCGACTAGCCATCGAACAAGGGTAAAACCGCATACTAACTTTTAAATAGGCGTTTCCATTTTTTATTTAAAAAAAAAAAAAAATACTGCATGAAAATGCCTGGGAAAACATAGAAGGTCCTATGAATAATAAAATGAAATATATATATATTATATATATAATATATATATATATATAGATTTTTTAATTTATTATTATATATATTATTTTTTTTAACACTTTTTTCCAGCAAAGAGACTAATTTTTCCGGGGGAAAATATATATCCTTATAGGCGTTGTGGTGGAGGGCAAAAAAATGAGATTAAAAGCCTCCGCACGGTAATTAACAAAAGTTTATTATTGCAGAAGCCATTTACACATCACAGCAATTCAAAGAACTGCAGCAGAGAACTCTGGGTAGATATGCAAAGGACATCCGACGCACGTTTTTGCATGCTGGGTCTGTTTTCACACAGAACCCTTCAATCACTGCCACACCATACTAGATGGTTTTTCTAGGCAGAGCATCAAACTGCAGCTGGTCATCATGCCTAGCTCCTGCTGATGAGGGTCCAATAAACCCGAAACAGCGCTGTCCTAGGAGTGGCTTTGACCAGTTGCATAAACCTTATCTCTGCTAAGAAAAGAACAAAAAAAAAAAAACATCTAGTATGGTGTGGCATTGATTTAAAGGTTCTCTTCATTTGCATGTCCTACCCAGAAGTCTTTGCTGCATATGGGGAATGTAGCACAGGAGCTCTGGGATGCAGTTCTTTGAATTGCTGTGATTTGTAAATGATAGATATATATCTATCTGCCCCCCCCCCCCAGTATCTTTCCATCACTTGCACCTCACTATGTGGGTTTGGTCCTAGAATGGAGTGAATGGATCAGTCACCGACTCACATCATTGTATTGTGTGGGATGTATTCAAAGGACATGACCGAGGGGTAGATTAGAAATCTTTTAAGATCCCCCGTCTTATCTCATTCAGCTGCCATCTCTTAGCTCAGGTAGCCTTGAGAACAATAGCCCCCTGTAGCCTTTATCTAAACATTCCCTCCTCCACCACCTCATTAGTTGATCTACAGTACTTAACAGTTAAACAACAGCAGTAAAGAAAGGCTTTTGTACAGATTTTGGTAAATGTTGCATTGTGGGAAAAAAAATCCAGAAAATGGAAACGGGAGATAAGTTTATTTTTTTTAATTTTTCCTTTTTACATGCAATTACCTCAAACAAAAGAAAAAAAATTGCAGCTTGCGTTTTATAAGTAATCTAGTTACAGCTCGCGCTAGTGGTAGTGTCTCTAACAGGATTTTGGGACATTTCTGATAAGGGACACACATCAGCACTTCACACGCCACATCAATCACCACCCAATACTAGCCAGCTATGCCTATTTATAGAGAGATATATATATAGTTTACTATAACGAATTGGTGCCGCTGCTCTTTAATCTCAACAAATCTACATCTATATATACGAACGCCACCGAGACAGAAACACTGACAGCTACAAACACGTCACAGCTCAGGGATTTATAGCTGCCGTGAACCTGCATGCATCGTACATCAAGATCAGAGAGGAGAGACCTGGGCCAAATGCAAATCATATTTTACATCCGCAAACAAGCGAACACATTCTAATAAATCCACGCAGTTATCGCAGCATTTATATAGCACCAACAGATTCCACAGCGCGTTACAATGGGGAAGCACAAACATGAGACCTAATAATGATACAAGAGGAAAAGATGACCCTGCCCATAGGGTAACTGTCCTGCTAATACAGCACTTTATGTAAGTGCTCAGCCAGGACCCCCGTGCACGAGTGCACCCCGTGAGCTCACAATCTAAGAGACAGAGGTATGTGAAACACATGGGAGCAGGGGGAGTGTGAAGCTGGTGGCCAGATAGAATATAGCAGGGACTGCATGGGGAAGGACCAGAAGCTTGCGCTTCGTAAGGGTAAAACAGTGGAAGCAGCTGGAAGGGAGAGCTGAAATTTAAGACCGGGACTGGGTGGGAGGACAGGTGGTCCTGCAGAGTGGAGAAATGGAGGTCTGGGAGTGTGTTGATGATCGGATTGCTGATACAGACACACACGCCTCAACTCCGATTGTCACCTGTTTTATCCAGTCCTGGCTCTTGCCAAGCTATAACGTACCCGCCGCCCGCATGTCTGTAAGGATGTCCACAGAATCGCGCTTTCAGGGCAGGAGGTGTTTCCTGCATCAAGATGATCGAGCAGCGGTTCCGTTCACCTCCTGAAGCAGATATTCTCGCTCGGCAGGTTTGGTGCCATGGTCATGGCCGGGTGCCCGTACAGACGCCACGGTACCTGCCGCATTCTTCTAAATCACGTGCCCACTCTGGGATTTCCCTCCGCACAATCCACAGGCAGTGAAGCAAATCGCAGCCCGCCAGGCCGGTGCCGCGTCCAGCACCAGTGAGCTGCCCCCCCTCAAATCTGGCGTCTGGCCAATAAACCTATAAATCTGAACAATATACTTCTATCAAATCATATCTGACAAATGAGAAGCGGGTACAGGAGGGTCGAGATGTACCGACCACTAATCCACGTATGGATTGTCAGGTACATAGACAGGCGTTTAAATACCAAACAAGAAAAAGATTTTCACCGGCTGATGACGCCATATATAAAATCAGCAAAACACATTCTGCCGGTGTCATACAGCCTGGGAGGGCTCATGCTGAAGTGGAAGACGAAAACTATAGTGTGTCACGGTATATATAGATATATAATCCCTGCATGCAGACGATAGACAACATAAAGGAAACCAGAACAAATGGTTAACGTGAGCCGGATATAGACCCCAGAGCGAGTACTCTGACAGAGCCAAGGGTTAATGCCAAATCGGGTAGTCAGCCAATGCCAGGGGGTTAAGGCCAAATCAGGTAGTCAGCCAATGCCAAATCGGGTAGTCAGCCAAAGCCAGGGGTTAATGCCAAAATATATAAATTCCTTTTAGTCCTCCCCCTCCGCATGCAAGAAGGAGCAGTCATTGCTTGATGGGATCGGACTCACTCTATGGGAATTCCCGCAGCTGTCAGTCGTTATTTAAAGTACGCGTTTTGTTATTTTGTAAATAGTATTTATTATTATTTCACCGGCTCCTGAATCGTGACGCCTGTACAGACGCTCGGCCGCAGACTCGCACGTTGCTTTGTCATCTTTAAGATCTTCTTCCAGAAACTTTTTTTGAAAGAAATTACTTTCTCTAAAGTAGAAATACAAATACAGGTGGAGGCATCAAAGCGGCGAGGCCGTCTGCCCCACGTCACTGCCTACGTCTTGTTACGCAGGAGTCGCCTCCTCCTTCTTTCCCCAAGATCTAATACATGAATTTAAAAGGGACACGACCGCTAACATGAGCTGGAAAGGAATATCTTCCAAAAAATAGTTTCTGGAAGTAGATCTTAAACATGACAAAGTAACGTGCGAGTCTGAGACCGAGAGTCTGTACATGCGTCACGATTCAGGAGCCGGTGAAATTAGAGGGGGGAAAAAAAAAAAAAAAAAAAGAGTAATTTCCTCCACCCCACCCAGCAGCCGAGATTTTTAATTTCCCAGCTGCCAGCCACCAGATCAGTCACTAGTAGTGTCACACACAGAGAGAGCGGCCGACGTCACCCTCTGCGACCAATCGCTGTAACTCCATACAGTGACGTATATTCGGTGATCGACCCATTCACTCCATTCTATGACCAAAGCCACACAGTGAGGAGCAAGTGATGGAAAGATACAGCACAAAATATCACACAATGGATGCACCCAGTGACGAAGGAAAATATCACACAATGGATGCACCCAGTGACACATATAGAGGAAAATATCACACAATGGATGCACCCAGTGACACATATAGAGGGAAATATAACACAATGGATGCACCCAGTGACACATATAGAGGGAAATATCACACAATGGATGCGCCCAGTGACACATATAGAGGGAAATATCACACAATGGATGCGCCCAGTGACACATATAGAGGGAAATATCACACAATGGATGCACCCAGTGACACATATAGGAGGAAAATATTTTAACTAAACATACAAGAGAACAAACAAACACATGTAAGATATCAGCAACATCCTAAATAAACACAATAAGGACATTTCATTGTTATGGTGGTACTGGCCCTTTAAATGATGTTCACAGTGTAGAGAAAAAAGTGACATCAGAGCACCGTTCAATACCTCAGCAGCTGCTGAATTGCTGCAGCAGTGTCGCTTTGGATGCGAATTTCAAAATAAAATGGCCGACGATTTCTTAAAGGAACACTCCAACAAAAAAATCACCCCCCCTTTTTTCTCCCTAACCTATCCCTATTCCCTTAATAAAACTTTTTTTTTTTTTTCTTGTAACTGTAATACTTACCTTAAAATCCTCTTGTTTCCAGCGGCGTTTTTTTTTTTTTATACTCACCTCCCTCCTCTTCCGCTCCCATCCTTCTTCTTGCTGCGTCTTGGCTTCTGGTTTACGTGAGAGGCGCGCATGCGCGCCTCTCACATAAGCCAGCCAATCGGCAGGCTTCCTCTGAGGATTAGTGTTGCGCGCAAGAGGATGCGCGCAACACTAACCCTCAGAGGGAGCCGCCAGCTTCTGCGGGGAGTAGGAGACGTCATCGCGCTGAAAGCGCGATGACGTCTCCTACTCGGCAAAAGTCGGCAGAAGCGGGAAATATGATTCCCGCTCTGCTGACTGACAGCTGGGAGGGCGGAGTAAAGTCCTCCGCCTCTCTCAGCTGTTTTCAGCCTTTTCTGCAGATCGGCTGAGCGGAGGGAGGGGGACAAAGGGCGGTATACTCCGGGCATCATGACCACCTAAAATAGCTTAGGTGGTCATGTTGCCTAGAGTATCCCTTTAATGAAAGCTTCAGATTGTTTTTCATATGACTCGGACAAAATATGATAAAGAAAAGCAGTCAGCACAATTCCGTTTTGTACGCACACACCACAAATGATAGTTTTTATTACTACAAAAATGGTGTACGGCTTGAAGGAGAAAAGTTACCAGGAAAGGCTTAATGATCTTAACATGTACAGCTTGGAAAAAAGACGAGACAGAGGAGATATGATAGAAACATTTAAATACGTAAAGGGAATCCACAAGGTAGAGAAGGGAGTATATTTAAAAGGAAACAAAGTAGCAAAACAAGAGGACATAGTCTTAGATTTAGAGGGCAAGGTTTAAGGCTAGGGTCAGACGAACGCATTTTCGCGTTGTCTGTGAAAAAGTGCGAACGAATGGACGCATTTTTTCACGGAGTACGCGATAGCGGTCATACTATGCGCATTTGCGTTCGTGATTTTGTACGGATCATCAATAAAACCCTTTGTGCGTCTGGACGTTATGTTGGCCGGACATTAGCAGTGTCTGACGTCTCCCAATCACGCACACACGCCTCTAGCGGACGCAGCGCACTCTGTACAACCGTACTAGAGGTTTTACGTTCGACAAAATGCGTTCGTTTTCCACTTGCGTTGCGCAGCCGGACTTTTGTGCGACCGTACTTCGTATATTGGCCGTCATTGCCTGGCACTTGCTGCTACTACGGCCGCGATTAAGTGCGCCTGCACGCGCGTTCGCACTGCGCTCGTCTGACCCTAGCCTAAAAGTAACATCAGGAAGCATTATTTTACTGAGCGGGTGGTGGATACATGGAACAGTCTTCCAGTAGAAGTGGTAGAGGCCAAAACAGTGATTGAATTTAAGCAAGCATGGGATAGGCATAAGGCTATCCTAAACAAAAGATAAATCCAGGTAAAGCATCCATGTAATTGGGCAGACTAGATGGGCCGAAAGGTTCTTATCTGCCGACATTTTTTCTATGTTTTCTATGTTTATTGAATAAACGTAATGTTTACTTCTGAAACAAAATATAATTGAGCTGTAATATATGTCTATGTGCAGGGGTTAATAAATAAATGAATATTTTGTGCTTTGGTGAACAAAAACCTCAAAATTAACATTGCCGTACGGAATTATTACTTGCTTCATGGCGGCGGCCATCTTTACTACGTCACACTCAGCTACTCGCAGCATCTCCTCGGGTCGCTGCAAGTGCTAAGTTAGCAGTGCTGAGCGCTGAGCGGCAGAACGGTGTTCAATGGCACGTTGCTAACTTAGCACTTGCAGCGGCTGAGGTATTGAATGGGACCCAGCTCTTCTTTAAAAAGACTCCCTCCACCCAGCGTGTAAAGCAGGAGAGATATTTTTAGGAAGTAGTGAGAGGTGGACAAGTCACGTGTTTGTATGGCAACACCAGAAACAGATGACAGGTGAGCCGTTCGGCGCAGGGCGTACAAAGCCGTTCACAGTCCGGATGTTCCAGGGTGAAGGTGTGACCGGAGTATCACCGGCTCACATTCCACAGGGATTACCCATGAATCATTAACAAATCACACCAGATACAACGCATTGCCTATTTCGCTCTGCGCCACACTCTGTGTCCGGACTCCTGTCAGATGGATCACTCTAAAATCCACGCGTCAGGGATACATTGTAAAAATATAAACAAAAAATAAATATACACAGCAAATCACATTCACATACCTTGGATTGGTGCATATATCCCAACTGTGCATCCAGAGCAGCTGTGACCCAGGAACATGAATTATAAACTCAAAGACCGCAGCGAGGGGGGGGGGGGGGGGGGTGAGTCGGACAAAAAAAAATAAAAAAATTCTGATAAGTCCTACATTTAAAGATTAATATTAAACAGGCCAGTTTGTCCGTGTGCTGCAACCAGTGGCCACTCGTAGGGTTATTCACTAGAGACCAAAACTGCCACCGAATGGTGATTGTCACGGTATCTGCAATGTCAGGGGAAATGTGTCTACTCACTTCAAATACAGACAAAGTGGCAGCAAAACACGGTGCATTTCAGCGGCACCGAAACTGTGTCAGAACTAGAGATTTGTCTATACACAGAACGCCGAATTGAACCAAAAGTGCAGATTTAAACAGGAGAATCCAATAAGTTTCAGAGATATATAGATACAATTTTTTTAAAAAGGATTTATGGTTTAAAAGACCTTCTTACTATTTTTTAAAAACACCAGGCTTATCACTTAGATACTTGTTCCATGCCAAATCCAGCAGCGCAACATTTAGATACAGGTTTATTGACTTAAATTCCTACTAGGAGAATAGGAGACTTTCTGCCGCGCCGCCCCCCCGGAGGGATTCCTTGAGGCCAATGCAGTGCTTTTCGCCAACATTCAATAACCGCTTCCGCGACTCCATTTTTGGCAACATACGGTGATTATTTGGTGAACGCAGTGTTTGGGACATATGCGCCGAAATTAAAAACACTGAAATTGTAGGCTGACAGATTTCCGTACCCCGACGGGTCACATATGTCAATGCCGCTTCCTTACCAGTTCACCGTGCCTTTCTCCAGTCCTCAGACACAACTTAAGGACCGTGACACGTAGAGAGCCTGCTAGCATCCCCCAGAAATAAGAGGAGGCTGTTTATCGGGAGGTTTTCAGGGTCAGAATGGAACGCTTTTAATTGGGGACAGGTACAGATATTTATACGATCAAACATGAGTTGTTTTAAATACACAAAAACTGACCCTAGAATGGAATAAACATTTGCTCAACATTCCTAGATAGACAGGACAATGGCAATCATGATGATAAACAAGATTATAGGCAGCAGATAACGACGCAGGGTTTGGCTGACGAAACCGATTAACGAACTACTCAAATATAAACATTGTGACGCAAGTCATTTGGGATGAATCGACATGGAGGCATATTTGTAGGGTGCCGTACACAATATTATCCCATTGCCCTCGTGTGCAGAATAGTGTTATAATCTGTGATTATGCAAGAATGCTATTGTATATCTGTCTATTGTCTGGTCCTTGTGTATCTGTTGAAAGCATCAACATCCCAGTTTACCCTCTCTCAGGAATGTGTTTATCTGTTTCTATTTGAATAGGGTGTAAATCTGCTGACTAATCTGTCATCCTGATTCCCATAGTCTTTACTCGTTTAGAAATGTTACATAAAGTTTAATTTCACCTTCTGTACGTAATCTAATTAAGATCCACACTCCAAGGAGCAAAGGTCTGTCCAATTATCTGTTTCAGTCGGATTAGGTCCCCCAGCAGTTTCTAGGGGGGTGGGGGTTGTGAATGTAAATGACCCATGTGTGACCGTATAAATGTGTGTGTATGTCCTTGATTGAACCTGTGCTATTCTGACCCTACATGCAGTCACGACGCATGGTTTGGGTAGCAGCTATATACTGTTTGCTGTTCTAGCTCAAAGCTCCAGATCTACAGCCTTGGCTTATTTCTGGGGGAGGCTAGTAAGACACGGGAGACGTGAGGCAAACACAGGGGTCCAGCTAGGAAGCGGCTTTGGCAGATGTGACCCTGTTGGGGTACTGAGATCTGTTACAAACATATTAAACACATTCCCGAGACAGGATTAGCCTTCCAGCATACCCTATCAGCAGATAACAGATACACATGGACCATACAATAGACAGACAACAAACATATTCTTTAATAACAACTCAGATTACACAAACATTCTGTACACGAGAGAGAGCAAGAAAATAATATAGAACATCAGGCCAGCACCCTACAAATATACCTCCAGGTCCATGCACCCCAAGTCCAAAGTGACTTGCGCCACATACTCAATTTAGGGAACAACCCTCTTGGTATTTTGGCCAAAAATATATCAACCCTGTGCAGTTCTAGGAAATAATAGATTAATTTTAACTAAAGGTTTGACGAATACAAAAGAGAGCACGAAGAGACTGGCTGATGGAATATTACCTCCTGCTCTGGAATTTATGGATAAAAAACAAAAACAAGAAAAGATAACTTATACACAGAACTATTCCTTATATTGTATTTTGGGTCTTGCACTGGATATAAATCTGTCGTGCCCAGTTAAAGAGACTTGATCCTTTTTTTTTTCGTTCTTTTTGTTAATTTTGGGGTCAGGTTACATCGGTCACACACAAGACGCAGATAGGTTTTATATGTACTAGTTGGATGTGGTGCAGAGAGAGACTGAACAAAGCAACTTGACCTCATTAATAAACCCCAGCCCTGTGTAACGAGCCGTCATAAAACCGGGAAAACGGGCTCTTAGCTAGAGACCTATGACCTCTGCAGCCGGCAAATAAATGCCAAAGGCCCATTACACCAACAGGTTCCATTCCCAGGCTAGGGACAGAGAAAGGAAAAAAATAATAAAAATAAAATAAAAAAATAAATAAAAATAGTTATAGTTACAGGAAAATAAAAAGCGATACGTTAAAAAAAAAAAAAATTTAAAAATAGGGTTGTACGCCAAGGTTGCCTGGTCGGCCATGTTTTTCCTGGACACATTAAGATTTTATGCAGAGGGCAGCACAGGGAAAAGTGCCACCCTGCAGCATGTACAATTCATATGCTGCAGCAAGGATATCAAGGCAGGTCACTTGGGATTCCTTACCTTCAACGTATGGATTCTACATGCTGCGGGGTGGCATTTTTCATGCACTGCCCATCAGCACGGATAACAGTCGATCCGGAAACCCCTTTTATGACACAGAGCACAGGGGGCATTTATTGCTCGTGTTTCAGGTCACCTGTTTTATGGTCATAAGGTGCGCTTTCTCCAGCTCGGCTCGCTTTTTCAAGTCGTCCCTCAACGTGTCCTTCTCGGCACAAATGTCCAGGATCAGCTGCTGGTGCTTCTGATTTTCTTCCATTAACCTGAGGCATGAAGAATAGGAAAGTGAAACAAGGGGTATAAACTGACTTTATATAATCACGATCTGAAAGTACAGGTAAAAATTAAATCCTGAACACAAAAAGGGGTTATTCACAAAACATCGAGATTTCGGCGCACCCACGCGATTAAACTTTGCAGAAACTAAGGTGAATTCACTATTCAACATAGTGCGGCGAAGATGGAGTCGCCGAAGTCTCACGAAAAAGTTGGCAAATGTCACTGAAGAGCGATGAACTGGCCTTAGCGAAATCCACCGAACTGTCAAAAAGGAAAAAAAAAAAACAACACCAACCCCCCCCCCCCCCCTATTGTCCCCGTAGGTGTTTAAACCAGTTAAAAATGTGTCTAAATCCTTTAAAAAGAATAAAAAGGTCTGTTGTTACAGAAAAATTAAAACACCTTTAAAAAAATATAAAAACAAAATTGGGAATAAATTTCAATACAAAAAAAAGGTTAAAAAAATAAAACTGCCTTTTACTGAAAATGTAAAGAATAAACGTTAAAAATATATAATATTTTTTTCCATTGAATCCTGACGGGATTCAATTGTTTAAACCGAACCACCGAATATCAGGGCATTTTACTGACGTTTCGGCATTCTCTGCATAGATTGACCATTACTTCTCTATGGGACAATTTCACTGCTGCCAAAGATCGCCGAACAGCGCCGTATTTTCCCTGTCAATTCGTCTGTATTGGGGGAATTGACAGCTTTGTGAATAGAAGAACAGCGCCGAAATTGCACCGTACAGAGAAATTCAGAGTTCGATGCAATTCGCCGCTAAGCGAATAACCCCTAAAGTAAGCCAGATCACATGAGCCGGCTAACTGGTGGCCGCCCCCCCCCATGGGCCAATGGCTAGCTGCTCCATGGAATGCTTGATCGCTGACACCGTACCTTTTAATGGTATGTTCCTGCAGCAGGTATTTATCATGGACGCATTTCTCCAGCATGTTGATGGTCCACTCCCCTTTTTTCACTCCGTTGGGCAGTTTATAATCCGTTTCCACCAAGGAAAGCTCTGTTTCGAGCTCGTCTAGCAAACTCTCGTGCGGAGAGGACACATGGATCCCGGAAAGTTCATCTTTGGTGCTAATGACATCACAGTGCTTCTCCGGGTCCGGCTCGATCGCAGAATTTTCCGAGGAAGCCGGAGTATTGAGCTCTAGTAAATGATCCGCAATGAGAGGTTTAGGTCCATCAGTATCTGAAGAGGTTCCGGCGCCCTCGCCGTGAAGTTCGGCCTGAACATCATCGGGGACGTTTAAAGGTTCATCAACGCTAGGGTCACCTGTGTCCCCAAGATCGAGACACGCAGGAGGCTCAATGTCAGGAACGGCGCATTCCTCGGTGGAGCCTGGCTCTGTGTGTTTACTGTCCGGTGGCATCGCATCCGGCTCGGGGGCATCAGAGTCCACTTTTACCTCCAGAACAGAACCTACTCCTTCAAGATGGTCTTCATAACCAGGAGGGAATTCAGGTGGGTCATCTGCCGGCAGCTGAGAGTGCTGGGAATGACCACCCACCTCTTCTGGAGGACAACCATCCATGTTCTCTACAAAATGCAATTCTAGAAGGAGGAGAAAGAAAAGAAAAATAATGAAATACTGGAGGAAACCACAGAACAAAACACAGATAATCAGACACTATAGCAAGCAAGGTGGATTTTCTGAACGAGCCGCTCATGTGACATGTGCATGTACTCGGGGTTCAGCATCATTCCTGCATCCGATACAACGTAAAATCATAAATGCTACGCAGGCCGAGGGCGATTCCACTTTATTGATTTAAACTGTGCGGCCAAAACACTAAAATTCAACAAGTCCCATTATGCCATATTAGAAAAGTCACACACATTGATCACACAACGAACATCCTTTATCTGGAGCTTGGGACCAGTAGTGGTCTGGGTTTTGGGATATTTGCATATAATAATAGGCTAGCTCGGGGACACAAATCCAAACCAAGACAATTGCTAGCAATAACCGGTCAAATAAAATAAAAATTGGCATTCAGCACTCCATAAATTGCTCTACGTGTTTCGCTCTTTATGGCGTCCTCAGGAACAGTATGGGTAGATGCTGAAGAAAAATAAAAAATGTAAAGCAGAGACTAGAGCTTACATACATGTTTAGATTAGGGATGCACCGAAATTTCGGCTGCCAAAATTATCAGCTGAAAAGAAAAACCGGCCGAATCAAAAAAAAAAAAAAAAAAAAAAGAAAGAAATCTGCCATAGAGACCCCGAGCCGGGGACTCTGTCGGCCTCCAGGCCCGGGTTCAGATGACTGATTTTCAGTCTTGTTTTTAAACGGAGTTCCGTCACCATTATCAGTCTCGGCCTGACATTTTGATTTTGGTGCATCACTAGTTTATACACTGTAGTAGTAGCAGATCACGGGTACCCTTGGGTTCATGGTCAAGAGTGCTCTGAGTATGAGACTTCTCTAGTGAACGGTGTCACGATAGACTATAAAAAATAATGTAAATATATGTTGCTCTGTGTTTTACGTGAGGTTAATAATAGATACATGTACATAAATTTATCTATGAATATAGAGATATATTTAACGTGATTATATTTCAGCTTATCAACTGAATACCGGCATCATGCGAACTCTACCTTCTTGCTGCACTTATATTCTTCTCGGTTTCTATCTGTCCTATTGTAGGAACCCTCGAAGGTTCGCTTTCTTACGGTATAGACATGCGCTATTCTTGGTAACTACCTAGCCGGCAACTAGCAATAACTTGACCCAGTCATGAATTTTTGGGAAGTCACTCAATTGTGAGCCCAAGCGATCTTATGTGGGTTTTCTGTGCGTGTATGTTTATTTCTGGTTTTAAATGTTCCATTAAATGTAAAGTTTTAGTAATTATTTGATACAAGTCCCTCGATCTCTACACAGACAACCATCATATCAAACTGCAGAAAAACCATATATAAATGAAACGTTGCTGCCCGTCAGAGGGTTTACTGGTTACAGAGTCTGATGAACATCCGCACTGACTGATTAAAACAATTAAACTCTGATAAGAATAAGGAAGTAACGAGCAATGATAGAAAAAATAATAATCATGGGAATAACAAACAAAGCAACGCTGGTAAACAAAAAGCAACGTAAACAAATAACAGTTTAAGATTAAATAAAAAGGGCTCAGTCCGAGACATTAAAGATTCACAATTTAAACAGGTTGGTATTATTTATTTAAAATAAACTATAGATTGTAAACTCCTGTGTGCCGGGCCCTCTGCTCCTCTAGATTGTAAGCTCCTGTGAGCCGGACCCTCTGCTCCTCTAGATTGTAAACTCCTGTGAGCCGGGCCCTCTGCTCCTCTAGATTGTAAGCTCCTGTGAGCCAGACCCTTGTAAACTGCCACATAGCCAGTATCAGACTGCAATAGATGATAAAGGATTGGGATAAACAGTCATTTTATCAGTTCAGGGAACAATCATGGGAAATTAACCCTTGTATCAGGCGAATGAGCGGAATCTCAGAGTTAATGGGACGAGTCCAAGTCTGGAACGGATTCCTGCAAACGCTGCACTGATTTGAGAAACTGAGCTTTCATATCATGTCCCTAATCTTGTCTATTTTACACATTCAGACCATGTCACACAGGGGTAGGACGACACGGGAGGTTGAAAGCTGGAGTCAAAATATTTTGGATTTACAGGGGATTGTTTCAGGACTGATCGATGGGGACTTTCTGGAACCAAAAGCGGAGCTGGATTCAAAGTATCAACCCCATATACTGTCACGCTACATACGTTGTGCATCAATTAGAATTAATCACATAAAATATAAACAAGCTGCACCATAATCATAAGCAAGATCTGTCCTGCGCAGAGGAGCTTACAATCCAACCGTTTCTGCTTGTAAACGTTATAATTAAGCCTTTCGGAGGTGTTACATTGTATTTTATAAGCAGAGGTTTCATCAGGCCAGGGGCAAAATTAATGATTTACAGAGAGGTGGATTTGGAGATTAGATCAAAGTTAGAGTTTCACAATGTGTCTGGAGCTGTGCAGCCAACGTGCGCTTTAGCGAATAATCCCCACGCTTCGTTCGCTGAGCTTGAACAAGACTAGGTGACCTTTAAAGGGTTCATTTTACACACACAAAAAACGCTGCATCGTGACCCCGTCAGACCCGTCCACTTCACCGGCCCCAGGTCAGCGCTCGCTCTATTGCGTCAAGTGGTTATTTTCAAACACAAAGAAATCAATGGAAAGTGATGTTTAGCAAACACTGACAGCAGATAACAGCCTCGCAGGCCTCACAGGTGCAGACAGGAGCGCACACACAGACGCACAGACAGACGCGTACGCACAGAGTATCCAAATACAAGTTCTAAGCAGAAGCTACAGCGCTACGGAATCTGATGGCGCTTTATAAATGCTTGTAACTGTAACTACCCGCCTTTAATCTCAGGACAAAGCTATAACGATTGCAAACACATACCCAGGAGCAGCTAAATCCACACAGCACTAGGGCTGTGCAATATTGACAAAATAATCATATTGCGATTTCTTGAATGAATATTGCGATTGCGATTTTACTTGCGATTTAGCCAATTGTTTTTGCTTTTTCAAACATGCTACATACATTCTAAATGTATTCAGTATTCAGAACATGGATATACTGCCCCAGCGCACATGGATATACTGCCCCAGCGCACATGGATATACTGCCCCAGCGCACATGGATATACTGCCCCAGCGCACATGGATATACTGCCCCAGCGCACATGGATATACTGCCCCAGCGCACATGGATATACTGCCCCAGCGCACATGGATATACTGCCCCAGCGCACATGGATATACTGCCCCAGCGCACATGGATATACTGCCCCAGCTCACATGGATATACTGCCCCAGCTCACATGGATATACTGCCCCAGCTCACATGGATATACTGCCCCAGCTCACATGGATATACTGCCCCAGCTCACATGGATATACTGCCCCAGCTCACATGGATATACTGACCCAGCTCACATGGATATACTGCCCCAGCTCACATGGATATACTGCCCCAGCTCACATGGATATACTGCCCCAGCTCACATGGATATACTGCCCCAGCTCACATGGATATACTGCCCCAGCTCACCTCTTTGCTCCGCGCGTTTGGCTCCCGTGAGCTTCCGGCGGCATGGAGCTTGGGCGCTCGCCTGGGGGAACTACATGACGAGCCGCGAGAACGCGGCTGTACACGTGGTTCCCCCTGCGAGCGCTCAAAGCTCCATGCCGCCGGAAGCTTACAGGGAGCCAATAAAATGAATAGATAAAATTGCAGCCTTATGCGATTTAGAAATTGCATGTGCTAAAATCGCGATTGTTTTGCGATTACGGTTAATTGCACAGCCCTACACAGCACTTGTAGCGAAGAAAGGAAGACACTCCACCTCTTCTCAAGCAGGGCAACTTTACTGGAGCATCAGAGACAACGATGTCTCTGGTGATGCCCTTCTTGAGAAGAGGTGGAGTGTCTGCAGCTTTCTTTGCAGCTACAAACTATAGTAGCAGAAAGGAAAACGGCACCCTTACTCCTCTATTGGGAGGCTTAAAAAGGGACGCTCTACTCATCCTGACCATTTTTCAATGATAAAGTGGTCAGAATTTGGGGAGCCCCCCCCCCTGCTCCCACTCAGCCCCCGCATTCCGGCAGAAAAGTGAGTGAAGTGGAGTAGTATCCTTCACAACACCCAGGATTTTGAATTCCCGGTTGCTCGTCACCAGATCGGTCACTAGTGACATCACACACAGATAACGCTTGCTACAGTGATCGGTCTCAGAGAGGCAGCCGATAGATCAGATGTGTGCATGCGCGCGCAGCTCCAATCCATTGCTCTGTGTTACCTGTGTACATGTAGTGCACAAGTCCTGTAGTGCTGCGCAAGTTACAGCTCCTATGCCGTGCAAGTAGAATGGAGAAGCAGCACAGGCAATAAAGTGAGTAAATTCACCGAGAAGTAAAAAAAGATATATATATATATATATGTATACACACACACTATAGCAGTCCGTAGTGATAACTTTTTCTCTTGGACCAACGTTACATTTAAGAGACAAGCTTTCGAGAGTGTAACCTCTCTTCCTCGGGTCTGGAAGCTATACTGATCAGTATCTTAGAATTGAACCACACAGGGCCTGGGATCTCTGGGCTTTTCATTGACATTTCGGTGAAGTTCAACGTCTCTGAATAGATTAACCATTGCTTCTCTATGGGGATTTCACTGCCGCTGAAGGTCGTCGAACTGACAGCTCTCTGAAAAGCCCCGTTCAGTGCAATACTGTGGCAAGTTAGGCTCTTATTGAATAAACCCTATTTTTATTTACTTTATCAAGGAGGTGATTAATGCAATTTACTCGTCATGACAGAAGCTTTGAATGAATGTCATTTGCAACCTGATAAAATATGCTCAGCCGTCGCACACACACACACACGATGTTTGGATATGAAAAATAAATATGTAAACAAGCGCCACAAAGCAAGGCGCGGGTTTGCTGCCAGTGAGGGACAGTCAGAGCTGGCAATCTGTATTTTTACATCTTTTAGAGACGATCTGATGCATCGAGAGAAATAAAAGCTACACTAAAACACATACTGCAAAAACACCACAACAGAACACATAAAAACAGCGCGAACACATGATTCATATGGCACAAACAGTTTCCGTAGCGCTTTACAATAACCAATGGGGCGGAAAGAAAATTAAAACAAATGTAGAGATGGAAACAAGAGGTGCAGAGGAGGGCTGTCAAACTCCGCCCCCCCCAATAAGTCTGAACTACAACTCCCATGATTCCCTGGCTATTTATTGCATAGAAGGAATTCAGGGATTTGTAGGCCTCAACATCTGGGGGGCTGCAAGTTTGAGAGCTCTGGTATAGGGGGCCTGCTCTGAGGAGCTTACACGTGGCAATTGTGCCTATGGGGACAGGACGAGTCCGGCGTGGAGTGAAGGGTGACAGGTCCACTTTACCAACTCTCCAACACGACCTTGCGGTGACAATCCCCGCGGCTGAACACGCTGCAGATGGGCAAAAAACACCCATAAATTCCAGCACACACTGTGGGATGGGGACTTCAAAATAATAAAAATAACAATACAAAAAGGTTCAGAGTCTGTCCCGGTGTGTAGGAAGAGGAGACGAGATTCTGTGACGGGAACATTGTCCAGCGCGGGAGGTAGGAGTATTGTACAATATGGACAATGGAACGCACAGAGCATTAATGTCTCAACAAACAAAACAACAGATAAGGAAACACACACACACACCACTTACACAGTCTGTAAGAGCGAAGCGGCCACGGGGAGGACACAATACAGAGTCTGGGATTCGCATATATATATATATTTATTGAGAGAGTATTTTAGCAGGAAGGATACATTGAGATTTCTCGCGTTTTCAGTATGTCCTGGGTGACGAGTGGGTATCGCTTTCTTGCCCAAAGACACTTACACACTCCCTGTATTGTGTCCTCTTTGTGTAACACAACAAACACACCCACCCAGGACATACTTGAAAACGAGCCAAATCTCAATGTATCCTTCCTGCTAAAATACTTTGATCACTGTATACACACTGCAAATACATACGAGTACCTCCACTCAGCACTATATAACCATAGATCACACGCAGTATACATTATATATACACACACACACACACACACACACACTGCAAATACATACGAGTACCTCCACTCGGCACTATATAACCATAGATCACTGTTGTTCACACTCCGTATATACAGTATTAGGTACACACACACACAGAGCTATATAGAGATTGTTCACACGCAGTATAAATATACACACGGCGCTAAACAGGGACAGATCACTATTCACATTAAGGCTGAAACAATTAATCGACATCTAATCAATGGTGAGAATAATGGATAATGAGAATAGTTGTCGTTTAATCGGTCTGTGTAAAGCACACACTGTTTAGGCTAATGTCAGATGAACGCAGTCTGAGCGCACTGTGCGTGCGTGCGTAACGGACGGACATACTGTAGACACCACACGATCCGTTTTTTAACGGATGTAGAAAAGAAAAAAAAAAAGGGAATTATGGGAAACAAAAATTAATTAAAATTAAATGACAATTACGTTCAGCCAGACCAAAAAACACTTCTGAGCGTCACCCGCAAATGCGGGCACACTCTGAGCGTCCATCGTAGCGCTTTCACGTCGAGGCCTAAATGGTGTCCATTGTTACCAGGGTGGTGTGTACGCACTTCGATGCGCATGTACTTCGTGTGTTGGTCAGACCGCTGGACGCGCGGCGCTATGCACAGACCCCTGGACGCGCGGCGCTATGCACAGACCCCTGGACGCGCGGCGCTATGCACAGACCCCTGGACGCGCGGCGCTATGCACAGACCCCTGGACGCGCGGCGCTATGCACAGACCCCTGGACGCGCGGCGCTATGCACAGACCCCTGGACGCGCGGCGCTATGCACAGACCCCTGGACGCGCGGCGCTATGCACAGACCCCTGGACGCGCGGCGCTATGCACAGACAGACCTCTGTATACACACAGGGCTATATTACAAAGCCGGTGTTAAGTTTACAACCCCATAGACTATAATGGCTCTGGTTAAGTTAGCACCATCTTTGTAATATTGCCCTCACAGTATACATGGCGCTATACAGACAGTATACATGGCGCTATACAGAGAGAGCTCTCTCTATACACACAGTATACACGGCGCTATACAGAGAGAGCTCTCTCTATACACACAGTATACACGGCACTATACAGAGAGAGCTCTCTCTATACACACAGTATACACGGCGCTATACAGAGAGCTCTCTCTATACACACAGTATACACGACGCTATACAGAGAGAGCTCTCTCTATACACACAGTATACACAACGCTATACAGAGAGCTCTCTCTATACACACAGTATACACGACGCTATACAGAGAGAGCTCTCTCTATACACACAGTATACACGACGCTATACAGAGAGCTCTCTCTATACACACAGTATACACGGCGCTATACAGAGAGCTCTCGCTATACACACAGTATACACGACGCTATACAGAGATATAGCTCTATACACACACACACAGCGTTAAACAGAGATAGATCTCACTACACAGCATACACGGCATTATACAGAGATATATCTCTCTATACACACACAGTATACACGGCGCTATACAGAGAGCTCTCTCTATACACACACAGTATACACGGCGCTATACAGAGAGCTCTCTCTATACACACAGTATACACGACGCTATACAGAGAGAGCGCTCTCTATACACAGTATACACGAAGCTATACAGACAGTATACACGACGCTATACAGACAGTATACACGACGCTATACAGACAGTATACACGACGCTATACAGACAGTATACACGACGCTATACACACACAGTATACACGAAGCTATACAGACAGTATACACGACGCTATACAGACAGTATACACGACGCTATACAGACAGTATACACGACGCTATATACAGACAGTATACACGACGCTATACAGACAGTATACACGACGCTATACAGACAGTATACACGACGCTATACAGACAGTATACACGACGCTATACAGACAGTATACACGACGCTATACACACAGTATACACGACGCTATACAGACAGTATACACGACGCTATACAGACAGTATACACGACGCTATACAGACAGTATACACGACGCTATACAGACAGTATACACGACGCTATACAGACAGTATACACGACGCTATACAGACAGTATACACGACGCTATACAGACAGTATACACGACGCTATACAGACAGTATACACGACGCTATACAGAGATTATACACGACGCTATACAGAGATTATACACGACGCTATACAGAGATATAGCTCTATACACACACACACAGCGTTAAACAGAGATAGATCTCACTACACAGCATACACGGCATTATACAGAGATATATCTCTCTATACACACACAGTATACACGGCGCTATACAGAGAGCTCTCTCTATACACAGTATACACGGCGCTATACAGAGATATATCTCTACACACACAGTATACACGGCGCTATACAGAGATATATCTCTCTACACACACACACACACAGTATACACGGCGCTATACAGAGATATATCTCTCTACACACACACACAGTATACACGGCGCTATACAGAGATATATCTCTCTACACACACACACAGTGCTATACAGAGATATATCTCTCTACACACACAGTATACACGGCGCTATACAGAGATATATCTCTACACACACAGTATACACGGCGCTATACAGAGAGCTATCTCTATACACACAGTATACACGGCGCTATACAGAGAGCTATCTCTATACACACAGTATACACGGCGCTATACAGAGAGCTCTCTCTATACACACACAGTATACACGGCACTATACAGAGAGCTCTCTCTATACACACACAGTATACACGGCGCTATACAGAGATATATCTCTCTATACACACACAGTATACACGGCGCTATACAGAGATATATCTCTCTATACACACACAGTATACACGGCGCTATACACAGATATATATCTCTCTGTACACACACACAGTATACACGGCACTATACAGAGATATATCTCTATACACAGTATACACGGCGCTATACAGAGATATATCTCTCTATACACACACAGTATACACGGCGCTATACACAGATATATCTCTATACACACACAGTATACAGGGCACTATACAGAGATATATCTCTATACACACAGTATACACGGCGCTATACAGAGATATATCTCTATACACACAGTATACACGGCGCTATACAGAGATATATCTCTATACACACACAGTATACACGGCACTATACAGAGATATATCTCTATACACACACAGTATACACGGCACTATACAGAGATATATCTCTATACACACAGTATACACGGCGCTATACAGAGATATATCTCTATACACACACAGTATACACGGCGCTATACAGAGATATCTCTCTATACACACAGTATACACAGCACTATACAGAGAGCTCTCTCTATACACACACAGTATACACGGCACTATACAGAGATATATCTCTATACACACACACAGTATACACGGCGCTATACAGAGATATATCTCTCTATACACACACAGTATACACGGCGCTATACAGAGATATATCTCTCTACACACACAGTATACACGGCGCTATACAGAGATATATCTCTACACACACAGTATACACGGCGCTATACAGAGAGCTATCTCTATACACACAGTATACACGGCGCTATACAGAGAGCTATCTCTATACACACAGTATACACGGCGCTATACAGAGAGCTCTCTCTATACACACACAGTATACACGGCACTATACAGAGAGCTCTCTCTATACACACACAGTATACACGGCGCTATACAGAGATATATCTCTCTATACACACACAGTATACACGGCGCTATACACAGATATATATCTCTCTGTACACACACACAGTATACACGGCACTATACAGAGATATATCTCTATACACACAGTATACACGGCGCTATACAGAGATATATCTCTCTATACACACACAGTATACACGGCGCTATACACAGATATATCTCTATATACACACACAGTATACACGGCGCTATACAGAGATATATCTCTCTATACACCACAGTATACACGGCGCTATACACAGATATATATCTCTCTGTACACACACACAGTATACACGGCACTATACAGAGATATATCTCTATACACAACAGTATACACGGCGCTATACAGAGATATATCTCTCTATAACACACACAGTATACACGGCGCTATACACAGATATATCTCTATACACACACAGTATACACGGCACTATACACAGATATATATCTCTGTACACACACAGTATACACGGCGCTATAACAGAGATATATCTCTATACACACAGTATACACGGCGCTATACAGAGATATATCTCTCTATACACACACAGTATACACGGCGCTATACAGAGATATCTCTATAACACACACAGTATACAGGGCACTATACAGAGATATATCTCTATACACACAGTATAACACGGCGCTATACAGAGATATATCTCTCTACACACACAGTATACACGGCACTATACAGAGATATATCTCTATACACACACACAGTATACACGGCACTATACAGAGATATATCTCTATACACAGTATACACGGCGCTATACAGAGATATATCTCTCTATACACACACAGTATACACGGCACTATACAGAGATATATCTCTATACACACACAGTATACACGGCACTATACAGAGATATATCTCTATACACACAGTATACACGGCGCTATACAGAGATATATCTCTATACACCACAGTATACACGGCGCTATACAGAGATATATCTCTATACACAACAGTATACACGGCGCTATACAGAGATATCTCTCTATACACACAGTATACACGGCGCTATACAGAGATATATCTCTATACACACACAGTATACACGGCGCTATACAGAGATATATCTCTATACACACACAGTATACACGGCGCTATACAGAGATATATCTCTATACACACACAGTATACACGGCGCTATACAGAGATATATCTCTATACACACACAGTATACACGGCGCTATACAGAGATATATCTCTCTATACACACACAGTATACACACAGTATACACGGCGCTATACAGTCTGTTCACTGTATCCGCAGCGCCCCTCCCCCTCTCTCCGGTGACCACGTCCGGTCCCCGCAGTGCATTCTGGGCCCTGGCGGTCAGTACCTGTGGCAAGCTGAGCCTTCAGTCTCCGTCGGGCCTCCCGTTCTGCTTTCTCTCCGCTCTCCCTCGGTCCGCGCAGGGCCCCTTCCCGCGGAGCCTGCCAGCCGCACTCTGACACATCAACAAAGATGGCCGCCGTGCCGACAGACCCTGCACACGCCTCGGCCAATCACAGCGCGACTGCGGTCTGACGTCAGAGCGCACCTTGCACTGCCCAGCAAGGTGACAGGGCAGAGTCTTAACCCTGTGTGCGCTGGAGGTCCGTGACATAACCATCTCTGCGTTGTAGGCCAGTGACGTTAACCCTGTATGTGCCTAAGGTCAAGGACTGGGGTAAAACTGTATCTTATCTTTGTAAACTATGCGTTACCCATTTCAACTGGTTTCTAGCGTTGTAAACCTTAACGCCAACCCCGACCCTAACCCTGAACCCCGAACCTTAACCCTAACCTTAATCCCCCCAACACTAATCCAAACCTTATCCCCAACCCTAATCCGAACTTTAACCCCAACCCTCACCCTGAACCTTAACCCTAACACTAACCCCAACCTGAACCCCGAACCTTAACCCTAACCCCAACACTAATCAGGACCCTAAGGCTAGGGTCAGACGAACGCAGTTTTAACGTGCAGCACTAAATCACGGCCGTGCTAGCAGCAATGACGTCCAATGCCGGGTAACATACGAAGAACGGCCGCACAAAAGTGCGGCTGCGCAACGCAAGTGGCAAACTAACGCATTTTTTCGAGAACGTCAAACCGCTACTACTGACGTACAGAGTGCGCTGCGTCCGCATAGCGGCGTGTTTGGGAGACGTCAGACGCTGCACACGTCCGGCCAACATAACGTCCAGACGCAAAAAGGGTTTTATTGATGATCCGTACAAAATCACTTACGAAAATGCGCATCGTATGACCGCTATCGCGTATTCCGTGAAAAAATACGTCCATTCGTTCGAACGCACTTTTTCACGGACAACGTGAAAAATGCGTTCATCTGACCCTAGCCTTACACTAACCCCAACCCGAACCCCGAACCTTAACCCCAACACTAATCCGAACCTTAACCCCCAACACTAATCCGAACCTTAACCCCAACACTAATCCGAACCTTAACCCCAACACTAATCCGAACCTTAACCCCAACCCTGAACCTTAACACCAAACACTAACCCCAACCCCCGAACCTTAACCCTAACCCTGAACCCCGAACCTTAACCCTAACCTTAACCCCAACCCTAACCTTAACCCCAACACTAATCCGAACCTTAACTCCAACCCTGAACCTTAACCCCAACACTAATCCGAACCTTAACCCCAACCCTAACACTGAACCCCGAACCTTAACCCCAACACTAATCCAAACCTTAACCCCAACCCAACCCCGAACCTTAACCCTGAACCCCGAACCTTAACCCCAACCCTAACCTTAACCCCAACACTAATCCGAACCTTAACCCCAACACTAATGCGAACCTTAACCCCAACCCTAATCCGAACCTTAACCCCAACCCCCGAACCTTAACCCGAACCCTAACCTTAACCCCAACACTAATCCGAACCTTAACCCCAACCCTGAACCTTAACCCCAACACTAATCCGAACCTTAACCCCAACCCCGAACCTTAACCCCAACACTAATCCGAACCTTAACCCCAACCCTGAACCTTAACCCCAACACTAATCCGAACCTTAACCCCAACACTAATCCGAACCTTAACCCCAACCCTAATCCGAACCTTAACCCCAACCCCCGAACCTTAACCCCAACCCCCGAACCTTAACCCCAACCCTAACCTTAACCCCAACCCTAACCTTAACCCCAACACTAATCCGAACCTTAACCCCAACCCTGAACCTTAACCCCAACACTAATCCGAACCTTAACCCCAACACTAATCCGAACCTTAACCCCAACCCTAATCCGAACCTTAACCCCAACCCCCGAACCTTAACCCCAACCCTAACCTTAACCCCAACACTAATCCGAACCTTAACCCCAAACCTGAACCTTAACCCCAACCCTAACCTTAACCCCAACACTAATCCGAACCTTAACCCCAACCCTGAACTTAACCCCAACACTAATCCGAACCTTAACCCCAACCCCGAACCTTAACCCCAACCCTAACCTTAACCCCAACACTAATCCGAACCTTAACCCCAACCCTGAACCTTAACCCCAACCCTAACCATGAACCCCGAACCTTAACCCCAACACTAATCCGAACCTTAACCCTAACCCTGAACCCCAACCCCAACACTAATCCGAACCTTAACCCTAACCCTGAACCCCAACCCTAACACTAATCCGAACCTTAACCCAACACTAATCTGAACCTTAACCCCAATACTAACCCCAATACTAACCCTGAACCTTAACCCCAACACTAACCCCGAACCTTAACCGACACTAACCCCAAGCCTATCCCCGAACCTTAACCCCGACACTAACCCCGAACCTTAACCCCAATACTAACCCCGAACCTTAACCCCAATACTAACCCCCGAACCTTAACCCCGACAGTAACCCCGAACCTTAACCCCGACAGTAACCCCGAACCTTAACCCCAACCCTGAACCTTAGGCTAGCGTCAGATGAACGCAGTCATCACGTCCGTGTCGCCGCACAGTTTAACGTCCGTCGTAGCACTGATTTGTGATCAATAGAGACCAACACACAAAGTACATGCGCACCGAAGTGCGCACGCACCGCGCAGGTGGCAACTGACGCCATTTAGACCTCGATGTAAAAGCGCTACAACGGACACCCAGAGTGTGACGCTTTTTCTACATCCATCATAAAAAACGGACCATGTGGTGTCTACAGTATCTTCCGTCAGTATGTCGGTCCATTATACACGCAGAGTGCGCACAGACTGCGTTCATCTGACATTAGCCTTAACCCCAACCCCTAACCTGAACCTTAACCCAAACTCTACACTGAACCCGAACCACAACCCCAAATCCTATACTGACACTGTCTGACATTTACAGCGTTATTATGTGTGTTGGGTTTCCACATAATTTACAAATCGCTAAAATACAGTTTTGCCAAAGGACTTTACTCTGTGCCTGGGGCAGTGACTTAAAAGGAACACTCTAGGCTAAAAATCCCCCCCCCATTTTTTTTACATTAAAATATACCTATTCCCTACCTAGTTATTGTGCATATATATATTTTTAACTGTAATACTTACCCTAAAAACCACTTGTTTCCAACAGCGTCTTTTTTTTTTTATACTCACCTCCCTCCTCTTCCGCTCCCGTCCAGAAAATTATGAACTTGGCTCATGGTTTACGTGAGAAGCGCGCATGCCCGCCTCTCACGTAAGCCAGCCAATCAGCAGGCTTCCTCTTCTTCTTGTATTAGTGTTACGCGCAAGAGGATGCGCGCAACACTAATTGCAGCCGCAGACTAGGCTGGCGACTCGCTCCCGCCAGCTACTGCGGCGAGTTGGAGACGTCATCGTGCTGAAAGCGAGATGACGTCTCCTACTCGGCAATAGTCGGCAGAAGCGGGAAATATGAATCCCGCTCTGCTGACTGACAGCTGGGAGGGCGGAGTTAAGTCCCCCGCGTCTCTCAGCTGTTTCAGCCAATCGGCTGAGCGGAGGGAGGGGGGACAGACAAGGCCATACTCAGGGCATCATGACCACCTAAAAAAGCTTAGGTGGTCATGTTGCCTAGAGTATCCCTTTAACCCCGTGTATGCCAGGGGAGGGCAGGGATTTAATCCTGTAGGGGGGGGCTGTAAAATAACAGTACCAAGGGAAAGTGATTTAACCCTGCGTATGCCAGAGGAGAAGGTGGGAGGACAGTGATTTAACCTTGTGTGTACCAGGTGACCTAACTCCATGTTTGTGGAGGGGAGACCATGGTGAACTCTGTGTGTGCCAAGGGAAAGTGAATTAACCATGTTTGTGCTAAAGAAGGCAGTGGGAGGACAATGATTTAACCCTGTCTTTACCAGATGACTTAACTGTGTATATGGAGATGGGCCCTATAAGTGCAGGCGACAGAGTTCACTCTGTGTGTGCCAAGGGACAGTGCGTTAACTCTGTGTGTGCCAGGAGGCAGCGAGTTAACTCTTTGTGTGCTGTGAGGCAACGTGAGACCTTGGAAGAACTCCTAAATAATCAGCGCAGGACGGTATTGGTAAGGCTGGGGTCAGACGAGCGTAGTGTTCACGTCCGTGATTGCGCCTAAAAGTACGTCCGTGATAGCATGACAGAAAGCCCATCGGAGCCTGACACATGAAGTACGTCCGCACTGAACTGCGGACGCACAACGACCGCGGCAAACGGACGCAAGGCAGGCAAGAACGTACAACCACTAGAACGGACGTGCGGAGTGCGCTGCGTCCACAACGTCTGCATAGCTTTGTGTGTGAGTGATGGAACGTGGTCAGACGGACTGCATTTACACGTCCAGCATTTTTCACGGACAAAATGGTTTTGCATTTTAATTTATTTTCCCTTCAACATCCGTCAAAATATACGTCAGTGAATAAACGGACTGTGTGGCCACTACTGTGTCTTCTGTACTGACGTACGTCCGTGTGCAAGGACGTACAGTCCGTAGAAATCACGCTCATCTGACCCTAGCCTAAATGAAGCGCAGGTGTTTGGGTCAGGTCGGAGACGCCTCATAAAACAGCAAATAAATAATAATGTAAATATAAATTAGGATAATGCCTCCATTAATACTCAGAGACCCTCCCTTTAACGTCATGGGGAGTGAACGATCTCAGAGACCCCCCTTTAACGTCATGGGGAGTGAACGATCTCAGAGACCCCCCCCTTTAACATCAAGGGGAATGAACGATCCCAGAGACCCCCCCCCTTTAACGTCAGGGGGAATGAGCGATCTAAGAGACCCCCCTTTAACATCAGGGGGAATGAGCGATCTCAGAGACCCCCCCTTTACCGTCAGGGGGAATGAGCGATCTCAGAGACCCCCCCCTTTAACGACAGGGGGAATGAGCGATCTCAGAGACCCCCCCTTTAACGTCAGGGGGAATGAGCGATCTCAGAGACCCCCCCCTTTACCGTCAGGGGGAATGAGCGATCTCAGAGACCCCCCCCCTTTAACGACAGGGGGAATGAGCGATCTCAGAGACCCCCCCCCTTTAACGACAGGGGGAATGAGCGATCTCAGAGACCCCCCTTTAACGTCAGGGGAATGAGCGATCTCAGAGACCCCCCCTTTAACGTCAGGGGGAATGAGCGATCTCAGAGACCCCCCCTTTAACGTCAGGGGGAATGAGTGATCTCAGAGACCCCCCCTTTAACGTCAGGGGGAATGAGCGATCTCAGAGACCCCCCCTTTAACGTCAGGGGGAATGAGCGATCTCAGAGACCCCCCCTTTAACGTCAGGGGGAATGAGCGATCTCAGAGACCCCCCCCCTTTAACGTCAGGGGGAATGAGCGATCTCAGACGCATCGATTTGCGCAAACCTCTCATCTGGGAGCGGCTGTGTGCTGGGAGACGGGACAGGAATAGTGCTGATTGCTGGGTTAGTGTAGGTCAAGGTGCAAGGAGTGTGTGGACGTGTTCACTTGCAGCTCGCGGACGCTGGCATATCGCTGGGGATGCAGTGACAGTCGCGGCGCAGCGATTCGAGGTGTTGCGGCTTTTGCTCAGTAATATCCTGTCATTTGCTGTTGTCGCCTTTTCTAGTCACACAGAGGGAACCCATAGCTTTGGGGGATCAGAAATCATACCTTTTGTGGGGCGACTCAGAAATCATACCTTTTGTACCTTTTCAAATGGTTTTCCTTTAATCTATTCATAAACAACTGCTTAGGGCGGCAGCCTGTATGAAAAGAGGAGACATTTTAGGACACGCAGAACAAGTTTAGTGATTTTTATTTTGCCTTTGGTGGCAGCAAGTGCCTTCACACCGTAACCCCTCTGTGGTATTGTGGAAGAGTGCAGTGGTGGAGGTTTTGGTAATGCAGAAGAGATCCCCGATCTATTCAGTTACATCAGCAGCTATAACAAAACCGGGTCAGCAAGGTTTAGGCACTTGTACTGCGCTACTGTATATGGTGAGAATCGGCGCACACCAGTAGCAACAGGAAGCAAACCGAACAGGCATGGAATACACAGAGAGAATAGTCAAATGGCAGGCAAAGTCGGCAACAGATCGGGTCCTCACAACAAGCAGGGTCAGTAACAAGTATACAAACTGATTCGGTAAGCTAGCGATGCGGGAATAAAGGCTGAGACACACTGAGCGTGTAGCGACACACAGCGTAGCGAAGCGAAGCAAACATTTTGCAGGCTTGACTTCACTCCGCTCCGCCTCGCAGCGTGTCTACACTGCATTACGTTTGCTTCTCACCGCACTGGACAGGAATCCACTAACTAAATTAAAAAGTACACACAAAACCGTTTTATTTTCACAAAGCACATGTTATATTGGCAAAAAAACGTTTCTACTGAATAAAATACATCAAAAATTACTGTTAATTTAATAGGAATAGTATAAAAATATAAAAAGGTAAATCCTGATCATATATATTATAGGGACACGGAGCACTGTGTATAGAGTAGGGATGCATTGATACCACACACAGACATATACGTATATATCAACACGCAGCTATATACAGTGGCAAGAAAAAGTATGTGAACCCTTTGGGATTACGTGGAGTTTTGCATGAATTGGTCATAAAATGTGCTCTGATCTTCATCTAAGTCACAACAATTTGAAAAACACAGTCTGCTTAAAATAATACAACACAAACATTATATGTTTTCATGTTTTTATTGAACAGAACATGTAAACATTCACAGTGCAGGGTGGAAAAAGTATGTGAACCTTTGGACTTAATAACTGGTTGATCCTCCTTTGGCAGCAATAACCTCAACCAAACGTTTCCTGTAGTTGCAGATCAGACCTGCACAACGATCTGGAGTAATTTTGGACCACTCCTCTTCACAAAACTGTTTCAGTGTAGCAATATTCTTGGGATGTCTGGTGTGAATCGCTCTCTTAAGGTCATGCCACAGCATTTCAATCGGGTTGAGGTCAGGACTCTGACTGGGCCACTCCAGAAGGCGTATTTTGTTTTGTTGAAGCCATTCTTTTGTTGAATTACTTGTATGCTTTGGGTCATTGTCCTGTTGCATCACCCATCCTCTGCGGAGCTTCAGTTGGCGGACAGATGGTCTTACGTTTTCCTGCAAAATGTCTTGATAAACTCTGGAATTCATTTTTCCATCAATGACAACAATCCGTCCAGGCCCTGAGGCAGCAAAGCAGCCCCAAACCATGATGCTCCCTCCGCCATGTTTTACAGTGGGGATGAGGTTTTGATGTTGGTGTGCTGTGCCTTTTTTTCTCCACGCATACAGGGTTATTCAGAGAGCGTGAAAAGCAGGAGAATGACTGGAGAATGAAAAATTCTAGGTCAAAATAGCCAAACCAGAAAAATTCTCCCTTTCATCTCACTTTCCAAATCAGCTATTTTGACCTAGAATTTTTCATTTTCCAGTCATTCTCCTGCTTTTCACGCTCTCTGAATAACCCTGATAGTGTTGTGTGTTTTTTCCAAACAACTCAATTTTGAGCCTCCGCCAGGCTAATTCACCTCACCCGCCGCTCTGTCTCTGCCGCTCCCCTCTGCGAGTCCCTTCACTGGCTCCCCATCCACTGCAGAATTAAGTTCAAAATCCTTATCCTTACCTACAAAACCCTCACTAACTCAGCGCCCCACTACCTGTCCTCACTAATCACCAAATACACCCCAGCCCGCTCCCTAAGGTCAAACAGTGACCTGCGCCTAGCTTCTCCCCGCATCACCTCTTCCCATGATAGACTGCAGGATTTCTCACGCGCAGCCCCCACTCTCTGGAACGCTCTCCCTCGTGCTGTCAGACTTTCCCCTAACTTCTCTTCCTTCAAACGCTCCCTGAAAACATTCCTATTTAGGGAAGCCTACCACCCAACTCACTGACGCAACCATCAATCACTCTCACCTTACAGTCCTCTCCTCCTGTTTCCAACCCCAACCCTCCTAGATTGTGAGTTCCTACGGGAATAGGGCCCTCATCTCCTCCTGTACTGTTTGTCAAATGTTGTTCAATGTATTGTAACCCTGTCTGTACTGTGCTTATTGTACAGCGCTGCGGAATATGCTGGCGCTTTATAAATAAATAATAATAATAATAATAATTTTGGTTTCATCTGTCCACAGAATATTTTGCCATTAGTGCTGTGGAACATTTTTTTATTTATAAAGGATTTTACCAGGAAGGATACATTGAGATTTCTCTCGTTTTCAAGTATGTCCTGGGTTCAAGAACATTGAAATGTTACAGTTACAGAAATAAAGTAATAGAATGCAAGATATTAAAAAAAAAAAAAAACACAAATCTACAGATTAACAGAAAATAAATATGTAGGAAATATAGTCACTATGTTACATGTTTACAGGTGCATGCTGTATAAAGTCACTATGTTACATGTTTACAGGCGCATTCTGTATATAGTCACTATGTTACATGTTTACAGGTGCATTCTGTATATAGTCATTATGTTACATGTTTACAGGTGCATTCTGTATATAGTCACTATGTTACATGTTTACAGGTGCATTCTGTATAAAGTCACTATGTTACATGTTTACAGGTGCATTCTGTATATAGTCACTAGGTTATATGTTTACAGGTGCATTCTGTATTGAGGTATGTTAGTAAGGAGCTCTTAAGTGACTTAAGACTGGGGGAAGATTTGATGGCATCTGGGAGGTTATTCCAGATTTGTGGTGCTCTGTAGGAAAATGAGGATCGAGCCACTTTCTTTTTGTATTGTGGTATTGTAAGTAAGGTGCTGGTCCTGGATCGGAGGTTATAGGATGAGGGAGCTGCTGGGGGAAGCAGTCTATTCAGGTAGGGTGGCAGCTTCCCAGAAATGCTCTTAGACACCAGGTTGGAAAGGTGAAGGGTGCGTCTGGATTCCAGCGACGGCCAGTTTAGCTCTTTTAACATGTCACAATGGTGGGTCATATAGTTACATTGTAGCACAAAGCGGCAGAATGAGTTATACAATGTAGTAAGTTTCTGAAGGTATGTTTGCGGTCTCCGTATTCAATAGCCGGCATAAGCATTTGTTGTACAATCTGCTTTCTTACCGGGGGCTCAGGCAGGATTTGTTTCTGTACAGGGCACCTAGTTTGGGGTAAAGTTTAGATGAGTTTTTCGATTTGGGGCCAAAGGATAGATTTGGGTCTAACCACATACCTAGATATTTGAGAGAAGTGACTGGTCAGCGTGCCATTTGATTTTGTCCCAACACATAGATGGGGATTCTGCAATTTATGTAGTTTAGGTTTTGTTCCAAAGAGCATCGTTACCGTTTTGTCAGTATTTTAAAAAGTTTGTTGTTTTTGATCCACTTTTCTACCTCTGTGAATTGGTCTTGCAGCACGGCCTCCAGCTGTGGGAGAGTTGGTTTGCTGGTATAGATTACAGTGTCGTCTGCGTACATGTGTACAGTTGAGGCTTTGCAGACGTTGGAACATCCAGGTGCTCTTTTGCAAACTTCAAACGTGCTGCAATATTCTTATTGGACAGCAATGGCTTCCTCCGTGGTGTCCTCCCATGTACTCCATTCTTGTTTAATGTTTTCCTTATTGTAGATGTGTCAACAAAAATGTTAGCATGTGCCAGGGATTTCTGTAAGTCTTTAGTTGACACTCTAGGATTCTTCTTTACCTCATTAAGCATTCTGCGCTGTGCTCTTGCAGTCATCTTTACAGGACGACCATGCCTAGGTAGAGTAGCAACAGTGCTGAACTTTCTCCATTTGTAGACAGTCTGTCTTACCGTGAACACATGAACATCAAGGCTTTTGGAGATAATTTTGTAAACCTTTCCAGCTTCATGCAAGTCAACAATTCTTGATTGTAGGTCTTCTGAGAGCTCTTTTCTGCGAGGCATGGTTCACATCAGGCAGTGCTTCTTGAAACCAGTAAACCCAAAACTGGTGTGTGTTTTTAAAGGGCAGGACAGCTTTCAGCAACACATCCAATAATATCACACTGATTGGACTCAAGGTTGGCTCACTCCTGACTCCAATTAGCTCTTGGATAAGTCATTAGGCTAGGGGTTCACATACTTTTCCCACCCTGCACTGTGAATGTTTACATGTTATGTTCAATAAACACATGAAAACATTCAATGTTTGTGTTGTATTATTTTAAGCAGACTGTGTTTTTCAAATTGTTGTGACTTAGATGAAGATCAGAGCACATTTTATCACCAATTCATGCAAAACTCCACGTAATCCCAAAGGGTTCACATACTTTTTCTTGCAACTGTATATACACCCACCCACAGACCTCAGACCATATATACACATACGCACATGGGGGGGGGTGGCATGTGGACAATCTCAACTAAATGCGACCCCCCCCCCCATTTGGCTGATCCCTCCAGAAGAAATGTTGAACCCGACAGAGCAGAGAATAATATATATATTCTCTGCTCTATTGGGTTCAACACTTCTTCTGGAGGGATCAGCCAAATTGGGGGGGGGCAATCAGTTGCCAAAATGTGTGTGTAATACAAGTCTGGATATATATATTTATAAGAATATAGATATATATATATATATATATATATATCATACCTGCCCTTACCTTCCCTTATAAATTTGCTAAAAATATACACACAAAAAAACAAACCACCGCCTGAGACCCCGCGCAGCCCACATGCCACCCCCCTCTACCTGGCTGAATGTATCTAATATATATAATTAAATACATTCAGCAAGGTAGAGAAAGAAAAAAAAAGTTTTATTCTATGTTCCTGGGGACATTTAAAAATGTCCTCGGATTTTTTTTTTAGAAATGCGTCGCCTTACCTTAGCCTGGTGGTCAGTGGGGTCTCCCTGGATCCTGGTTGTGGGGGGGTCTGCCGTGGTCGCAGGTGCAGTGGCTCCCTCCCTGCGCTGCCTGTCTCTGCCACATGCACCCGGGCGGCTAGCCCGCAGTCGCAGCTCTGTCATCCGGCGGCCGCATGCTCCTCAAGGGAATCCATGGGAGGCCCCGGCAGGCTGCCCTCTACAGTGCCTGATTAGAGGGCTGTGTCTGCCTGCTGTTTTAGTAACAAGAATGTTTTATCCCATAGGCTTCAATGTTAAAAATATTCCCATTTTAACTCAATATCTAATAAACCGTTGCTTATTATATTATGCAGTAAATATTTATTTCTAGATTTTTTAAGCATTTTTTATACTTTTTTCAAATTTATTTTTTTTTCGAACTTTTGGCGAACGTCCCAAACTAGTTCGAAGTTTGCAAACTTTCCAACAGCCGATGTTCAATTCGAACTCCGAACAGATCCGAACCGAACGCTCATCCCTACCTTTGGGGGGGTGGGGTGCAGAAATCATACCTTTGTATCTGGGTGTTTTGGGGGAGATGCAGAAATCATACGTACTTCTGGGGGGGATGCAGATGTCATACCTCTTGTACTTTGGCAGGACGTGCTCTATACCAGAGATCTCAAACTCTGACTCAACAGATATCGCTGAACTACAACTCCCATGATTCTCTGACCATCTGTTGCATTAGAAGAATTCAGGGAATTGTAGGCCGTTAAAATCGGGGGGGGGGGACAGAGTTTGACAGCCCTGGACTGGAGGATTATAAACGGAGGGAGGCTCCGCTCTGTCCTTGGTGCAAAGCGGTACCTGGAATCCTCCCAAAATCAGTCAGGCTGTCAGTAAAATATGCGTGGAAAGCCCTCCTGAAGGAGAACGCGAGCGGCTGCTTAACCCTTGAGTTTTTTACCGGTTGTGTTGTCCCCTCTGCTGCGCATGAATTCTACCTGCAGCAGGTATACACCTGTGGATGGCGCAGGGTGTTTGGGTGCGTGCCTGTGGATGGCACTGGGTGTTTGAGTGCGCGCCTGTGCATGGTGTCTGGGTGCGTGCCTGTGGATGGCGCTGGGTGTGTGCCTGTGGATGGTGCTGGGTGTTTTGGTGCGCGCCTGTGGATGGCGCAGGGTGTTTGGGTGCGTGCCTGTGGATGGCACTGGGTGTTTGGGTGCGCGCCTGTGCATGGTGTCTGGGTGCGTGCCTGTGGATGGCGCTGGGTGTCTGGGTGCGTGCCTGTGGATGGTGCTAGGTGTTTTGGTGCGCGCCTGTGGATGGCGCAGGGTGTTTGGGTGCGTGCCTGTGGATGGCACTGGGTGTTTGAGTGCGCGCCTGTGCATGGTGTCTGGGTGCGTGCCTGTGGATGGTGCTGGGTGTTTTGGTGCGTGCCTGTGGATGGCGCAGGGTGTTTGGGTGCGTGCCTGTGGATGGCACTGGGTGTTTGAGTGCGCGCCTGTGCATGGTGTCTGGGTGCGTGCCTGTGGATGGCGCTGGGTGTCTGGGTGTGTGCCTGTGGATGGTGCTGGGTGTTTTGGTGCGCGCCTGTGGATGGCGCAGGGTATTTGGGTGCGCCGCTGTGCATGGTGTCTGGGTGCGTGCCTGTGGGTGGCGTGTCTGGGTGCGCATCTGTGGATGGCGCTGGGTGCGCACCTGTGGATGGCGCTGGGTGTTTGGGTGCGCGCCTGTCGATGGTGTCTGGGTGCATGACTGTTGATAGCACTGGGTGTTTGGGTGCACGCATGTGGACGGCGCTGGGTGTTTGGGTGCGCATCTGTGGATGGCGCTGGGTGCCCGCATGTGGATGGCGCTGGGTGTGCGCCTGTGGATGGCACTGGGTGTGCGCCTGTGGATGGCGCTGGGTGTGCGCCTGTGGATGGCACTGGGTGTGCGCCTGTGGATGGCGCTGGGTGTTTGGGTGCGCGCCTGTGGATGGCGCTGGGTGTCTGGGTGCGCGCCTCTGGATGGCGCTGGGTGTGCGCCTCTGGATGGCGCTGGGTGTTTGGGTGCGCGCCTGTGGATGGCGCTGGGTGTTTGGGTGCGCGCCTGTGGATGGCGCTGGGTGTTTGGGTGCGCGCCTGTGGATAGCGCTGGGTGTTTGGGTGCGCGCCTGTGGATGGCGCTGGGTGTTTGGGTGCGCGCCTGTGGATGGCGCTGGGTGTTTGGGTGCGCGCCTGTGGATAGCGCTGGGTGTTTGGGTGCGCGCCTGTGGATGGCGCTGGGTGTTTGGGTGCGCGCCTGTGGATGGCGCTGGTGTCTGGGTGCGCGCCTGTGGATGGCGCTGGGTGTTTGGGTCTGTCAGTAAAATATGCGTGGAAAGCCCTCCTGAAGGAGAACGCGAGCGGCTGCTTAACCCTTGAGTTTTTTACCGGTTGTGTTGTCCCCTCTGCTGCGCATGAATTCTACCTGCAGCAGGTATACACCTGTGGATGGCGCAGGGTGTTTGGGTGCGTGCCTGTGGATGGCACTGGGTGTTTGAGTGCGCGCCTGTGCATGGTGTCTGGGTGCGTGCCTGTGGATGGCGCTGGGTGTGTGCCTGTGGATGGTGCTGGGTGTTTTGGTGCGCGCCTGTGGATGGCGCAGGGTGTTTGGGTGCGTGCCTGTGGATGGCACTGGGTGTTTGGGTGCGCGCCTGTGCATGGTGTCTGGGTGCGTGCCTGTGGATGGCGGCTGGGGGTGTCTGGGTGCGTGCCTGTGGATGGTGCTAGGTGTTTTGGTGCGCGCCTGTGGATGGCGCAGGGTGTTTGGGTGCGTGCCTGTGGATGGCACTGGGTGTTTGAGTGCGCGCCTGTGCATGGTGTCTGGGTGCGTGCCTGTGGATGGTGCTGGGTGTTTTGGTGCGTGCCTGTGGATGGCGCAGGGTGTTTGGGTGCGTGCCTGTGGATGGCAACTGGGTGTTTGAGTGCGCGCCTGTGCATGGTGTCTGGGTGCGTGCCTGTGGATGGCGCTGGGTGTCTGGGTGTGTGCCTGTGGATGGTGCTGGGTGTTTTGGTGCGCGCCTGTGGATGGCGCAGGGTATTTGGGTGCGCCGCTGTGCATGGTGTCTGGGTGCGTGCCTGTGGGTGGCGTGTCTGGGTGCGCATCTGTGGATGGCGCTGGGTGCGCACCTGTGGATGGCGCTGGGTGTTTGGGTGCGCGCCTGTCGATGGTGTCTGGGTGCATGACTGTGGATAGCACTGGGTGTTTGGGTGCACGCATGTGGACGGCGCTGGGTGTTTGGGTGCGCATCTGTGGATGGCGCTGGGTGCCCGCATGTGGATGGCGCTGGGTGTGCGCCTGTGGATGGCACTGGGTGTGCGCCTGTGGATGGCGCTGGGTGTGCGCCTGTGGATGGCACTGGGTGTGCGCCTGTGGATGGCGCTGGGTGTTTGGGTGTGCGCCTATCGATGGTGTTTGGGTGCGCGCCTGTGGTTGGCGCAGGGTGTTTGGGTGGGCCCCTGTGGATGGTGTTTGGGTGCGCACCTGTGGATGGCGCTGGGTGTTTGGGTATGCGCCTGTGGTTGGCGCAGGGTGTTTGGGTTCGCGCCTGTGGATAGCGCTGGGTGTCTGGGTGCGCGCCTGTGGATGGCGCTGGGTGTGCGCCTGTGGATGGCGTTTGGGTGCGCGCCTGTGGATGGCGCTGGGTGTCTGGGTGCGCGCCTGTGGATGGCGCTGGGTGGTTGGGTGCGCGCCTGTGGATGGCGCTGGGTGTTTGGGTGCGCGCCTGTGGATGGCGCTGGGTGTCTGGGTGTGCGCCTATCGATGGTGTTTGGGTGAGCGCCTGTGGATGGCGCTGGGTGTTTGGGTGTGCGCCTGTAGATGGCGCTGGGTGTTTGGGTGCACGCCTATGGATGGTGTTTGGGCGCATGCCTGTGGATGGCGCTGGGTGTTTGTGTGCACGCCTGTGGATGGTGTTTGGGTAGGCGCCTGTGGATGGCGCTGGGTGTTTGGGTGCGCGCCTGTGGATGGCGCTGGGTGTTTGGGTATGCGGCAGTGGTTGACGCAGGGTGTTTGGGTGGGCGCCTGTGGATGGTGTTTGGGTGCGCGCCTGTGGATGGCGCTGGGTGTTTGGGTATGCGCCTGTGGTTGGCGCAGGGTGTTTGGGTATGCGCTTGTGGTTGGCGCAGGGTGTTTGGGTGGGCCCCTGTGGATGGTGTTTGGGTGCGCGCCTGTGGTTGGCGCAGGGTGTTTGGGTATGCGCCTGTGGTTGGCGCAGGGTGTTTGGGTGCGCGCCTGTGGATAGCGCTGGGTATCTGGGTGCGCGCCTGTGGATGGCGCTGGGTGTGCGCCTGTAGATGGCGTTTGGTGTTTGGGTGCGCACCTGTGGATGGCGCTGGGTGTCTGGGTGCGCGCCTGTGGATGGCGCCGGGTGTTTGGGTGCACGCCTGTGGATGGCGCTGGGTGTCTGGGTGCGCGCCTGTGGATGGCGCTGGGTGTCTGGGTGCGCGCCTGTGGATGGCGCAGGGTGTTTGGGTATGCGCCTGTGGTTGGCGCAGGGTGTTTGGGTGCGCGCCTGTGGATAGCGCTGGGTATCTGGGTGCGCGCCTGTGGATGGCGCTGGGTGTGCGCCTGTGGATGGCGTTTGGTGTTTGGGTGCGCACCTGTGGATGGCGCTGGGTGTCTGGGTGCGCGCCTGTGGATGGCGCAGGGTGTTTGGGTATGTGCCTGTGGTTGGCGCAGGGTGTTTGGGTGCGCGCCTGTGGATAGCGCTGGGTATCTGGGTGCGCGCCTGTGGATGGCGCTGGGTGTGCGCCTGTGGATGGCGTTTGGTGTTTGGGTGCGCACCTGTGGATGGCGCTGGGTGTCTGGGTGCGCGCCTGTGATGGCGCTGGTGTCTGGGTGCGCGCCTGTGGATGGCGCCGGGTGTTTGGGTGCACGCCTGTGGATGGCGCTGGGTGTCTGGGTGCGCGCCTGTGGATGGCGCTGGGTGTCTGGGTGCGCGCCTGTGGATGGCGCTGGGTGTCTGGGTGTGCGCCTGTGGATGGCGTTTGGTGTTTGGGTGCGTGCCTGTGGATGGCGCTGGGTGCGCGCCTGTGGATGGCGCTGGGTGGTTGGGTGCGCGCCTGTGGATGGCGCTGGGTGTTTGGGTGCGCGCCTGTGGATGGCGCTGGGTGTTTGGGTGCGCGCCTGTGGATGGCGCTGGTGTCTGGGTGCGCGCCTGTGGATGGCGCTGGTGTCTGGGTGCGTGCCTGTGGATGGCGCTGGGTGTTTGGGTGCGCGCCTGTGGATGGCGCTGGGTGTTTGGGTGCGCGCCTGTGGATGGCGCTGGTGTCTGGGTGCGCGCCTGTGGATGGCGCTGGTGTCTGGGTGCGCGCCTGTGGACATTACATCTAAAACACAAAATTGAAATACAATTCCCAGCTCTCCCTGCTGCTGCTGTGTCCACGTGTGCAGGATTGGCTGGGAGGGCTCAGCCGCTTCCTGGCCCTTCGCAGTGTGAGGCGTGAGCAGGACAGGGCTGTGTCCACATTGTTCAGGGATCTCGGTATATGTGCGTCCTGAGTCCCGGGGGGCGGTAAGGGGAAGCTCGGGTCTGGGTCACCCCGCAGTTTGGCTGGATTGGCGGACGCGCACAGGAAGAAAAAAAGAACCGCGCAGGTGAGGCCCATTCTCAGAGCGATCACTCCGCGCGTCACGTGCTGCTAGGTGGGTGTGGCTTCTCTCTTCGCGCGGAACCTTGTCGAGGCCTTTTGCGTGTGAGGTGAGGAGACCATGTGATGTGTGTGAGGGGCCGCGGGGGCAAAGCGCGGGGGGCTTTATGATTTGAAGGGGACCTTATAAGGGGGGGGGGGGGCTCGTGGAGCGAGGGGCTCTGGTTTTGGGGGCTAATCTTGTGAGAGCAGGGGGCTCTGGTTTGGGGGTGTTGTTTGGTGGGTGGGGAGGTTGATTGTCTTTGGTGCTCAATCTTGGAGAAGGAGGGGGCTCTGGTTTGGGGGGGCTAATCTGTGGTGAGAGGAGGGGGCTCTGGTTTGGGGGGCTAATCTTGTGAGAGGAGGGGGCTCTGGTTTTGGGGGCTAATCTTGTGAGAGCAGGGGGCTCTGTGTTTGGGGAGGGTAATCTTGTGAGAGCAGGGGGCTCTGGTTTGGGGGCTAATCTTGTGAGAGGGGGCTCTTGGTTGGGGGCTAATCTTGTGAGAGGAGGGGGCTCTGGTTTGGGGGGGCTAATCTTGTGAGAGGAGGGGGCTCTGGTTTGGGGGGCTAATCTTGTGAGAGCAGGGGGCTCTGGTTTGGGGGGGCTAATCTTGTGAGAGGAGGGGGCTCTGGTTTGGGGGCTAATCTTGTGAGAGGAGGGGGCTCTGGTTTGGGGGGGCTAATACTGTGAGAGGAGGGGCCTCTGGTTTGGGGGGGCTAATCTTGTGATGAGGGGGGGGCTCTGGTTTGGGGGGGCTAATCTTGTGTAGAGGGGGGGCTCTGGTTGGGGGGCTGGGGTGGTGGGTAATCTGGTTGTGGTATGGTGAAGCATTGTGGTGGGGGGGCTCTGGTTTGGGGGGCTAATCTTGTGAGAGGTGGGGCTCTGGTTTGGGGGGGCTAATCTTGTGAGAGCAGGGGGCTCTGGTTTGTGGGGGGGTAATCTTGTGAGAGCAGGGGGCTCTGGTTTTGGGGGGCTATCTTCTTGTGTGGAGTTTGTCGGGCTCTTTGGGCTTGTTGGGAGGCGGCTAATCTTGTGAGCTCTGCAGATAGGGGGTAATTTTGTCGGATTTGGGGGCAGGAGGGCAATGCAGAGGGGGAGTGTGGGGGCGCTGTGGTTTGGGGGTTATAAAGGTGAGCTTTGTGGGGCTCAGAGCAGTAAGTGCAGCCAGTGGGGATTACCGAGGGGGGGGGGGTGTAATAGGGTACATTTGAGGGGGGCGCCATAATGAGGTCTGTAAGGTGGGATAGTAGGATCACCTGTGTTTAACTGTGTGCACATGGGATAATGCATTCATTATAATCACGTGTTCAGCACAAAATACCAATAAAGTATTTTTATTCTGGGCCAGATACCCGACACATAGGTGACACTCACAAAAATATAAACCTGCCTTACTGATTGACAAACCAGAGGATACGATACAATTCTCCGCACAAAAATATACGTAGACAACCACACGTACAGATACAATGAAAGCCAGGAGAAAGTGCGAACACATCGCTGTCCCCGATCTGTTAAGTCCTGAGTATTACAGGGATACTCTAATAAATAATTCTGTCCCCCCCCCCCTCCACTCTCTTAAATGTGCACAAGCTGCTGACCTCCTGACAAATTACTACTTTTATTATTATTTTAGTTAATACTCCCCTTTTCTCCCTCGTCACACGCTGCTCCTCACCTCCAGCTCAGGGCTTCCTAACGTGGATGACCCTTCAGTTTAGCTACGCAGTTTCTGCACCTCCGCAAATTGCTCACGGTCAGGCAGCCTGGTCCTTTAACACACACAAATTCCATAAGGCCTGCAGAGAACGTTGGATGCAAGCTCCACGCGAGAGCCGATCCGTTTACTGCCTCGCTGAGACCTCGTACAATCACCGTTGGTGTGAGAGAGGCCGACGCCAGCTTTAAGAGTGTGCTGACCTAACCAGGGACCGATCTGGTGACCAACAGCTGGGAATTCAAAATTCATGGCTGATGGTGACGCTGGTGCGGGCAGAGGAAACACTTCCACTTTTCCCAGTGATTTATGCAAACCTGCACTTTAGGAGGACCTACGCAAACTAGTAACGTTACAAAGATAAAGCGTCCACTGGCACCGTATTTGTGCGAAGGTGTGATCATCCATTATCGTCCATCCGATCCAACAACATGCAGGTGAATTGGACCTGCGTCTGCTGCGTCAGACGTCCGTCTTCCAGCGACGGGTAAAGACGGCATCAGATGGGCAATCAGAACCATTTCACTCGTTTGCATTGCATGTATTTCAGCAGATCAGAGAAGATGGATGTGGAGAAACTGATCAGGGGAGTTATAAAAGCATTTAAAATAGAAAGTTTATTTTAAATGCTTTTATAACTCCCCTGATGATGTGTGGGACTAGCCCTGTTTGTGTAGGGGTGAGGGGTAGGGCATGGAAGGCTCCTTGGTTGATTGTAAGCTCTTGGGTCCTCTCTGCTACTGTTCTGTGTGTACTTGTATGTACAGTTGTGTTCAAAATTATTCAACCCCCAATGCTGTAAAGGGTTTTAGGGAATTTAGTGTACATTTGTAATTGTATTCAGAATGAAATCCTACAAGGACTTTTTAAAGAACCATATGCAACTAAAATGACATCAATTAGTTTTGTAATACAGTAGTAAATGTTTCTTTTGTGAATTCTTCATTGACACAATTATTCAACCCCTTAAAGACTACCACTCTGAAGAACAGAGGTTCATTCAAGTGTTTTCAATCAGGTATTGAAACCACCTGTGGATGTCACGGAGCAGCAATAAAGCACAATAAGCACCAATTGGGCAGCTTTAAAATGACTGTGATACTCAGCTCCTTCTAGACATTTACTGGTGTGGTTACAAACATGGTGAAGTCAAGAGAATGGTCCAGGAAGACAAGAGAAGAGGTGATTACTCTTCACAGGAAGGGCAATGGCTATAAGAAGATTGCAAAGATGTTAAACATACCAAGAGAGACCATAGGAAGCATCATTCGCAAATTCAAGGCAAAGGGCACGGTTGAAACACTACCTGATCGTGGCAGAAAGAAGATGCTGACTTCGACTGCTGTGCGCTACCTGAAGCGTAAAGTGGAGAAAAGTCCCCGTGTGACTGCTGAGGAACTGAGAAAAGATTTGTCAGATGTGGGTACTGAATTTTCAGCTCAGACAATACGGCGCACACTGCGTAATGAAGGCCTCATGCCAGAACTCCCAGGCGCACCCCCTTGCTGTCTCCAAAGAATAAGAAGAGTCGACTGCAGTATGCCAAAAGTCATGTGGACAAACCACAGACGTTTTGGGATAGTGTTCTGTGGACTGATGAAACAAAATTAGAACTGTTTGGGCCCATGGATCAACGCTATGTTTGGAGGAGGAAGAACAAGGCCTATGAAGAAAAGAACACCTTGCCTACTGTGAAGCATGGCGGGGGGGGGGTCAATCATGCTTTGGGGCTGTTTTGCTTCTGCAGGTACAGGGAAGCTTCAGCGTGTGCAAGGTACCATGAATTCTCTTCAGTACCAGGAGATATTGGATGACAATGTGATGCAGTCCGTCACAAACCTGAGGCTTGGGAGACGTTGGACCTGTCAACAGGACAATGATCCCAAGCATACCTCCAAGTCCACTAGAGCATGGTTGCAGATTAACCCTTTCGCTGCTGAGGCTTTTCCCGCCCCTGTGCTGAGGTCATTTTTACCTGTTTTGCTCATCATGTTTAAACGTGTTTTGAAGGCTTATTTTAGTATATGACCCAGACATATTATATATCGTTCTTTCCGTCAGACTCGGTAGATTCATAATATGTCATTATTATATGTATACGTTATGTCATGTCTGTATATTATAACAAAAAATGCAATAAAATATGTATTTTCAATAATTTACAATGTGTAAAGTGTTTTTTTTCACATTTTAACATGCGAGCAATTGCGGTTATATTTTGTATGGGGTGCGCTTGTTAAAAAAATTAGAGATGGGGTCTCGTTACATTTTTTTTTGGGGAAAATTACACTATTTTTAACAAACGCACCGCATACAAAAATCGTTAGTGCAGCATCATTGTTCACATTATAATTGAAATGGGAACAATATTGCTGCATTAACAAACCAAAAAAAATAAAAAAAGTGTTTTTTGTTTTTTTTATAATTTTTTTTTTAATTTTTTTTAATTCTTATTTTCAATTTTTTTTTTTTTTTTTTACAACTTTTTTCACTTTCATGTTTGGTATCGTTGGAACGGCCATGCTCTGGCCGATCCAACCATACCAAAATTTAACCCCTAACTGCCACGGATCGGGAGATAGGGAGTTCATTGGAACTCCCTATCTCCACCATTGGTGGCAGTTAAGGGTTAACTCTAGGACTGGCGTCATCGTGCTACGCACGATGACGCCAGTCCTCAGGGGGAGTTCCCGGAGGCTTGGCCGACATCCAAGATGTCGGCCAGCTCCGGGAAAGGATCGCGAATCGGCGCTTTTCAGCGCCGATTCGCGATCCAGCTCCCCAGGGGTTAATGCCAGGCATCATTGGAAGGGCAGGCTGCGCCCTTCCAAATGATGCCTGGGTTAACCCCCGCAGAGCCGCCGATCGGAGGGAGAGAGGTCCGAAGGACCTCCCCCCCTCCCTTTCAGGAGCCTCCTCCGCACATGCGGGGGGGGCGCCTGAATTAGGTGTCATCGCGCTGCTGCGATGACACCTAATTCCGGCGGCTGTGGTCCAGGATGTCAGCCCGCACCGGGGGGGGCCAGCGATCGGCCGGAACCCGGCCGAACGCTGACCCCAATGGGAGGACGCGCTCAGCGCGTCCTCCGCATACCAGCGGGAATGCTGAGGACGCGCTGAGCGCGTCCTCAGCATCCAAGTGGTTAAAGGCTGGAACATTTTGGAGTGGCCATCGCAGTCACCTGACTTAAATCCGATTGAGAACCTCTGGTGGGACTTAAAGAAAGCAGTTGCAGTGCGCAAGCCTAAGAATGTGACTGAACTGGAGGCTTTTGCCCATGACGAATGGGCGAAGATACCCGTAGATCGCCGCAAGACACTTGTGTCAAGCTATGCTTCACGTTTAAAAGCTGTTATAACTGTAAAAGGATGTTGTACTAAGTACTAAGATTGAATGTCACTTGGGGGTTGAATAAAACTGATAATGATGTGAGCACAGAAAAGACATTTGTGGTTATTTCATTATAAATGTTATGTTATATTTGTCTGACCTACACGTGCCTCTTTGATTTAATTGTAAGCAAGATGACTGAATGATCAAAATCAAAGTCAAACTGGCCAAAACACTCAATTTCAGTGGGGGTTGAATAATTTTGAACACAACTGTATATTTGTATTCTGTATCACCCATTGTCCCACAAAGGACTGCAGTGTTTAAAAAAGCAGAATGAACTGTGTTTTATATGTAAAACCAGTTCATTCTGGTTTTGGCAGTCTCTGCATTCCACCTCTGAAATCTATCTGATCTTCGTGACGGATCGCTTTCAGTGGAAGACCCTAGACGGACGTCCGACGTCGTCCATGGTCTGACGAACGCATCGGTCATCCGACTACGGTGCCAGTGGACGCTCAGCCTTAAAGGGACACTAGCAGCAACCTAAGCCAGATTACCGGTGCATTACAAATTTGAAGTAATTGCTGTATAAAGGAAAAATAAAGTTAGGTTTTTGATTTATTTTTTTCCGTTGTTTTTCTGTTTCCATTTTGTGAATTTTTCCCATTATGCAACAGTTACCAAAAGGTTTGCTTTCTGGTTCTTGTTTATTTAATCTACATTATTTAAATTAATGAGGGTACTGGAGGGGATGTTTAGATAAGGTGGCAGGAGGTTCTTGTTCTCCAGGCTGAGATATATGAGATGAGACCGGGAGCTTACAAGACTTTCATTTACCCGCAAGCACGTCCCATCCAGACTTGTCCTCTATCTACACACACGCATGGCCAACTCTCGCCTCCAAGATTTCTCACGGGCAGCACCAGTCCTGTGGAATGACTTGCCTCGCCCTATCAAACTCTCCTCTGATTTTCAGAACTTCAAGAAATCCCTCAAAACCCATCTCTTCAGATTAGCGTACCACATCACTGACGCAACTCATGAGTGAGTCGATGAGCAGGGGGATGACTGAAGCTGCTTCTATGACCCCACCATTCCCTAACCACTGGCACTCATGATCCTGCTATCTAGTAAAATTCCTCATGTCTTCCTCAAACCCAATCCCACTCGATCAGTGGTTCCCAACTGCGGTCCTAAAGTACCCCCAACAGGTCAGGCTTTCCAGATATATGAAGCACAGCACAGGTGATATGATTTGCTGCTTAGTGATTGCAGGATTCAGTCTGTGTTTCCACAAGGTGAGCCTCAAAACCTGACCTGTTAGGGGTACTTGAGGATCGCAGTTGGGAACCACTGCACTAGATTGTAAGCTCCTTTTGAGCAGGGCCCTCTACACCTCTTGTTTCCATCATTTGTCCGTTTATCTTGTTCCCTTTGGTTATTCTAAAGTGCTGCGGAAACTGTTGATGATAATAATAATCATCTACCCCCAGGGGATGATCTTTGAATACATCCCACACAATACAATGATGTGAGTCGGTGACTGACCCATTCACTCCATTCTATGACCAAACTCACACAGTGAGGAGCAAGTGAAGGGAAGATACTGCAGGGGGGGGGCAGTTTACAACACAAAATATCATACAATGGATGTGCCCAGTGACACATACATATATAGAGTTTCATGTTTTGGTGGTAGTGGCCCCTTTATTTGCAATAATATTATCATTGTAATATAGAGACCAAGGGGCTGAAGCTACTCTTAGACATGGAATTGTGATTACACTGCCGGCATGATGATCCCAGACATGATTGCTGTTAAATGCTCCTGCAGTTCCCAAAACAATTTGGGCAGTCATGCCGCGGAGAAATGACAGCTTGGTGCAGAGAGACATCCTGCAGTCCGTACTCCTAATTGTCTGTCATCGCTTGCTGATGTCTCATCTGGGGGCTGATCGCGCAGGGGCATGGTTATATTCAGATTTGAGGGCTGGTATTTTGTCCTGAATTCTAAAAGAAATAGGAAGCCGGTGCAGAGACCGACAAACGGGTGAGATGTGTTTAGGGTGAAGCGGGGCCTCAGAACCCATGACCCTGTGTTCAATGTTTTGTTCATGTCGCTGTGTTTCTTCCTAGGTTTGTTTCTGTGAAAGGAGTAATGGAGGAGCCTAAGCGAAGCCACCAGCTGCTGAGACTTCAGAACGCATCCTTGAGAAGCCCCCGGTCATATCCTGAATGTATGTCTCCTGCCGGGTCTTTAATCTGCAGGGACACCTACAATGCCAAAGGTAAGCATATGTCCTGCGAGGGCTGAACACCACGCTGATATGTTTCAATCTTAAAAAAAGCCGGTGTTAAATCTGAAACGCTGCTGAGTGCGGAATAAAGTGATCCTCATATTACCAGACTGGAGTGCCGGGTTCTTTGTTCAGTGTTAGGCTAGGGTCAGACTAGCGCAGTTTTAACGTGCGTTTAGCCGCACGAAATCACGGCCGTACTAGCAGCAAATGACGTCCAATGCCGGGTAACATACGAAGAACGGCCGCACGAACGTTCGTCCGCGCAACGCAAGTGGCCAACGAACGCATTTTTCGAGAACGTCAAACCGCTACTACTGACGTACAGAGTGCGCTGCGGCCGCATAGCGGCGTGTGTGCGTGATTAGGAGACGTCAGACGCTGCTAATGTCCGGCCAACATAACGTCCAGACTCAAAAAGTGTTTTATTGATGATCCGTACAAAATCACGGACGAAAAGGCGCATCGTATGACCGCTATCGCGTATTCCGGGGGAAAATACGTACGTTCGTTCGACCGAACTTTTTCACGGACGACGTGAAAAATGCGTTCGTCTGACCCTAGCCTAAGAGTAGGGTTTGAATCTTGTGAGCCCTCTGGAGGCTTATTTTTGTTACGAGGCAATATTGCCAGCTTAGAAGTTGCTCTCTGTGTAGCTTCGCTTCTCTTTTATCTGTCCGTTGTTCTTCACCTAATGCTAATGGTCCCGGCACCGTTGTCTACGAAGTTACAAACACTGGGGAAAATTGCAATTGTTGTTGCACCAATGTTTCGTAGTAGAAAGATCCAAACAGGAGGAGGAGAAGCTTCTGCTGCTGTTCAATTTTTTCTCTCCTGTTAGATGCCAACGGTTGTTGCCGTTGCAACTTCAAATACTGGTGTGTGTTGAATAAACCCCTCAAATTTTCCCAAACGCCGTATACCTCTTGTGCACATTTCCAACCCAGATACTCACTGTGCCCCTTCTCCACTCCCCCATACCTGCTGTGCAACTTCTCCATCCCCCCCATACCCGCTGTGCAACTTCTCCACTCCCCCATACCCGCTGTGCAACTTCTCCACTCCCCCATACCCGCTGTGCAACTTCTCCACTCCCCCATACCTGCTGTGCAACTTCTCCACTCCTCATACCTGCTGTGCAACTTCTCCATCCCCCCCATACCCGCTGTGCAACTTCTCCACCCCCACCCATACCCGCTGTGCAACTTCTCCATCCCCCCCATACCCGCTTTGCAACTTCTCTATTCCCTTCCCATACCCGCTGTGCCACCTCTCCTTCCCCTATACCTGTTGTCACCTCAGCACCCACCCCAAACGCCTTGTTGCATACCAGTACAATTCCCTCTGACCTGTCACACTGCTCAGTCTGTCCCTGTATGTGAATGCTGTTAAATATGAGCGACTTGGTCTTCCCTGTAGCGAGGGCTGTGCTGTAAGAGCATAGAGTGCACAGCCCTGCTAGCAGAAGTCTTACTGGCGTTTTGTTTTACTGAGCCTGGGCGCATGGTACATCAGGCTGCTGTGTATGGAAATCTGAGGGCAGCCGTGCAGCTGCTGCAGCCTGTAACTCAATTCATCTGATTTGATTAATGGAACTTCTACTGCATGTCTGTCCTACTACAGCTATTTCTGTTAACCCATTCCTCACTGACAGTCTCCATCTACCGTTATGAGAAGCCTCTGGTTTGCAACAATGCTGTATGTGTAGAAAAAAAAAATGGATACAAAGTGTGTATATATGTATGTATCATCAGCAAGGGGGTATATGGGGTGTTCAGGTAGAGGTAGTACCTCTGATGGGGAACATGTGGTGCTCCTCGGAGCAGTTCGTCCACCTTGGTCCTCACCTGTCACTTAGCTCTCACCTGTGGCTCCTCGTAGCTGTTAGCATGCAACAGCAGCCATACCCTGGGCAACGGCTTCTACTGGCCGGCCAAACCAGGTGGGGGTAGCCGAAGGGTCTCAAAACCCTCGGTGAATTAGGTGTTGCCTACCTATGCATGCGTAGTCTGAACATCGGCTGATCCTGTGGAGGAGACCATCTAGGTCCAACGGAGGTGATGGCGACTACAGCAATGCACTGTGGAGTGTATGGAGCAAGACGAGGCACGCAGAACATCTTGGTCATCCACTGCATCCGTGCCCATCTCTGGTTGTCTTTACTTCCTCTTGCCACTGGATACTGGTGGGCCCGGACGAGAGAGTGAGGTCGACGCAGCGCAACTCTTCTTCACTTTAAACAAAGTTTTCTGCGCAAGTCATCAGTCATCCACAATTCAAGTCCTGTGGCGATGGGTAAGCGACGAAGCGGCAGGTGTGGTGCACTGGGAGTCGTAGCCGCAAGCCTGCACACAGGCGACTCAGGCTATAGGGTCGCTCTTCACTGACCGGAGCAGAAGTGAAGTTCGGCAGCCACCTGAGTGTCTGAGCAGTCCTATTTAGGGTAGCACTGCTCACCTCCATGCATGCGGAAGGGGCTAGAAAAGGTGCCCCAAACATTGCCTGCTCCTCACACCCTGGCTGGCTAACCGCGGTCGGCGGGGACCCAATTATGCGGTCGAAAATCAAAAACAAACTCAATCACAATAAAATTTGCTACATGGAACATCCGCACTCTTCTTGACAGGGATACCACAAATAGGCCGCAACGACGCACAGCGCTCATTGCCCATGAACTTGCCAAATACAATATAGACATCGCCGCCCTAAGTGAGACCAGACTCTCCGGTGAAGGAGAACTCACAGAAAGGCTTGCTGGCTACTCTTTCTTCTGGAGTGGACGCGACTCTCATGCAAAGCGAGAAGCGGGAGTTGGTTTTGCTATTAAAACTTCTCTTGTGAGTAAACTCTCCAGCTCCCCGAAAGGAATAAATGATCGTCTTATGACGCTGAAACTCCCTCTCTGCCATGGAAAGAAGTTTGCCACCATAGTCAGCGCCTATGCACCCACCATGACAAATCCAGAAGAGACCATAGATAAGTTCTATGATGATCTGAACACCGTTATTTCCTCCACTCCTATTGCTGATAAACTCATTGTCCTTGGAGATTTTAATGCTCGTATTGGGAGTTTGGGGTTGGAAAGTGTAACAGCAACGGCCTGCTGCTCCTTCAGACCTGTGTTGAACATGGCCTCCTGGTGACAAATACCATCTTTAGCCTTCCCACACGCAACAAGACATCATGGATGCACCCCCGTTCAAAACACTGGCATTTAATAGACTATGTCATCGTCAGAAATCGGGACCGGCAGGATGTGAAGGTGACTAAGGCCATGTGCGGCGCAGATTGCTGGACGGATCACCGCCTCATCGTCTCAAAGATGAAAATCCACATTCAACCTAAGAGAAGACCTCATGCCGCCATAGCTCTGAAACGCCTCAACATCAGCAAGTTGAAGCGTCCTGATGTCAAACAGACTTTTGTTGACACCCTGGATGAACGCCTTGCTTCAATCACACTGGATAATCTGGATGCGGGAGCAGCGTGGACCACATTTCGCGAGACGGTGTATAGCACAGCCATTGAGCACCTTGGACCCTCTACCAGAAAACACAAGGAGTGGTTTGATGAAAATAACATAACGATTCAACTGCTACTCGAGCAAAAACGTCGGGCGTACAAGGCACTATAATGACCCAATGTCAATGGCAAAGAGAGTTGCACTGCGTAACATCCGCAGCAACATCCAGTCGCAACTGCGCCAGATGCAAGACTCCTGGCTGAGTGCGAAAGCTGAAGAGCTTCAGGGCTTTGCAGACAGGAAAGATATGAAGAACTTTTACAGCGGCCTTAGAGAAATCTATGGCCCTACCGCCTCAGGGTCTTCTCTTCAGTGCTGATGGTACTACACTCATCACAGAAAAGGAGCAAATCTTGGAAAGATGGGCGGAACACTTTGCTAGTGTGCTGAATACGCCTTCTGTCATAAATGATGAAGCCATCGAAAGACTATCCCAGGTCCCAGCGAACAAGTCACTGGACGCTGTTCCAACTCTGGACGAGATACAAACAGCCATCCGCCAGCTGTCCAGTGGCAAAGCACCTGGTTCCGACATGATTCCTGCTGAAATCTATAAAGAGGGTGGACCAGCGCTGACGGATAAGTTGCTCTGTCTAATCCAGATCATCTGGCAGACAGAAACTGTACCACAGGACCTTAAAGATGCTTCCATTATCCATCTGTACAAACGAAAAGGAAATCGCCAGGCCTGTGACAACCACCGTGGAATCTCACTGCTATCCATTGCAGGCAAGATCTTGGCCCGAGCCCTGCTGAACCGCCTGAATGTACATCTAGAGCAAGGTCTCCTTCCCGAGAGTCAATGTGGCTTCCGCAAAGCACGTGGGACTATTGACATGGTGTTTGCTGCTAGACAGCTTCAAGAGAAATGTCAGGAACAAAACTCTGATCTATATTCCATATTCATTGACCTAAATAAAGCTTTTGACACGGTCAGCAGAGATGGCCTGTGGAAAATCCTGAAGAAGTATGGATGTCCAGACAAGTTTACCGCTATCACCCGGCAGCTACATGATGGCATGTTGGCTCGAGTCCAGGAAAACAGTCAATCATCTCAAGCATTTCCTGTTACAAATGGAGTGAAGCAGGGCTGTGTCCTGGCTCCCACACTCTTCAGCATCATGTATTCTGCAATGTTGTCTGATGCGTTCAAGGATTCCACCACGGGCTTGCCAATTCGATTTCGTACTGATGGATCAGTCTTTAATCTCAGAAGGCTTCAAGCGAAAACCAAGGTCAAACATAACATCATAAATGAGCTTCTGTTCGCAGACGACTGTGCCCTCAACGCTGCTTCGGAAGGCGATATGCAACACAGCGTTGACATTTTTGCTGATGCCTGCAATAACTTTGGTCTCACATCACTTCAGTTTTCTTTCTGTTGATAGTATCAGCCAGCTCCCAGGAAGCCTTACGCTGAACCCAGCATCACCATCAGTGGGCAGCGTCTAAACGCGGTGGACAAATTCACGTACTTGGGCAGCATCCTTTCTAGATCTGTCGTCATGGACGACGAGTTGATTGCTAGACTCGCAAAAGCAAACGCAGCATTTGGAAGACTCCGCAAAAATGTGTGGGATAGGAGAGGTATCAGACAAAAAACCCAAGATCAAGGTGTATCGCGCAGCAGTCCTTTCGTCGTTGCTCCATGGATGTGAAACGTGGACAATCTACCAGCGTCACGCCAAGAAATTAAACCATTTTCACACAACATCTCTTAGAAAACTTCTTGGTATTAAGTGGCAAGACAAAGTGCCTGATACCGTGGTCCTTGTTAGAGCGGACCTACCCAGCATCTTCACCATCATGGCGCAGTCTCAATTACGATGGGCAGGACACGTAGCTCGTATGAAAGATAATCGAATTCCAAAGATGTTGTTATTTGGCGAACTTACACAAGGCAAGCGCTCCCAAGGAGGTCAAAAAAAGCGCTACAAAGACACACTGAAAGCAGCTCTAAAGGCCTTCAATATTAACCCCATTAACTGGGAGCTTGCTGCTCAGGACAAAACCAAGTGGAGATCAGCTATAAAGAACGGAGCTCAATCCTATGAAACCAGCAGAGCAGCGGCAGCTGAGCAAAAAAGGCTGGCCAGGAAAGGTAGTGATATACTATTATCTTCTGCGGCTATTCACTGTCCACATTGCCAGAGACTATTTCGACCGCGAATTGGTTTGGAAAGCCATCTACGCACTCACCGTGACCCACCCTATTCACTAAATGGATGACTAGATGGTCCTCGTCGACTCGACGGACGAACAAGAAGATCCTCAGCAACGAGACAAATACCCACTGAGAAAGAAAAGCTTCCACAAAAGCTCAAGATGATTACTGCAGCCAGTGGCTGAGCTAATCTCAAAATCCTGTCCATATATCTGTGTGTCACGACTGGCAGAATACCCCATCACTCAGGATGTGAAAGCAGCGGAGCTCAGGCTAATTTGTCGTCGGTGTAGTGGTCCTGTCAATGTGGAAATACCAGGCAAACAGTCAGTATACCAACACCAAGGGAAAGGGCTTACAGAATACAAAACGAATAGACAAAGCCGGGTCAGAGCATGCAGATAAATCGTACAGTCAACGGGAAGCCACCGGCAATACCAGAAACTCAGACCATCACAAAGAACGTACTATTTGGTGTAAACATACACCACAACAGGGCGAGGAACAGATGTCAAGGGGGACTTGCTCGTAAAGGCAGGCAGGAATTGCTGTTGGTCGGCGTCACTCTTGTGCACCAAAACGTGCTGGTGCGAAATGACACAGGGACGCCAGTGTCCATATGCTGACACCTGTGCGTGCGTCTCGTAAGTGATACAAGATTCCACGTTAGAAACCACAAGCCAATCCGGGTGGTTGCATCAGGGCATGCGTCATTATCAGGTCTTTAGTCCAGTGGAGGAAAGCAAGGCATCCATGTCATGCCGGATAGAGAAACCGAACAATGTGTAGGACCCGCATGGAAAAGTAAGTGTACATGGGATCGGTGCAGTGACAGTGTGCAACAGATTATTGGGTCGTTTGCACCATTGTGATTGTGTTTCCTAATTTTATAAACAGCGGCAGGATGTTTTCACTACAGTCATTCCGCTGATAGTGACGGTGGTAACACTGCAGGGGCCACACAATGTCTTCAGGCATGACACTAGGATGTTGAGGCTTGCACATATTGTAAATTCTGATTCTTAACTTCATATTTTTTCTTATTCCTTTCATGCAGGTGATTCCATAGAAAAAATACGAACCGAGGTTAGTCAGTATTCCCTTTTTTATCTGCTGATTTACATTTTAAGAGAGACTGCTATAGCCATGCTTAAAATTTACAGGATGGAGCAAACTGCTTTACGCTCGGCCAGGCGTTGATTTGAATGCTGCAATTGTAAAGAGAAAGAAAAAATACTTGAAGCAAGACGTGGGCTAGGAATGTCAGAAATATCCCATTTGTGTCTGTGCTCATTTCTGCAAATCTTATGGTCTCCTGGGAGTGTTTTTGGTGGCGCAATTCTTTTTATGAGAATAAAAACATTAAAACTTGCAGACATTTACATAGTATTATACAGGTGTGTGTGTGTGTGTGTATGTGTGTGTGTGTGTGTGTGTGTGTGTGTGTGTGTGTGTGTGTGTGTGTGTGTGTGTGTGTGTGTGTGTGTGTGTGTGTGTGTGTGTGTGTATGTATATGTGTGTGTGTGTGTGGATGTATATGTGTGTGTGTGTGTGTGTACTATCAGATCTCATTCAGCTGCCGTCTCTGGTAGCCCAGACAAACACAACAGACCCCCTGCAGCCTTATCTAAACATCCCCTCCTCCACCCCCTTACCTCTTCACTCCTGCTGTATCCTATACCACAGCTGTAAAGGCAGACTTGCCATAAGATTCTGATAAATGTTGCATCGTGGGAAAAAAATCCCCAAAATGGAAACGGGAAATAAAAACCCATCTTTAATTGTCCACTTTTTATGCAATTACTTCAAACAAAGGAAAAAAAACTAATGTGTTTACGTTTTGTTTCTAATGCACGAGTAATCTGGTTACGGTTTATGTTAGTGGTAGTGTGCCTATAATAAGCTGTTTTTCATGGTGTCAATATGATGGCTTTATTTTCAAATAGCGAGGTTTTTTTCTTCTTTTACACTTTGCCAGTTTGTAGATTTCTTTTCGGTTCCATGAAACCTCCCTTTGACTGTAAACAAATACATGAACACCTAACCGCCCTGGCGTTCCGATTCTGACATCTTTTCTATGTCAGATTCGGTCCAATTTCTTCAGCCCCCTGGCGGTAATCGAGTGTAGCACAGGGTTAAATTCATTGCTGAAAGCGGTAACCCCGAGCCACACTCGGGCTGGATACTTGCCTGTCCCTGCGCCACCTCGCTGTCCCCCGCAGTCACCTCCTCTGGCCGATCGCGGCGTCCTGGTTTCCTTCTCGTGAGAAGGGAAGCAGGACGCCGCGATTGCTGCAGTCAGCGAGGGAGCGCAGGTAAAGGTATGTATCCAGCCAGAGTGTGGCTCGGGGTTACAGCTTTCAGCAGTGAAATTTAACCCAGAGCCACACTCGGGAAAACCACCAGGGAGGTTAACAGTGTCTGAATAGGACTGCATGTTTTTAAATGTATTTATTTTTCTATCGAGGGTCAGGTGCCGGATAGCAGAATGCCTCCATCTAAACTGCAGAAACTACGTCTTCTTTCAAAAACGCCCCTCTGTTTGGACGGCGATGTATCTCTGTTTCAAAATTTGGAGCCTTTGTCCCCTCCCAAATCCTGCCATTACTGTGGATTATATGGTAATTTATCTTTTCGGTGCATCAGCTTTATTCTCTGTATTACCAAAACAAATCAATCTCTAAGAAGGTTATTCGCTAATGTCTGAATTTACAACTGAATTTAACCACATTTGCAACTTCAGGGCAATTCGACTATTTGCAAAGCCATATTTTCGCTAAATACAAGTGAATAGACATCCAAATACAATGCAATTTTCCACAATTTGGTGGCACCGAAATTGTCCCATAGAGAACTATTGATTCATCTGTTCACACAATCCCTGAATTGCACTAAAATTGGGTCGAAATGACCTGATTTTCAGTGATTTCAATTCAACAAGTTGAAACAGGCGGGTCAAATAGGTTTCAATGTAATAAATGAAATATCTTTTTTTAAATTATTTTTTTTTTTTTTCATTTACAAAACCTTTTAATACTTTTTTTTAAGACTTAAGTCTTTTTTTTATTATTATTATTAATAATCTTTATTATTATTTAGATACATTTTATTTTATTTTTTACTACCTTTTGTTATTGGTTTAACCTCCTATTAGGAGTAGGGTTATACCGATACTAGTATCGATGCCGATACCGTGTACTGCAGGAGTACTTGGTACTCGTGCAGTACCCCCGATATTTTCCCCGATACCGGAAGCCGGCTTGCCGGCATCCGAGGGGTTGGGCGGCTTTCCGAATGCTCTATCGGCATTCGGACAGTCCCTGCAGCTGCTCTCCGCGTTCATACTCACCTTCCTGAGCGACGCCGGGAACCACGTGATCGCGGCTGGGGGCCTTCCAACGAGTGCACGCGCAGAAACTTTTCCGGCGTCGCTCACGAAGGTAAGTATGAACGCGGTGAGCAGCTGCAGGGCCTGCCCGAATGCCGATAGAGCATTCGGACGGGCACCTGGAGCTTTCCGCAATCATACTTACCTTCCTGAGCGACGCCGGGAAAGTTTCTACGTGTGCGCTCGTTGGAAGGCTCCCAGCCGCGATCACGTGGTCCCACGTGATCGCGGCTGGGGGCCTTCCAACGAGCGCACGCGCAAAGACTTTTCCGGCATCGCTCAGGAAGGGGAGTATGAACGCGGAGAGTGCCAGGTGAGCTGGGGCAGTATCCACGAGCTGGGGGGGCAAATCCATGATCTGGGACATATCCATGAGCTGGGGGGCAAGTCCATGAGCTGGGGGAGTATCCATGAACTGGGGTATGAGCTGGGGGGGCATAATCCATGAGCTGGGGGCAATATCTATGAGAGCTGGGGGGCATATCTATGAGGCTGGGGGCATTTTTATATGAGGTCTGTTCTTATTGGAAAGCGGTCACATGACCTAAAAAAAGTATTGGTACTCGGTATCGGTGAGTACTTGAAAAAAAAAGTATCGGTACTCTGTCTTAAAAAAGTGGTATCGGTGCATCCCTAATTAGGAGAATAGAAGACTTCCTATTTTTTTTGTGCAATTCGGCGAGGCGAATTCGGCGCATTTCGCCAACATCTGATAGCTGCATTTTCGGCTCATTACGGTGAACATTCAATAGATAGTGAATTCACATAGTTTTCAACAAAACAGAATCTCTGAAGTGCGTTGAAATGTGCCAAAATGAAAAGCAACAGAATTGGACTCAATCTTTGTGTTTTGTGAATAGGCTCCGAAGTGATTTGTTTGTTGGACAGGATTATTTTAAAAAAAATTTCCCCCTTCCGTCTTGATTTTGCAGTCTGGATGTGACGTCGCTAAGTATTGAGTTGCCAGATTACGCCACGGTTATTCCCTCAAAACAAGCTGAAGCAGCTTCAGTGCTCGATTTTTAAAACTTAAAGGGATAATGTATTAAGAATAGAGCTTCCCCTCCTTTTTTTTTTTTTTTTGCCCTTATATGGACAGATACTGCTGACAGGCATCAGCCCAATTATTTTTTAATACATATTTTATTTTAGATGATTTTACTGAACTTTCCAGCCAATTCTCCAGAGTTTCACCTTTATTGAATAGACCCAACACTCTTTCACTCCACTTACTGTTAAATACTGTATAAGGAGGTAAAGCACAGCTTCAAATCAAAAACTCACCATAAGATTTTGGTAAATGTTGCATCGTGGGGAAAATCCACAAAATGGAATCAGGAGATAAAATTAGGCTTTAATATTCGTTTTTACATGCAGTTACTTCAAAGAAAGAAAAAAAAAAACAGCACGCGTATTCTAATGTGTTTTATAAACTGGTTTTGTTTGTATTGCACTAGTAATCTAGTTACACTTTATGTACGTGGTAGCGTGTCTTTAAGAGTGACATTCTGTATGCAAAACTGTTGTTTTTTTTTTTTATTCTGCATTGGGGTTCACTGTAAACCAATGTTTAAAATAAATGTGCTGATTTTTTTTTTTTCTTTACTAGCAAGCCGCTAGTTTGTAAAGGGGATATATTATATTTTCTTTTTATCCTCTGCAGGGTCTAGGAGATGTTCTAGTTGCCGAATAACCTACTACTGTTCAGTGGAGTGCCAGAAGAAAGATTGGAGCGATCATTCAGTCCTATGTAAACCTGCTTCTGCGTGAGTAAATGCTTTTGGCGTTTGTCTTCATTTTTACACGTTTCGGGGTGAGTTTGGACTTGCATCATATCCGTAAAGGAAGACTTGACTCAACCTTTCGAATGAAACTTAAAGGTTTTCATCCATTTTTAAATAATGAAAAATAATATTATTTAAAGTGTTTCTCTGGACAGATATTATAAAACAAAATGACATCCAACTGAATATAAACTGTCCTTTAAATATTAGCTGCGTTTGTAAGCTATATTTGCATCTTGCAAAAACCTGTGAGGTCCTTTTATAGAAGTACAATTGAGTTGTTAATGCTCTGCCAGTAATGTTGCGTAGCATTTCAACATCTGATATCTTGTAATAAAAGTAAAAGGTTTGCGCGCACCCCCACCCCAATATTGTAGGTTTAAGGATCCTGGGAGAGAGAGGGGGGGGGGCTTCACCTCTGTTAGGATCCTGAGTGTTAAATTTTTATTAGGCGCCAACATATTCCAGAACGCTGTACAAAAGATACACTGGGTAAAGACAATACACCAAACAGGCAAGCCCATATTTCACCAACAGATACAGGAGGAATCGAGCACGCTTATTCCCGTGGGAACTTCCTGCACTAAACTGAGCGCCAACACGGACGTGATCACTGCGTTCGTCTGACACCCGCCTAAAACGCTATGATTAGGACTGTCTCACTTAGCAGTTCCGTGATTGATATAATTTTCTGCAATCATGATTATTTCAGATAAATGCAATCATTGTGCACTTAAAATTTTACTTTTTCATGCAAATAATGGGATAATCTGTGGAAAACTATTTTAACATGAGCTGGAGGTCTAGGCTCTATAACTGGCTGTATGTCTGTACTTCCGGTGTGACAAGACGGCTAGAACAGATCAGCGCTTCACTCCCCGACATCAAGTTAACTGGTCGTGCCCCTTGGAACCTGACCTCCTGCTGGAAAGCAGCCATGGTTTTAGGGTGTCCTCCAGCTAAACCAGAACATAACCAGGAATTGAAACCCGACCAGAAAATGTCAGAGGTACCGTTGATCGACAGCAAAGGAACTGAACCTCATTGATAAGTCGGTCCACAATCAACAAGGGTTGTAAGGAACTGCAAGAAGAAATAGTCGCCTCCAGAGTATTTAAAATGCTAACTTTCTGTCACTACTTTAGGGAAAACCGGAGATTGTATTTAAGAAAGCACATAATGGCAAAATAATCAAAAACTATCCATTTCATTAATGGGATGTTCATCTGCATCTTCGATTTATTCCTTCTGCTACCAACTATATCATGATTCTTTTTAACACTTGAATGCCTGGACATTCTTGAATTTTTTTTCCCCTGCATTACTGATCAGGGCAAAGTGTTGGATCTTGTATAGAAACAAGAAATTCTCAACTCGCCACTTTTATCCAAGTTAATGGGACAGTACCACTTAGCATAAACTGTAACTAGATTACTCATTACAAACAAACATTTTATAAAACCCCGGCTTCTGTTTTGTTGTTTGTTTGAAGTAATCGCATGTAAAAAGGAAAGGAGATACAAAAGGGTTTTTGTATCTCCTGTTTCTATTTTGTGGATTTTTACTAATGATGCAACATTTACCAAAATCTGTACAAATGTTTTACGTTTACTGCTGTGGTTTATCTTCTACTGTATTTAACAGTTAATGAGGGAATGTTTAGATAAGGCAGCAGGGGCTGTATTGTGTTCTCCAGGCTACCTGAGATAATGGATGCACCCAGTGACACATATAGAGGAAAATATCACACAATGGATGCACCCAGTGACACATATAGAGGAAAATATCACACAATGGATGCACCCAGTGACACATATAGAGGAAAATATCACACAATGGATGCACCCAGTGACACATATAGAGGAAAATATTTTCTTAACTAAACATACAAGAGAAAAACAAACACATGTAAAATATCAGCAACATCAAATAAACACAATAAGGACGTTTCATTATTTGGTGGAACTGGCCCTTTAAAAACTTCCCGTTCAAACAGAGGGCCCTATTCCAAAGTTGACAGTAAGCAGGAAAATCTGTGCTTGCAGATTTTCCCTAACCATCTCCATGTTAGCACCTTCACCAGAATATGACGTTATCTCAGCACCTCGCCCGGGAACTCAACGCCACCCCCCTCTGATACTCTCAGTAGCATTATCATGAGTATCAGCTCCTGGCGGCTTACGCTTTCGGAACACTGTGGAGGGAGACCCTTTTCACCAAGAGATGAGTATAGGATGTAATGGGGGTGGGGCGCTTTTAGGGGGTGTTAAATGTTTTTGCATTTTCAGAATCCTTTATCACCAGCCTTTAGAAGGTGCTAAAATGTTATCTTGCGCCTCACGACAGTAAATTGCCCAGCACTTTGTAATACCTCATTTGTCAGGACGCTAAAAATAGATTGCGCTCCCCATGTTAAGTATAGGAGACGCAAAGTGCCTAAACTCGCGCAAGCTGCGTGCACAAAACCTTTTCACCCCAGTGTAGCATCATGATTGGAAAATTGATACCAGGCGTTAAACTACGTATCCTAGCGATTGCATATTGAGATGCTGCATTTGCACCAATTTGGGAATAGAGCTCATAATCTCCACAGTATGTACCCTGACAGCTCTTGGTGTAAGTAGAATTGTGGATTATTCCAGCCTTGGTGTTAGAATAATCTTAATTTTAATAAAGACAGGAGGCGAATATTTTGCATTCTCTTTTCTTTACTAAAACATCAGCAGCAAGGAAAGTTTACATAGCAACAGCAGTAACCAATCAACAACAAGAGTGTAGTAAGTCCTTAGCCACGCCCTCTTTTCTTGTATGCCGAACGAGCAGGAGAGACGTGACGTAGAAATTCCAGAAATCCAAGAAGTAGGAAGAACCCGGAAACTGAAGAGGTGAAAGCCAAGACTAGGTAGGAGTCAACGAGATGGTCAGTCGCAGAACTGGAAGCCAACGGGCGTCCGAAACGATGGGAGACCAACAGGGCCGCAGAAGCAAATCAAGCTACGGAGAAAGCAGAGGATACGTGAAAGTACCATGTGATGGAGGCTTGCCAAAGCGAAGAATTATCAATAGTTAAATCAATTATGAGACAGTAGCCGTAGGCTAGGCCAATGAGACATGCAAACCCTACTAAGGGGAATGAAAAATAGTTAGACAATAATGGACAAAAGTCGAAGAAGTGTAGATACGTAAATTACATCCTTTATTCAAAATTTATTTATTTTTTATTACTATTATTATAATTATTATTATTTTTTTTTTTTTTATTATTATTTTTTATTTATTTATTTATTTATATATTATTATTATTATTTTTTTTTTTATTATTTTTTTTTTTAATCGAATATAGTAGTAAATCCGGTACAATGTGAGCAATCCCGGGTATGGGCGGGCGGGAAAAATATTCGCCTCCTGTCTTTATTAAAATTAAGATTATTCTAACACCAAGGCTGGAATAATCCACAATTTTATATCAAGTCAGGAGGCTTCATATTTTGCAGTTTTAAAGCTGCACCAGAGCCCCAGATGCATGAGAACGAGGGCGAAAATAAAAGGTACGAAAGGTGACCGCCCTAGAACAATCAGCAGCCGCTAGTATGTCGGACAGGGAGCCGCCGGCGACCGCAACAGAAGAAGCCACTGCACCCCGCGGAGTGAGCGCCGAAGTGAGGAGCAACACCTGCTAGGGAGAGCAGCCAGGGGACCCCTCTAGAAAGTGTAGGCGAGGAAACAGGATTGTAAGTGGAAACATAGGAGACCAAGAGCTGGCCAACCGGAGGGGAGCGCAAAGAGCCTAAGTGGGAGAGGTAGTTCGTAACGCACCTAGCGACACATAGGGTAGAAAACCTTAGAAAAAGGGGGTTTTTGTACATCTAGTAAGCGTGAAAAACGACTCCCTTAGGAGAGAAAACCATAGCGTGCGCATCGAAGGCTCTAGCATCCAAAACACGTCTAAAGGACCCCAAACACAAAATGATGGTTAGAATACATCAAGAGCTGACGCAGGAACAGCGAGTAGTATCTGGCCAGTTACGCAGGAACTCCAAAACAAGCGCCACATCCCAAAAGTGAGTATATTATTTGGGCCGGCGGGCGAGCGAGCCTAACGCCCTTGAGGAGACAACACACAGAAACGCCACCCAGGGGAGCGTGAGCCACCGAGATGGTCGAGCGGAACCAGGTGATGATAGGACTTGCCGGCCGTGGAAAGGCTCGCCAACAAATTAGAGGGGCTGTAGCAGGATCAGGCACACACCAACCACACCAAATTTCCCCAGGCGTAACATTTTTGCGTGCCAGAAGTCCAGGATTCCCATAATAGGGAGCGAGCCGCAGCTGATAAGCCTGGTAGCATGCAGGGTCCCCGGAAATTGTCCAAGCCACCAGTGGAAGATTGCCCTCCAATACCACTGGATTAGGGTTGCCTTGAGGGTCCAGAAGAATGGATGGAAAAGGACGGCAGCAGCGGGCAGGAGTAGACAAGGGAGTTGTAGCGTCAGTGGCAACCAGCTCTGTGCATCCCATAGAGGCATGAGTAGAAGTCGAAACCATCCATCTGCGGACTTCTTGAAGCGTGCACGTGAGCATCGTGAACGGGGAAACAGTGTAGGCTCCTCGATGGGGCCATGGTGGGAGGAAAGCATCCACCGCTGCCGCCTGCAGGTCCGTAAGCCAACTGAAGCCGGTCTGCATCTGGTGGGTCAAGCGGGAAGTAAACAGGTTGACCCAAAGGAGTAGAGGGCAGATGATGTGAAGCGGCTGTTCCTCTGGCGTCCATGCCCCACCCGTGGATACAGGTCCGCAAGTCGCTCCCCAACCCGACTGGCTGGCGTCCGATTCCGATACGAAGTCCGGTAGAGAGCCAAAAATGGCCCACCCATTCCAGGCTTCCATGAGGCGCAGCCACCACAGGAGTTCCACTCGAGCCTCAGGAGTGATAGGGACCAGCTGGTCGTAGGAGGGATTGAGACTGAGGCACGTGGTTTTCTGACGTTGCATCGCCCGATAATGCAGTGGGCCAGGGAGAAGGGTGATGACTTGGGCTGGGCGACAAGCTGACTTGTCCATGTTGGTAATGAACCAGAGGTCTTACAGGAGAGTAAGCACTAGGGCCGTGTGATGGGAAAACAGGACCGGATCTTGAGCCAGTACGAAGATATTGTCCAGGTATATGAGAGACCTGATTGCCCTGTGAATATATGGAGGCCATGGCCAGTAAGAGGAGCTTCATTGAAGCACCATGGTGCGGAGCTGAGGCCGAAAGGTAGGCAGGTGAACTGTCGGTGGTGCAGGATGGATAGGAGACCCCTGAGTAGATGTGTGCTCTCCATTGTGAAGTGTCGATAGGACAAGAAGGGATTGAAGACTATCCAGTTTAAGACCGGGCGAAGGTCCCCAGACTTCTTGTGTACCAGAACACATTGTATGGGGAAAACAGACTGGAAGGGAACCTGGGAAAAGTCTATCAAGAAACCAGATACGATTCGTAGGACCCAAGAGTCGGAAGGTTGGTATAGATGTTAACCTTATGATTCGATTCTTTTAAGAAGAGGTCCCCAAAAAAACAACCCCTTGGCCGCAGGACCCAATTCTTTGGAGCACATACTTGTTAAATTAGCGTCAAAGCGAAAAAGCGCCTCATTGCGGCGTGCAGAAGAGATGCTGACATTGGCGTTACCTAAAGACAGAGGGCACGCTGTGCCCATTCACGGACCATTGCAGGGCCGAGCAGGGTAGGCATAAGGCTATCCTAAACAAAAGGTAAATCCAGGTAAAGTATCCATGTAATTGGGCAGACTAGATGGGCCGAAAGGTTCTTATCTGCCGACAGTTTCTATGTTTCCAGAAGGTAGTGCTTCGTCCACCGTGACGAGCGGGCCTGAAACCTCCAGCATTTGTCCTGGGCGATGCGGAAGCCCTGTTCGACTTCGACAAGGATCCCTGCCAACCTTGCCCAGAAAGGAGACGAAATCCACGTCAAACTCTGGCGTAAGAGATACCTTGTCAGGCAGCGTCGGGCAAGGGCATCCTGCCCACAGATGCGCCCTGGAAATTTTAACTAAGAGACCGCGTAGCCAGAAGAGCAGAAACTCCGCTGTGTGGTCAGGCGGGAGCCAGGCCGAAGACCTGGGGTGGGTGGTAGTGCATGGATCGAAAAAGGAGGGGGGAGCTCCTCTAGCGTCGAGGAGTGGCGCCGGGGTATCCGAGGACACCAAGGAGCGAGGCGGTGTTGGAGCGGTAGAGAAGGGCACGATCGCTAAGCTATCAGAACGGGGCTCACCCGTCGAGCTTGCAGTAGTCGGTGGATCACCGGTGGTATTGGCTCCGTCCTCCTCGGGTAGTGAGCCTGGTAAATATCCATGTCATAATCATCGTCCCCTTCTTTGGGGACAGAAGTGCGGGAGGAGTTTGTAGCAGGGCCCTTACCCTAGCCAGCGGACTCAGATTAACCCTTCCAGAGTATTTTACGAGATGGCACGGCAGCCTCAGAATGAACCGAATGGGAGCCCTCAGAAAGGGCCGGTGACTGGGCCCTAGAAAGGACCGGAGGTTCTGGCTGGGGAAGCGGGGCATGGCTGCCAAGCTATGGGCAGTGTTTCTGAAATGGCAGCTAAAAGCCAGGCCGAAAGCTCCTCTGGATTGGTGGGGAGCTGAGGAGGATCCATGGAAAACAGAATAACGGGACTCACCTGTTGAGGTAATATATATATATTAAAATTTATAGGGATATATATCAGGGCTCACCCGATGTTTAGTGTGGCCAAACAGAAAAATCCTGTACTAGCCGTCAGGAAGGTAATAATATATTCATTATAAATTAATGTGTTGTGGCTCACCCGATGCCTTTGTGGGACAGACAGATCCCGCCAGAATAATAATATACTTATATATATATATAAGCTTATCAGGGCTCACCCGATGTCTTCGTGGGACAGATATCCCGTTAGATAAATAATATATTTGTTTATATACATAAGCTTATCAGGGCTCACCTGATGCCTTCGTGGGACAGATATCCCGTCAGAAAATTTTATTTTTATATATATATATATATATATACATACTTACTTACTTATCGGGGCTCACCCGATGCATTCGTGGGACAGATATCCTGTCAGAAATTTTATTTTTATATATATATATATATATACATACTTACTTACTTATCGGGGCTCACCCGATGCATTCGTGGGACAGATATCCTGTCAGAAAATTATTTTTATATATATATATATATATACATACTTACTTACTTACTTATCGGGGCTCACCCGATGCATTCGTGGGACAGATCCCACCAGAAGAAATAATATTTATTTGTATATATATATAGTATAAGCGTATCGGGGCTTACCCGATGTTTACGTTGGGCAGACAGAAATCCCACCAAAAATAATAATTTATTTATATAAATAGAACCTGAGGCCGTTTAACATGTAAGTGCTGACCTGCTAGTTTGCATCGGGACGCGAAGACGCGATGTCCCGAATGGCGGCAATTGCTGGTTAGAACTAAGATGGCCGCCGGAGTGCGCACGGACGAAAAACCATACTATCCTGAGGAGAAAGTTTAGTCGCGCACTCGCGGGAAGGCGGCGGGCGCCGCGCAAAACACAAAGAAAGGGGGGGAAAAAACCTTAAGGAGAAGAAAGAGCTGTTAAAACAAAGTAAAGTACGATGGGGCGCCGCAAGTCGCGCAACGCGAGCAAAGCGCACCTGCAGGCGGGAGAGTGCCCACACAGCAGGGAGGAAACCTAGGAAAAAAACAATCAGGTGCACAGTACATATAATAAATCTGAGTATAAAATTACATAATAAACCTAACAGTGACAAATTACACCTAAATTAAAGCCTGGCAACCAGGAGCTGTTTTGAAAACGTCTCACCTGGTCGCCAGCAGCAAGAAAAGAGGGCGTGGCTAAGGACTTACTACACTCTTGTTGTTGATTGGTTACTGCTGTTGCTATGTAAACTTTCCTTGCTGCTGATGTTTTAGTAAAGAAAAGAGAATGCAAAATATGAAGCCTCCTGACTTGATATAAATTTGTTTATTTTGGGATTGAAGGTGACTAAAAAGATCATGACCACCTGTTAGAACCCGCAGTGAATCCCCCCCTCCCCTTCTGTACTGCTTCTTAATTGAAAGGACTTATTTTATGTGAAACCACATCAATTCCTGTTTAAGGCAATATTCATTCATTCTATAAATTGCATCCTTGATTTATACCTTTAAATAACATTCCTGGAATTATTGTTTTATATTTCAGGAAAGATAAAGTGTCTTGCACATCTCCCACTGAAACAACGGCAAGGAAATCTCCCACGGTAAGGCCCTACTATCGAATTGTGTTACAGGGCGTATGCAGCACATTTCGCTTTAATATTACCTGTGAATTCTTTTTTTTTTTTTTTTTAACTCAGATAAAAAGAAGGGGGAAAGGAGGAAGGGGTTAAATATTTACCCCTCCTGCCTCCCCTTCTCCCTCCTCTTTTTAATCCAACACTTGGGTCTCCCTCTGCGTCCTTTGGGCAGTCTGCTTCTTCCTCAGATAGAAGTTGGATGCTCCCTCAAGTGTTCGGCTAAGCCAATGCCTCTCGATGCTTTTGCCTTGAGAGACACTGGCTGAATAGTAATGTACAAAGCTATGCATTGACATCCAAAACCCAGAAGGCTATCCATTGTCAAGTTAGTGACGGCCTTCCAGAAAGAGAAAAAAAAAAATCTAACACTCAAAAGACAAAGATCCATAATTGGCGGGATAGAGGCCACAATCTGCGCTCCTCTGAAAAGCATAAAGTCTCTTCCAAGTAATGTTATGCGCTGCGCCAGGTATGGCGATTTTAAGGCTAGGGTCAGACGAACGTGATTTCTACAGACTGGACGTCCGTGTAGTACAGACGTACGTTAGTACGGAAGACGCAGTAGTGGCCACACAGTCCGTTTTTTTCACTGACGTATATTTTGACGGATGTAGGAGGGAAAATAAATTAAAAAGCAAAACTATTTTGTCCGTGAAAAATGCTGGACGTATAAATGCAGTCCGTCTGACCACGTTCATCACTCTCATACAAAGCTATGCGGACGTTGCAGACGCAGCGCACTTTGTGTGGCTGTTCTAGGGGTTGTACGTTCTTACTTAACTTGCGTCCGTTTGCCGCGGCCGTTGTGCGTCCACAGTTCAGTGCCAGTATTTGGGGAACTGCCTGCTCTCTGAATAGTCGAATGGCCACGAAATGTCACCATTCGCTGAAATTCAGTGTTCGGTTACATTTCGGGGCCAGATTGACTCTCTTTCAAGAAATCTGCCGTCTGGTTAAATTTACTTACAGATTATTATTTTTTTTCTTCTTCTGTAGGAAGGCTCTCCTGGCGCTAATCCCATGAATATTCCAGACAAGAAAATAATGTGGTCCGATTTAAAATCTTCAGACATTAAGGAGGACGTGGTGTTTGAGGTCTTTACCCTGTTTGCTATCTTAAACTCGCAGTGATCTTTATGCAGTAGATTGGGATATTAATATTGAGCACCGGCTGTAAATCATATTTTTGGTGGTGATGCTCATTTGGTATAAAATTCTCTACTCGTCACCACCATCCGGGCCCTACGGTGCACAATTGTAAAAAGCCTAAATCTTGTCAATGTCCTGTTCTGGGTTTGATGGTGCAAGACCTGAAGCATGGTTTGCAATGTGTTAATATCTCTTAATATAGATAGAAACACTGACAAGGAGACGTGGGAATATAAACAGATTTAACAATTTAACAACAACAAATAGCCACTGCCATTATTAATCCTTTCCATTCGAGCAGTGGGGCAGAGCTTTGGTCGGAAAGCCTTGTTCTAAGTATCTGCACGTCGTCACGCAAACAGGAGCAAAATGAGGGAATCTTTAGACTGGACAGACCTGAGCGTTATCTTTGACAAAAAGTGATTGGTGGTTTTTGTTTTCTCCCAATTTGAAAGCCATGCCTCAATTGGAAACACAAAGCTTTTTCTAGCTGTTTGTATTTTGCAATGTATGCGTTTTAGGTTTGTTTCCATGCAAAAAAAAAAAACTGCTAAACAGCCGCACCACTTTCTAGCATATCGGCCTATACAGATACAGACTGCACAAAGTGCACAGACCCCTTTTTACTTGGAGTTTTCCATGTGTATTTTTTTTTCTCTATTTCTTTATAATTCTCAACGTAATGGAGGAACCACCCCCAGAACATTACAAGTATTTATAAAGCGCCAACAACTTCCATAGTGCTGTACAATGGGTAATAGCGTACAGGTTTTTTTGGTGGGGGGTGCAAGTAAAGTCCCACCACCAGATAATGATCTTCCCAAACACGCTGCAACATTTCACTACCAATATCCTGGGTCCTTTTTAGGTGTAGGAAACTTGCAGAAAGAGTAGAGACAGCACTGTTTAGTGTCACCTGTGTTTAATGCATAGGATGAGCATGAAATGCAAACAATTCAGGTTGGGGATCATACTGAAGAAGGGCTCCATACCTGAAATGTTTGTATTTGATGCTCATCCTATGCAATAAATACAGGTGACACTAGGGCACCTTTTATAGCAAACACAGCGCTAAGCAAAAACAAACCAAATCAGACACTCAAAGAACAGGAAAAGAGGACCACTTAAAGGGACACTATCACTTGCATAAACTGTAGCTAGTTTATTTGTGCATTGCAAACAAACACATAATAAAACATATGCTGCTTGTTGTGGCATTAACTGATTTTTTTTTCTTTTGTAGTAATTGCATGTAAAAAGGAAGAATATATCATTTTTTTATTTCCCGTTTCCATTTTGTGGATTTATCCCATGATGCACCATATACCAAAATCTGTACAAAAGTTTTACCTTGTTGCTTTGTTTCATATTATACATTATTTTAACAGTTGGTGAGGTGGAGGAGGGAATGCTTAGATAAGGCAGCAAGGGGGTCTATTGTGTACAGAGTAAAATATTTTCTTATCTACATATACAAGAGAAAAACAAAGCACATGTAAGATATCAGCAACGTAAATAAACGCAATAAGGACATTGGATTTTTTTGTAGTAGTGGCCCTTTAAATATACAGTTTACATACTCTTAATCTCAGTACCTTTTATACTGCTGCAGCATCTTCACTGAATTGGAGCACATCAGGTTCAGATCAATGCTGATGGTTGTGTTTCTGAGTCTGTAGGTAGAAGCTATTTTCTGCTTCTTTTGGATAACCGGTCATCTGGATACGATGTTCCGGTACATGAGCATAAGTCTGCACGTCTCCTCTTTGAGCCCGCTGGCTTTGCCGCATGAAAAATGTAGCTTTTTGGAACAAGAATGATGATACTGGATATGTTACTCATTTCAGTTTTTAAAACTTCAGGATGTTTGATAAAATACAGCCTCCTTTTATATTCCTGTTTTCTGGTAATACAAGTGAATTACTCCGGCCCAACCCAAGTCTGACAATTGTACCAATACGCAGGGGACCCTGTGCTGCAGAGCTGACAATCTGTGTTGTTCTACAGGGCATTGTTGTGGATTTTTCAAATCCCTGTCACTTTTACTCGCAAGCTTACAGCAAGCAGTCTGTGGAATCCCTCCTCAAGCTGTCTACGAATTTAAATAAAATCTACAGAAATCCAGAGAACCTCAAGAAAGGCTATGTACCCGCCATTGGAGAAGTCTGCGTTGCTAAATACTCCCGTGACCAGGTAAAGCTTGCTGTTTGCACTTTGTGTTCTATTTCAAGCCTCCAATCCTGCATGTTAGCTTAGGTTTAGGCAATGAAAATATTTATAGGGAACGTGCATTAAACCGTAACATCCATCGATATAACTGGAGCAACTGCTGTTGGCTTTGACAGCCTTCCCATCAATTAATTTTAAATTGACAAATATCTTTGTTTTACATGAAGATGTGGCATAAATCCCTCCTGTGCAGGTGTTTAAGTGGATAAGGCTAGCGTCAGACGAACGCAGTAATCCTGTCCGTGTTGCCACACTGTTTCAGGTCCGTTGTAGCGTTGATTTGTGATCAATAGAGACCAACACACAAAGTATGTGCGCACCGAAGTGCGCACGCACCACGCAGGTGGCAACGGACGCCATTTAGGCCTCAACGTAAAAGCGCTATGACGGACACCCAGAGTGCGCCGCGTCCACGAAGCGGCTTGGGAGTGATGACGCGACGTCAGACGCAGCGCATTTGTGATGTCCATCACGTTGACGCTCAGAGGTGGTTTTTTTTTTTTTTGGTCTGGCTGACTGTACCTGTCTTTTAATTTTAATTAATTTTGTTTACCATATTTCCCTTTTTTTTTTCTCCTACGTCCGTCCAATAAAACGGACCGTGTGGTGTCTACAGCATCATCCGTCACTACGTACGTCCGTTATGCATGCATGCACGCAGAGTGCTCTCAGACATTAGCCTTAGCTGATTTCCTGTAGACCATTATGAGGCCTCCTTATTAAGTGGGTTTCTTCCTGGTCTGGACGGTGCTCCCTGCAGCCACTGTTAATCCTGGAGAGTATCTATCGTCTGCTTTATATGTAGTTAAACTTTTTATTGACGTTATGAGAACACTGGGAGTATAGTCAAATATTGCTGCATGATAAAGCATCTTAAAGAAACACTATTAAAAATAGAGTGCTGTTTTTTTTGTTTGGCCTTAAATATAATTGGACGGATGCTGCCGACAGCCTCTGCCCAATTATTTTTCTTTTTCACTTCTTGTGATTTTTGGTCACCTTTTCTCCCTCGCCTCGCAGTGCTACTCTTTGGCTCAGGGATTCCCTAACCGGGAAGTCTCTGAGACTTTTCTGCGCAATTTCGTTCCTTCGCAGAACGATGGATCCAGAGCTGCATGCGCAGATCCGATCCGTCAGCTACCGCTCTAAGACCGCTCGATACTAAGATTGATCTCCGAGAGGGTGGCGGTGGTATGCTGTCTGCATGCCAATGTCCCTATTGTCCGATTTGGTGACCAGCAGCCTGGAAATTAAAAAAATCCCAGTTGCATGCGGTTCTGGTTGGGTTGGAGGAATCTCACCACTTCACCCAGCGCCACCCACGAGGCAGTGCACGTCTGGTAAAGAAGCCACGCAGAATGACCCCAGTACCATGAAAACCCCAGGGAGCACAAGGCATGACGACCAAGTTCTCATCTTTACTGATAACACCGGTCAGAGGTGACTCCTGATTTTGGTAAATACAGCATAGTTCAGTGTGTGGCTTCAGGCTCTGCTTGTCTTGATAAGTAGCAATAATATCTTCATTATGAAGCTAGCGGCCTAAGTTTTCTATGGTTTTCTCTTGCAGCACTGGTATAGAGTGATGGTGCAGAACATAGAGGTCGGCATGAGAACGGCACAGGTCCTGTATCTGGACTATGGGAATCAGGAGGCTGTACCACTTGATGATTTGCAGCAGATGCATCAAGACCTTGAACTGTTCCCACCAACAGTAAGAAGGAGCGTTTATTTGTGTTTTGGTAATGCACAGCAGCTCGGAGCCCCCACCATGGATTAATAAAACCATGAGATTGTGTAAACGCGCGTGCAATTTCTTGCTTTCGCTGTGCCCCCTCATGTTTTGCATCTGTGTGCGTTGCTGTTCCACAAGAGTTACATTTGTTTGATTTCCCCTTACATAGAAAGCAATACCAATGCATCACAATACTAAGATCTCGTCCTAAATCCCACTTATTTATTTATGTTCAATATCAAGAAAACAGCAATGGCCCTGCCAGTCTGTCGGTATTAATGAGTTGTTCTTATGGTTGGTGGGCATGAAGGTTTTCACTGTTAGGTGTGTTTTGGTGTGGATTGAGGAGCTCTGCACTAGTGTCGCCTTTCATTCTGCTCTCCTTAACTTCATCTCTTGTCTTTCCGCAGGCATTGAAGTGCTCTTTGGCCAACATTATGGCTCCTTCTTGTGGTTGGTCTCCAGAATGCCTTGTAGAGGTCCGCAAACTCCTCCTGGAACAGCAGCTCTCCTTCACAGTCGTTTATGTGGAGGAGGACATAATGCCATCCTATGCTGTTAATATTTCCATAGTATCCTCCGGTGTGTCTCTAAAGATTCTCTTAACATTTTTTTTTTTACTTTGTGTTTTATAGTGGGCTTTTTGTCTCTGTCGGACGCTCTTGGTGCCATCACAACTACCCCGGCTCCTTGTGCCAAGTTGCTTGATAGACAAAAGCGATAATTGGCCTGATGCCCTTCTAGTTTTTGCTACCACTGGTAGAAAAATATTGTTCCCAATTTTATTAACCCCTTCATGACCAGGAACGTCGGGGTATTTTGAGGGTTAAGTCTCAATAAGGGCACACGACATACAGGTATGTGCTGACTGGAATCAGAATCACTCTGTGCTGAGACCATTGCCAGCTATGCGGCAGCCGGTAAGGAAAAATGTGTATGTCGGCGTTCCAACAGCCCTCCAGAACACTGAGCAGCAGTGCTGGCAGGGAGAGAGTAAAAAATTCTCCACTTCTAAACTGAAAATAAATACACCTAGTATAATCTGTATAATATTAATTACATTTCTAACAATTGACTACCTGCAAAAACTGAGCAACTGAGAACCTACGCGCACAAATCAGCCCCGTTTTCAAAAGGATATCCTCTTTGGAGTGTACCATTTCTGTATTTTGAATTCAACCCCCCCCCCCCCCTCCGCCGGACCTGATCCACCTGGGCACCTGATCGTATGAGTAACATTACAGCTACTGGTTTTTGTGATTTAAGCAAGTGTAAGAAACTTGTGTAAAGTTCATACTTGTGATATGCAGGTTTCACTATATATTTTTATTTTACAGATTGAAAATACCATTATACCTGTACTTGTTCTGATAAGTGAATAAGAGTCACAATAAACATAACAATAATGTAGGGTAACAATGCTGCCTTGTGAATGCATTGAGTGTTCAGAATTTCCAGCGATTTAATCATTGGTTTCTTCAAGCTAATCTTACAGCTTTAGTAAGGGACAGCCTGCACTGCCACCAAGTGGTTTCTGTGTTTGACCTGTAAATCAGCATATATTCTTATGCAGTAAAAAGTTTAATTTAATTAAAAAGTATTATTTTTAATGTTTATGCCCCCAAATGTTTGCGTATTTTCACCCAAAGTTTTATTGTTTTTGTGACGTCAAATTTTGCTGTTTCTACTCAGGAGTGAATGTGTCTAAACTGCTTCTGGATCGTGGATACGCAATGCTTGTCAAGTCGAAATCCCCCGACAAACTACAGAATCACGCACAGCCAGGTACGCTATAATGCAGGTTACTCCCAGGGATAACTCGTTCAAGTGCTGCGAGGGATGTCAACTGTCTTCTACAGTGCTTCATGTTTAGAGACTTAAAGGGACACACTGCTCATCATGATCACGTTATAGTTTTAAAGTGGTCAGGGTGCGAGGAGTGCTGCCTCCACAGCTCCACCGAGCTTGCAGAAATTTCCTCCACCCTACCCAACGTCACCAGCAGCCAGGATTTTTTTAAATTTACTAACTGCCGGTCACCAGATCGGTCATTAGTGATGTCACACGTAGAGAGCGGCCGACGTCACCATCGGAGACCAGTCGCTGTAGCGAGCATTCTCAGTGACAGCCGACCGTTCAAATCTGTGCTTGTGTGCAGCTCCGATCCATCGTTCGCTACGGAACTTGTGAACAGTTCTTAATGCTACGCAAGTTGTATAGGAGCACAAATTGTGCAGAAAAACTTCAGGGGCTGCCTGGTTTGAGAGCCTCTCTGAGCTAAAGAGGAGGAACTGCACACGGCGAGGGAGAAAAGGAGTAAAACCACCTGAAACAAAAAGCATAATAATAATTGGGCAGAGGCTGTCAGCATCATCTACCCAATTAGTTAAGGGTCCAAAAAACTTTTTTTAACCGCATTCCTTTAAGGACCAGATTTGCAAGATGAGCAAAACAGCCATTGTGATGACCAGTTTGAGTTCATCTCCTTTCCATGCTCTTGGTGTGACGGTCTTGCTCACAGTGGTTAAGGTACTGACACCACATTGAATCTACTATGTACACTCTCTAATGTAAGACTGCTTGTTCATACAGGACGCCCCGAAGATCAGTCTGAGAAGGCGGTATTTACTCACCCATACATTATTTTTCTTTATTTGAGCATCCTGCTTTTTATTTTCCTATTTTAGTTTGGTAAGAATCTATTATTGCTGGTTTTTTTTTTTTTCCTTTTTAATGGGTAGAGAAGCAGATGACAGACCTATAAATGGTCTATTAACTCTTCACGGGACAATATTTTTATTTTCACAGCAGATTCTAGAATAACCCATTCCACAGCTCCATTCGCTTATCCTTGGTAAAGCCGCATAGTAAAGAGCTGTAAGCAGTGTGATTATTTTTATTAAAACTTTATATGTGTTCCAGTTCAGTTGCTCAAATCTGTACACGCTCTTATATTTTGAACCATCATTGTTTTTGCAGTTCCCCTCTTGGAAACACTCAGCAAGGACACTGACAATCCAGAGAAACCCTGCAATGGCTCTGAACCTCCACAACTGGCACAAACCTTTAATATTATCGCTGTTTCTGTAGGAGATGTTTTCAATGCTGCAATCACAGATATTCAGAGTCCAGAGGATTTCTTCTGCCAGCAGCTACAAAATGCTAGTATGTAGATTTTTACACTTCTGTTGTATATTTTTGATATTTCCTTCCCATCTGTAAAAACTGAATCTTTATATTTGGTGTTGCTATTAATCCATATAGAAACATAGAATATGTCAGCAGATTAAAAACCTTTCGGCCCATATGGTCTGCCCAATTCTATGGATACTTTCCCTGGATTTTTCTTTTATTTAGGATCATCTCAGGCCTATCCCATGTCTGCCTAAACTCCATCACTGTTTTAGCCTCTATCACTTCTACTGGAAGGCTGTTCCATGTATCCACCACCCTCTCCGTAAAATACTACTTCCTGATGTTACTTTTAATCCTTTGCCCCTCTAATCTAAGACTATGTCCTCTTGTTTTGCTACTTTGTTTCCTTTTAAATATTCTCCCTTCTCTGAACACTCTCTTTCCTTCTGGAGATACGGTCTCCCGTGCCGCACACAATACTCCAAATGAGGTCTCGCCAGTGTTCTATGCAACGGCACAAGAACTTCTCACTTTCCACCATATAGTCTTTGCTTCTGTATTTGGCTCATATGTCTCTCCCCCCCCCCCCCAATTTTACAGCGCAAAGGTATATTTTGGTGCTTTAGAACTGGTGAATCTTCTCGGTGCTTTATCTTTTCAGAGCAACTTGCTGAACTCATGGACACAATGAGTAAACATTGCAAAGGAAAGGTGGCCAGTCCGGGCTTTGCACCAGGCGTCGGGGATATGTGTTGCGCACAGTTTACAGGTACGCAATCAGAATTTTCTATTCCCCCGCCCCCACCCCCCCACTCGCACAAAGTTATTTTAAATTGAATGTGCGACACCAACCCCAAAGAGTGGCAATCCGTTTGCTGAGGGTCGCGGCTCTAGGAGGGGAAAAAAAAAAACTAGTAGCATTATTATTTATATATGCAATAATATGCTATCGCTTGCTATGACCTGCTCTGACAACTATCTTTTCACTTTGCAGAGGACAACCGCTGGTATCGAGCCAGTATTGTGAAGTATACCTCAAACGATTCGGTATTGGTAGGCTATGTAGATTTTGGGAATGTGGAAGTCCTTCCAGTCTCCAGACTCAGACCTGTTCTCCCCAACATGATGGCGTTTCCCCTACAAGCCATCAAGTGCAGTTTATCAGGTATAAAGCCTTCCTCCATTTGCAGAGTCTTAATGCAGCACTCGGAGGCTTCGTAGTTGCACACTTCTCCTCACTGCCCCAACGGCAGCGAAAGAAAACTTTATTAACAAACCAGAAAAAAAAAACACAGAATATTCACTCCTCACTCTGCTCGTAGTGCCTCAGCTTCGGTGGCGCTGGGTTGTCACCTGGAGGATCTCATGCGTACCGTGACCACACCGTACTCTCACCCTCGAAGGGATCTGGACCCACTTGGTTCAGTGGTTGCTTGAGACGTGTAAGCGGGGGCTTGAGCGGTGCGAGTAGCTGAGAAACTAGCTCGGCCGGCAGATCGACCCTGGAATTGGCCGGCCTGTCCAAAAGCTTGCATGGGCGAGAATATATGCTTCACAGAAGCCTCAGTCTTATCGATCAATGTAAAAGTTTGAGCATAATCGCTCATGTCCATAATAAAGGGCTTCCTGAAAACTAACCCCTGGGCTGTAGTTCCCAAATCGTAAGTGGCCAAAGCTAACAATTGGGGGGTCAGTTTTAAAGAGGATATTTTTAAGCCTCTCGGCTGCCAGGGCAGCATTGGCATTGACAAAAAAGCAGGCAGACAAGCGAGGGTATGTGAGGTCCCCAGTTTCAATGAGAGGGGGGGGGGGTTGCCCTGCGGATCATACACAACCATACCCCTGGATTGGGCCGGGCAAGTGGCCATGACCACATTGCACAGATCCGAGTCCTCAGGGGCATGGAGCTCCAGGACGTCACCCTCACCAGTCATGGGATACTCGTCACCCTGGTCTGAATCTGGATATTCCTCCAAAACGACTGTAGGTGTGTAGCGTGTTTTTTTTTTTTTTTAAACCTCTGCTGTATTAACCCCACAGGTAAGGTTACTTTTTGGGTGGGGTTGTTGGCTGGCTCTGGCAGTGGCGGGGGTTGCCAGCCTGTCTGCAGTTAGATGCAGTGGGATTGCCCACAGGCAGTACAGTATTATTCACATATGGTGCAGGCTCCGTAGAGGGACCTTCAGGGTGATCCCTTGGGATCTCAGGGGTGGGGTTTAAGTTAATACGTGGTAAGGAACGAGCTGCATTGAGGACAGCTGTGAGAGATGTATGCCAAGACTCACATATGGATGAGACTGCAATGTAACTGCATCAGACATAGATGTCTGGAGGATAGCCTCCATCCTAGCAAGTCTGTCCTCGGTAGCAGGCGGTTTGGATTTTTTTATGCTGCTTTTGCAGACACTAAGCCATGGGCCAAACTGGGCTCAGACCTGGGTTTGGAAGGAAGAGGACTGACGCGATTGGGTTTTACTGAGGCAGAATTGGAAACTGTGCAGGGTATCTGCGATCAGACGAATCTGAAAGGAAAAAAGATGTCGACTGCCAACTCGCACGAGAAGAATGCGAGATGAGGTCTGGCTGAAGGCCGTGCGTGGCGAATTGGCCTTTCTCAGGTCCGTAAACTCAAAAAGTTGGTGAAATGTGGAGAACAGGGTTAGAAGAAAGGGGAAACCAGAAAGAACAAGTACCAGGCCCAACTCCGGTTAACACTGCGTGCGCCAATGAGTGGGCCACCCGCTGCGGCCAGAACCGGGTCAGTTGAGCCCTAGAAACAAAAGTTGCATAGATAAAAGGGAGAACACAGGGAAGCAAAACACACTTTACTAAAAGAACAAACAATACTCATTTGATGCCACTGCCAGGAGCAGCAAAGAAAGAGGAGTTGCTGCTTCTGGAGGCAACATTTAGGGGACACTGGAGGGGTGGGATTGGGGGCTGGGTCTAACCTTCCCACGTTGGGGAGGGAATACTGTTATTTTTTTTCTGGTTTGTTAATAAAAGTTTTCTTTGCTGTTGGGGTAGTGAGAAGAGAAGTGCAAATACTCGCCTCCGAGTCCTTATTAAAATGTGAACATTCCGTTATGACCATAGGAAAATTTACTAATTCTTGATCCGTAGATGTTGTCATCTGGTTTGGGCGGTGACAGACGGCTGGTTTCTGTTCATGTGGTTCATTTTTGTTGACTCTTGAGAGGTTATTCACTAACCTTTGAATTTTACCATTCGGTGCAATTTCAGGCCAATTCGTTTATTCACTAAGCTGTCAATTCTCCAAGTACTGGCGTTGTAATTTGGCGGCACAGACATTGTCCCATAGAAGACTATCGTGTCTTTGAATCACAGAACGCCGAACTGCACCATAATTCTGGCAAAATGCCCTGATTTTCGGCGTTTCAGTTCGACAGGTTTAAACAGGCGAATCCCATAGGATTCAATGTAAAAAAGTAATCCTTTATTATTTTTTTAAAAAAGACCTTTTATCCGTTTTCATTTTTTGCAAAAAACCTTTTTGTATTTTTTTTTTTAAATGACTTTTATTTTGTAGCAGACCTTTTTTTTATTCCTATTTTTTTTTTTTTTTTTTTAAAGAATTTTTCGGTGCTTTGTGAATAGTCCCTTAAGCCTGCATTTTGCCATTTCAGTTTCAGGGTTTATTCTAAATGAATAGTCGCGTGTCCTAATTCAAAAGCGTGTGTTATTTTAATGTGATTGGCTTGAGAGAGCGTGCGTCATAATGGCATGTAATTTTTTTTAGATTAATATTTCTTTGTCGTGTTTGTGAATTCATGCCGTTTAAATGACTAAGGCTGTGGTCAGGCGAACGCACTTTACGTGTCCGTTTTACCGCACTGTCTGCTGTCTGTCATAGCTTTTCAAAGGAGTCAATAGAGAACCACATATGAAGCATGTGCACACTTTTTCACGCAGGGGCAACGTATGTTGCAATGGACGCCATGGAGGCATCGGCTTGAAAAAGCTACAACGGACGTAGAGACATCCATGCATACAGCTTTTTTTTTTTTTTCTCTAAGTCCGTCATAACTGATACAATGTAACCACAATCTCATCAGTTATAAAGTGGATCCGTTTCAAGGGACGCTCTGTACACAAAAACTGCGCACATGTGACCGCAGCCTAAACCTGTATGTTTTCTGCAGGTGTTATGCCTCCCTCTGAGACCTGGACAAAGGAGGCCACCACTGCCATGTTGGCTCTAGTTGCCAACAAGATCGTGACTGTTAAAGTGGTTGCTCAGACGGAGTTCTCTTTGATCGTGGATCTCCTCGATGCTTCTGTGAATCCTGAGGTTGTAATCTCAAAGTGTCTGATCGAGGCTGGTGTGGCTGTCAAGAAAGAAGATGCCAACTTGACCTCTCCAGGCAAAACCGATGGTGAGAAGCTCGATGTGCTGTGATCGTATTATAGAGGGTTTATAGCAATCAGTCTCACAGGCTAGTAACATCGAAAATGACACCAGAGCTCACACTTCATACTTCCCTCCTCAGGCTCTGACATTGTGCCGTATATTAAAATGATTTCCTGTGGGGACTGACCATTTCCAGGCTTTGTGCTGAGGGACAGAATGGATCGTGTTCACATACATTAAAAGGACACTCAAGTTAAAAAAAAATCCCATCTTTATTTTTTTTAGACTGCCGAATCCGTGTTCAAATAATACCGTAAGAAATGTCCAATTTTCTTTAAAAAGAAAAAAAGACGTGTTAAAATTCTGCCCACTTTGCTGCTTCTCTGTATTCCTGGTCACGTCCAATCAAATGCTTTTCCTAGAGAAACGCTGAGGGTGTACAGAGGGAGTATACATTAAACATAATTCAATGCACACGTGTATATTGTATGGAAAAATTTCACACTCTACATCCTCCATCGCTGTCACATCACACCATTTATCCGGTTGCCGAATCAGTTATGTATTCCTGGGCACACATCACTCCTTCATGCAGAAGGGCAACACAGGGAAGGAGCTGCCCTGTAACCTGCAGACATTGCAGGAGGGAAATCCATTTACCTAATCAGGCCCGTTCATTTGAGATCCTATACTCTGTAATCAATTTATTTCCTGTAGTTATCTTGTACAAAACAATGCCGGTAGACTGACTAGGACATTGTGGCTTGTTGCTCAGTAATCTACGCACAGAGCGTTCTAAGCTTCCATTTATGATAAAAATAACTCTTAACATCTTTCTCCGATATTGTTAATATTCAATATATATTTACCCAGAAGTTGCATGACTCTTTGCTCTTCCTCTGGAGTTGCAGATGTCTTGCCCGGGAAATGTCTGGAGCTTCCTATGGGACTAGGCGTTGAAATCATCATTTGCATGTTGCAGAGTCCTGCAGAGTTCTACTGCCAGATCTGCAATGAGAAAGGTAATGTGCATAGATATTGTATTTTTGTGTCTGTCTTACTAAAGTCTGGTCTGCGCATGAAATGCTCTTCAGTTAGCCGGTATGTTCTGTTCTACCGGTCTTAAGTTAGGTCTTGGCCTATTTGTAAATACTGGATCACCACTGCGACATAGAAACTGGACTGTCCAACCAGATTATTCCTCCTGGACATGAGGGCAAAAGACAAGGCAGGTTGCTGTGTAAGGGATTTAGTGGTCTATATGATCTGACAGACCACTTCAAGGGACTCAAATCAATGTGATTGTGTCCAGTACAAGGTGCCCCTGGTCACAAAATACTTTATGGGCCATATTACATAGTTGGTGCTAACTTAACCAGAGCTGCTGTAAACTGAACCTCCATAGGCTATAATGGCTCTGGTAAGTTTACAACAGCTCTGGTTAAGTTAGCACCAACTATGTAATATGGCCCTATATGGACAGCTGTCACTATACATCTCTGCAGATATAAGCCTTTCCCATCATCCGCAGCTCCCCAGTGCTCACTATAGTGTGTGCAAAAATTGCTACAGGTACTGTGTATACGTTTACAAGCTGATTGTCAGTATTTGTTTTAGGTGGGGTTTGTGTACGTGGCGGTTTACATGTGCAGTTCTTATACAGTGTACATTGTTAGTTACAAATCTGTTTTATTGTGTAGGCTTAATTATTTCATAATTTCAGATTTAAAATCCCTCAATGAAGTGAACCTGCAGCTAAATCAGTACTGCATGAAGCACCAGCCCCTGGGATACAATTCAAAGACCGGGGACCTGTGCTGCGCCTTCTTCTCTGGTGAGTGACACAAGCCGGATTCTAAACATGGACTACAGAATTGCAGACACGGACGCGCTTTTTAAATGCACTTCCATTCTAACTCTGCACAAAGATGCTTCTGCTCCACAGGTTTAGGGCATTATTTTCATGGCCGGCATCTGCGGGGTTCCTTTTTCTGTTTAAAGTTGCAACTCGTACATTGCAGGCGCCGCTTCATATCCTCTCTTTTTCTGAATACTTCAGGTTACCGAGTACTTCTCTTTTGGCATTGCCCTTGAATTGTTCATTGTGACAACTAATAATGATGTAAAATGCATGTTTTTAAATCTATACTAGTTTCCGTTTGTTTTTTTTCTTTCTTCCAGCGGATAAAAATTGGTACCGAGCACGAGTAACCAAGGTTTCTAAGACTGGAAAGACGAAAGTGTGCTTCTTAGATTATGGCAACAGAGAAGAAGTGACCGCTGATCAGATCTGCCAGATTCCCTCACAGTTTTTGGAACTTCCTTTTCAAGCCATAAGATGCAGTTTGGCTGGTGAGTGACCATTGCAGTTTACAGTATATGTTTATATTAATTTTATAAGCGGGAACGAAACAAATCTGAAAAAAACGTGCTCGTATTCAGCACCAGTAAAATGCAGGAGGCAAATGTGCGACAATTAATGGAGTTTTTAAATTTTATTTTTTTTAAGGCTCTGCAGAATCTCCCAAACTATACTGCAATATATTTTATAACTATTTATGGTATGATAATATATACATATAGGGCCATATTACAAAGTTGGTGCTAACTTAACCAGAGCTGTTGTAAACGTCCCAGTGCCATTTTAGCCTATGGAGGTTTTCAGTTTACAACAGCTCTGGTTAAGTTAGCACCAACTATGTAATACTGCCCATAATCGGGAATATAATTTAATATGATAGTTGTAAAGAATGTGTGTGATACTTGAAGCCAGATTAAATGGGAATTATTTGTGTCTAGGTGTGAAACCCATAGGAGACCAGTGGACACGGGCAACAAATGAGACTTTTCAGATGTGCGTTGCGGGACATAAGCTTCAGGCGAAAGCTGTTCATAAGACTGAAGATGGCTATTCAGTAGACCTCATAGATCTGGAGAGCAGTCGATCGATCAGTGATGTCCTTATAGCTCAGAAGGCAGCCGTTGGTAGAGATGCCAAGAATGGATTATCCGCAATTACCAACCACTCGCTGCCAAAAACAAACCAGGAGAAAACGTCCTTCCAGCCATTTACACCTAGTAATTCTGGTTCTCCAAGAGGCCGACAGGAGGCTTTAGAGAAAAATTCGTCAAACCACAGTGCCTCGACCACGTTTAAACCATCTTCTCCAAAAGAGAAGAACACCAGAATGAAAAGCCTGAACAAAGAGTGTGTGCCAACAAATACAATGTGTACGAAGCAACCAAAGGAAGGTAAGAACAGGAATGCTACATGCTAGAAGTGTTCTCCATCAGGTAACGGAGACCTCATTCACATTGTTCTTGAAAATACTCTTTAAAATCTTAACGACCAGAAACTGTGAATCGTCACGGAGTACTAAGTGCCTGGATGTTCTCCCCAACCATGAAAGGGGAAGGAAAATTCATGCAGGAACCCACCCGCTATTGCTGCCCTAAGATTTTTTGCTCCTCACATCCTTCATGAAAGAATAAAGTCAAAAGCCTGTCGACAAAGCACAGGGCAGATTTCAAAAAAGTCTAATACGTACCATAACATTCTCTGGTGTTATTATCGGTCCTGTATGATGCCATCTGTTAGAAATTTCGAGACGGGACCAAAGATTTTAGCTGTAGAAAAAAGACCAGCCCTTAATCCTAATGACTCTTCTAAATTATTATTATTATTATTTTTTTTTTTATATATATTAAATTGTGAGCAAAGAAAATCCCTGTGTACAAACCTCTTCTGTATAAAATACCGTATCCACATATATTATGCTTTTCCTCAGTTTAATTTGAAGGGTATTTCTGGTAGTGCCCTATATGCTATGCTGAGTAGGTAAAGAATTTTAATCTATTATTCCTCGAAAGAAAAATTATTTCCCTCACTACCGTCCTTTGGCATAAACACTGCCAACTTTACGTTACGTCTAGCCATATGTGGACTGATTGCCAGATTAATGTCCTTGTAGCAGCAGGATCCTTTGGAGAAGATGCTCTTGCCGTTTCTGAACATATTGGCAAAAAGCTCTGTCCATTTCTCTCACTGCTCCCAGTAGCATGTTGCACTGTAAATATTCAGAAGGACCATTACCTTTCACATTGCAATGAGCCCCTGTGTCAGAAAAAGCTGTTTTAAAGGGATTATTTATCCCCACAATACTAAAAAAATGCACTTTGTTCTGCGTGTGCAGAATACCTGTTTTTTTCTTTTTGTTTGTTTTTTTTTAGAAAGAATTTTACCAGGAAGGATTGATTGAGATTTCTCTCGTTTTCAAGTATGTCCTGGTGGCGAGTATATACCGTTACGTGTCTTACCCAAGGACACTTACTGGAGAGGTGCTCGCTGGGATCGAACCCATGTCTTCACAGGCTCTCTCCATGCAGAGCAGTAATGTTACCTCTACTCCACCCAGCCATTTCTCTGTTATCCTAATACTTAAATCCTTGTATTCCCAAATAAATTTCCTTTTTTTCCTGTAGACATCCATGTAAATTATGAGTGGAATTCCATTGAATTGCCGTTAAATGAGGCATTACAAGCCAGCGTGATCAGTGTGGTCAGCCCAGACTTATTTTACGTCATGCCAAAAGAAATCCGAGGTAAGCAACCTGATCTTTCTCCGTTTCCAAAATCGCACGTTTCCCTTCATGTAAGGAACTCAAAACCTTTTTTTTTTTTCTCCCGAGATAATCTGTTTGCTTCTTTCAGCAAGTGTAATATTCCAGCAGGAAGGTCTGCTCTGTTTAGGTTCGGAAATGATGATTGCAAAACTTGTCACCGTTTTATTTTGTTCATGCACAGACCTTCAAAGCTGAGTTGTCCCCTCAACTAGTATACACATCCAAGCAGATGCCTCTCGAGTATAATCATTTATAAAGTGATGCAAAAATATTCCGAAGCATTAGCCGATCAGCTACGGTTAACTAAGACCCCAGAATGCTGTCCAGTGGGAGGTGATCGTCAGCCCTGGTTCGCTTAACCTCCCTGGCGGTCCAAGTTTTGTGAAAAACCGTGTCTAAAAGCAGTCTATTTTATTTCCCCCCCCCCCCACCAGCGGTATTCCCATGTTGGAAGCGGTAACCCCGAGCAACACTCGGGATGCCGCTGGATACATCACCTCTCTGTGCGCTCCCTCAATGTCCCCAGCTGCCTCCTCCGGCGACCGCGATCTTATACTTCCTGGTTCCTTCCTCGGGAGAAGGAATCCAGGAAGTAAAACGCCGCAATCGCCAGAGGAGACTGCAGAGATGCAGGGAGAGGTGATGTATACAGCCTGAGTGTGTCTCGGGGTTACCGCTCTCAGCGGTGAAATTTAACCTCGAGACACACTCGGGCTGTATACATCACCTCTCCCTGCGCTCCCTCGATCTCTGCAGTCTCCTCTGGCGATCGCGGCGTATTACTTCCTGGATTTACTTCCTCGCGGTTACCACTCTCAGCGGTGAAATTTTTTATTTTTTTTAAATTCTTTATTTAGAGAATTATACATAACAAGAAATTCACAAAATCAAACGTAGAAAAAGACAGCCGTCTAGGGCTGTCCAAACTAACTACGGTCAGCAAGTCAGATAATGTAAGATGCAAGTAGTAACAGGTCAATAAGGGAATAATAAAAACAAAAAGCAAGAAGTCCCAACCTCAGTGAAGGAAGAAAACACAAAAGAAACACATAAGCATGTAGGACTATCAACGTAAATGCAATAAATTGTCCTGATAAATTATACTCAGAGCTTATCTATAGACCAGTGACACGTAAACAGAGAAGAAAAAAGCTGGGGGGGGGGTAAACAATATCGCTCAGGTCTCAGTCTGGCTGAAGTTCCGGAGGGTCCGGCGAGATGCCCGCCGCTTCAAGGTCGGACAAGGCGGTTTCAGGATCAGTGATGGTGTAGGGGACATTATTATGTGTCACCACCAATGCTCCCGCCAAGCCCCACCGATAACGGATCCCCCTCCGACGAAGAACCGCAGTCACAGGACGGAACCGCCTGCGAGCAAGCAGAGTCTGGAATGGAAGGTCGTGATACAAAGCCAACGTGGAGCCCTCAAATTTCACTGGATCTCTTGTGCCAGGAGCAGACATAAGCTTGACCTTAAATGCTACGTCACGAAAGGCCACCACGACATCACGGGGTGTCCCCTTCGAAAGCGCTGCAGGTTTCGAACCCTGAATACCGATCCGATCACATCTGGCTTGTCAGGAGGGAGTCCCGCCATCCGAAGGGCCAAACGAGACACATAAGCTGGGAGTTCATCCGACGACACAGAGTCCGGGATGCCTCTGACCCTGACATTACGACGGCGGTGTCTTGTTTCCAGCATCTCCACAGAGCGGGACAAAAGCTCGACCTGGGATCTTAAACCAGCGACCTGTCCCAACAGGTGAGTATGTTCCGATAGCACTGTAGAGGTCGTCGCCTGCACTGCTTTCACCTGCGCACGGATTGTTGCAACCTCCTCCCGAACTGCCGCCACTTCAGGTTTCCACACCCCCCCGGATCTCCCGGAGTTCGTCCAGGATCCTCCGAAGGTCTCTTTTCGTAAGCGGAAGATCATCCTCCTCCTCCTGCCGACTTTCCTCAGGCTGTGTCATACGGGTTTCGAGTGAGGTCGCTCTCGTTTGTTGCGGTTGGGCACCCGGTCTCAAAACGTCCTGTCGTAATGAAGCCACACTACTGCTGGCTGAAAGCTGGTGTTCCTCGGCCGAATCCCCGTCAGAGAGGCCACCAGCAGTAAGTGAGGCACTCAAAGACGCCGTCAGCGCTGCTTTTCGTTTCTTTTGCGCCCTTTTTTTTGCTGCTGCAGATAGTGGTTGGGAGTCTGGTGTCTGAGATTGTGGGGAGATCCAGGTCATCGCAGAGCTACCACCCGAGTGCCAGGGGTCCTCTTCGTCTTCCGAAAAGTCATAGCCCGGGGGGAGGGAGGAGGAGATCGCATCTCCCTTCGAAGTAGACCCACCTCTCATGGAGTCCCGAATGTCTCTGTCTGGACCGCAGCTTCTGTGAGTGACCGGTGGGCATGTCACCAAAAGCGCAGGCACAAGGAAGAAGAGCGGTAAAAGGTCTCAGAAATCTCCTTCCAGGCTTCTAAAATGGCCGCTAGTACTAGGCCCCGATTGTGCCGCGGGGGTTAATCCGCTCCGGAGCGTCAATTTCGGGGGTAAGGCAAACTCACCGAGGCCCCCAGAACGTTTCTCAAGTGCGAGCAAGCGGCGGAAATAACTTTAAAAACCGTGTTTATCACGGAGCTCCTTCAACATGCAGCCGCTCGCTTCCTCGGCTAGCTCCGCCCCTCAGCAGTGAAATTTAACCCCGAGACACACTCGGGAACACCGCCAGGGAGGTTAACCGAAGCTGATCGTTCAGTGCATCTCAATATTTTTCAATTGAAAAATTCGACTTGTGGCAGCATCTGTCAGCCCAGAAAAGTGCAGCTGGAAAACAGCTGAACAGGAATGGGGTAAATTTTAACCCAATCTGGGCAGAATCTGGGTTGGGTTAGAAAGAGTTACTAATTAACCCTTCTGATTTTTCTCTTTTAAACTGTCCCCTACCACTCGCCCAATGTTTTTATTCTAGAGTTGTGATGGCGAACCTCGGCACCCCAGGTGTTTCAGAACTACATGTCCCAGGATGCTTACTCACACGTTAGGCTGGCTGAGCATCCTGGGACATGTAGTTCAGAAACACCTGGGGTGCCATGGTTTGCCATCAAGGTCTTAGAGCGTTCGTTTAACACACATGGAGGGAGCAATTCAAATTAACCCTTTGTGTTTGGGAAAATGTGTTCCTGCCCCTAAAAAAATAACTAAAAATGAAATCCAGAGTTTGCATTGTGGAAGAATAGAGGAATTTTACCAGTGTAACATTTGTTTCTTTTTCGTTTAGTTGGTGAGAAGAAACTCCAGAAGGTGTTGGTCGACCTTGCGGGTTCCTGCAATGCACAAGCAACCAGGGAAGCCTTTAAGCCATCAGCTGGAGACCTATGCTGCGCCAAATTCAGAGGTTTGTGCACTACACAGAGCTCCTCATAATGTATATCCAGACAGATAGTTCTGTTGAAAGTCAGTATGTTGATAATGTCCAAATAGCTCTCTTGTAATTCCTACGGTTTCTAATGTGAAGCAAATTTCCTGGAAAATTAGTTTTGTGGAATATTTTTTTTACCTGCTCTTGTTAAAGTGACCCAGCACCACCTACCAAAAAACTGGGTGCTCTGTATCTGTTTAAACAAACAAAAAACTTTTATTTGCCATCTTATGGAGGTTTTCTTGGGTCTCTGTTTGCTGTGCGTGCATGCGTTCGTACAAACCTATCGCTTTATTTTGCCTATATGTAAACCCGTGAAGAATCTGCCTGTTTAATTGCAGCTAGAGTCACATTTTATCCTGCCCTCATTGGGGAACATCAACCTTCTTGAGAAATATCTCCTAAATTAAAAATCCTATTTAACAGGCAGTTACTCCTAAGAGGTTATTCACTAACTATCGAACTGGCGCCGAAATTGCACCGAACAGCGAATTTCACCGTATCTGCAGTTTCAGAGCAATTCGTCTATTCACAAAACCGTCAGTTCACCAAATACAGGCGTTTCACCTCAATTCGGCAGCATCGAAATTGGCCCATAGAAAACTATCATGTCTTCTAGTCACATAATGCTAAAATTCCGCGAAATGCCCTGATTTTCAGTGTTTCAATTCAACAGGTTTAAACAGGCGAATCCCATAGGTTTCAATGTAAATAATAGAAATCTTTATTAAAAATAAAAAAAAATAATCCCGTTCACTGCCAAGATTGAGACATCTCGGTCCTCAAAGGCACCATCTGGTACCCCGATATTGAGATATCTCGATTTCTTGATCTGCAGGCCAAAAGCTAATGAAATTCGTTGGCTGCAAACTAATTCAGTTTGCTTTTGGGCTGTAGAAGATGCCCCCAAAGTTTTAGCCCTGTGTGCCCAAAGAGCTAAAAACTATATTTCACTGCTGTGAAATATCGGGCTTTCGGCAGCCGACTCAGGGGAGTGAAAAAGATAGACCAGCTGCTCAAACCATTTTAACTGAATTTGACAGTAGATGGTGCCATCTTGTGGCCAAATAAGTTGTTTACTGTAATAGCTATTTATTACTATAAAACTAATTAAAAATGATTTTACAATAAACCACTGGTTTCAGACTTTTTTTTTTTAAGTCACTTGGTAGTGAAGGGGTTTAAAGACAGTTTATTCTTTTTATTTTTTTCAAAAAAACATTTTCGTAAATTTTTACCTTTTTATTAATTGGACACAAAAAATGTATTAATAAACTATTAGAAGAATAGGATATCCCCCCCCCCCCCTTCAGTTCGGTGAAATTCGCTGATGCCAATTCAGCGGTTTTTGGCAACATCTGATAACTGCTTTGGCAACTTCAATTTTGGTAAAATACGGTGACCATTTGCTAAATAGTGAGTTCACCGTATTTTCAGTGAAATGAAATCGCCAAAGTGTGCCGAAACACAAGGCACCGAAAATCGCACGCAATTTCGTTGCTGTGGTGAATACACCCTCTAGTTCCTCCTATGGTCCTTCATTGCTACCTGTGTATCTCCGTATTGATTTATTCATTGCCTCCTGTGTGTTTGCAGCTGATGGTCAGTGGTACAGAGCTCTGGTCCTGGAGACCCTGGAATCTGCCGCTAAAGTGGTGTATGCCGATTATGGAAACATGGAATTTCTGCCCTTCTCATCCCTACTTCCTATAAGAAAGATGTTCCTGGAAACGCCTGTGCACATTGTGAAGTGCAGCCTCACAGGTAAACTCTTTGGCCAGCTTTAGCAGACGATACTATGATGCAATATATGAAATCTTTAGGGAGCAAAACTCTGTGGGCCCAATTACATTCTTCACGCAAAAACGCATGCGCAACGCGTGAATTTTTGCGCGAAGTGTTAAACGTTAATGCGCGTAAATCACTGCTGGTATTACAATCCTCGCACATTTTTTTCATCCGTCGAGCAATAACACGTGTAAAACGAACGGGCACAGCAACGTTTCGCACTGAAATCAGTGCGGACGTTTTTTTTTTTCACGCCAATCAGAATTAAGAACCACTATTGTCTCGTTAAGTTTTTGCGCCTGTCAAAGTCAATCTGCGCATATATACTGCATCAATAAAAAAAACACACACACAACGTCTCAAATTTATTGGTTTGGTATGTGTAGAATGTGTAACTATACTTTGCTGCGTTTTTTTGTTTGTTTGTTTGTTTTTTTGGGCTGGTGTGTTTGGTTTCGGCCAGGTTGATAGAATTTGCCATTAACACCAGCTTTTAGGAGTTGCTAAAATTAAACGCAAAGGCTGTGTGTTACAAACTGCGCATAGATTGTGCGCTGGTACGAGGATGGTATTACAAACACATTTGCGCTCACAATGTTAAGTATAGGACGCGCAAAGTACAGTAAGTTCGCGCAGGTTCACCCGCGGTAGACATATACGCGCGTTTGTTGCGCTGACATTGTAATACGATGTTCTGCGCAAAGGGTTTTGCCCCTCGTGTTAATGCGTTTTTGCGTGGGCGCAAACGTATGCGCGAAGATTGTAATAGAGCCCTGTATTTTCTCGACCAATTAAAGATTATTCTTATTTCAAAAAAACATTTTGAATTCTTTCATTTTGAGCATTTTTATGTTTTTGCCTATTCCACTTTTTTCTCTTTCCAGGTGTGACCCCGATTTCAGAAGAGTGGTCCCCTGCTTCCACTGAACTGTTAAAAACACTGGTTCAGGAGAAAGTGGTTACGTTAACGGCCTTGCAAGTGAATGGAGGGCTATATTCTGTCTCTGTGGAGCAGCCACATATGACAGGGATTTTAAATGTGTCTGAAAAGCTGATCAGTGACGGCTTGGCCCGCAGCAGTAGCACCCTATCCCCATCCCCCGGAACCTGTAAAAGTAAGTTTATGAGGGAGAAGCTTGCTGTGACTGTTACTAGTAGATTTCATGGGTTTTAAGTGTTTGGGTTTGCTCAGTCTCGTCATTTTTTACCATGAGATAAAGCAGAAGAGGAAAATGTTTATTTTTAAATGCAGTGTCAAATATATGGATCGTACAAGGCGCTGCACTGAAACAGACTTGTATATTTCAGGCAGATCAGTCTTCTTAATTAAGGCAGGTCACTCGGGATTCCTCTTCGACTTCTCACACACAGCACCTGATTCTGCATGGTGGCATTTTTCATGCTCTACCTGTCGGGATGAGGCACTTAAATGTCTAAGAAGGGAAGGGAGGCCTACCACCGGACTCAATAACAAGACATCCGATCGACCCAAAAACGGTCCTCACCTCTCCCTGCATTAACTCATCGCTACATCCCCCCCTCCTGTTTCTAATCCCCACACCCATCGAGATTGTAAACTCCCACGGGAATAGGTCCCTCATGTCCTCCTGTATCTGCTGGCAGGAATACTGAACTGCCTCCTGTATGTATTGTAGAATTGCCCTGTCTATACCCATTGCACTTTTGTACAGCGCTGCGGAAGGTGTTGGCGCTTAATAAATAATAATAAAACATGGCAACCCTATTCTCCAATAATGCATTATTGTTCTTTTGAGCATATAGGCTCCTCTTTACTAAACAATTGCATTTACATTCCTTTTGTCTGACGACGGAGTGAACTGAGTGAAACAAATACATTTTTAAAGCCCATTTCTGTAAATAACAAGATGACTAGACGTTACGCAATAGATATGGCTTTGCAGGATAAAATGAAATCTTGTCAATGTTCGAGACAGATTTAGTAAAAAAAAAATTATTTTTATAGCCAGGTCTCTAAACGTGCTTCTGATGTCCTCTTGTAATTGTGCTTTAATGTTTGCAGCTGCTTGTTTGAAGTATATGGTTTTAATGGTTTGCCATGGTTCGTTTCAGGTGCTGATTGCTGCTGCAGAGAAGTCCTAAAAAGAGTGAGTTAAACGGAGTTGTACTGCCCACAATGATTGTTTCATTCCCATTCTATTGCTCACCAAAAAAGGCTCACTAGCTCAAAGCTACTAATACTAGGGAGGCATTAATACAGGACACGATGGCTAACCCTTGATTCTACCATGGAGCTACATTCAAGGAGCCCATTTTTATTTTTTTATGCCGCACCATGGTTAAGTGAGCTAATCTGGAGCCCCTTTACATGAAGCGGCTCTTAAACCCTTCGCTACCGAGATTGAGAGATCTCTGGCTCCAAAGGCATCACCGGGTGCCCTGATATCGAGATATCTCGATTTGCTGATCTGCAGCCCAAAAGCAAATGAATTTCATTTGCAGCAAATTAATTTTGTTTGCTTTTGGGCTGCAGAAGGTGCCCCTCAAGTTTTAGCCCTGTGGGCATAATGGCCAAAGAGCTAAAACCTGTGTAAAATCGGCTGATGAATGCTCGGACATTGAGCATTCGGCACCCGTTGCGGGGGTAAAAAAAGGAAAATACACCTGCAGCTCATATGGCTGTAACTCAGTTTGGCAGTAGATGGCGCCATCTACTGGCCAAATCTATTATTTTACAGTAAGAAATACAATAGGTATATGCTAAAAATATTTCTTACTGTATAATTAATTAAAAATGATTTTACAAAAAACACTGGTTTCTGAGAATTTTTTTGGAAAATCACTTGGTAGTGAAGAGGTTAATATTGGGAAGCAGAATAATAGATGAGTGCAGCACTGCCCTTTTAAATAGGAAAGCAGGCTTCAGTTGTGGGCCCTACTCTTCACTGTTAAAAAGGCAGAGAGGGTCAGTAGGTTAATATTTAACCCCTCCCCCTGTTTCAACTGTAGAGCAGTAATGGTGAACCATGGCACCCCAGATGTTTTTGATCTACATATCCCATGATGCTCAGACAGACTTATGTGTGACTTAGCATCTTGGGTGCCAAGGTTAGCCATCACTGCTCTAAAGTATCTCTTGAATGCTAAGGTCTCAGCCAGCTGGTATAGGTCCCCCGCTGTGCTAACCTCTTTTATTGTGAACAGAGTTGTCAGCAGATCCTTAATCCCCCTGCATTTAGGCTGATACGTTTTACAAATTTTTACATGGTTTAGCATTTATTGTTTTTTGGAACTGTTGTTTTGACTTTCAACCTGAATGTATGTTTTCCTGCAAAACAGTCTGCTCCATAATGTCATATTATGTACGATATGTTTTTAGAACGTTAGGTCTGGTGTAAAGTCAGGAGCTGACAGTGAGCCACAGGTTTGTTAAAAAACACCTTTAAAAATGTGTTCCAGACAGACAGGTCAATACTAATTTTTCCTAGTATCTTCATGAATGCTGTGGATGCTCCCAGGACTGTGATACATTTTCTACTATGACGACCAGTCGCTCACGTGTGTAACAGTGTAAATGACAATATAAAATACTGGTTTGACTTAATGTACAGTTTATTCTATTCTGTCATTTTCCTGCTGTTCATGTCCTCCTAAATTGCATGTTAGACAAATATGAAGGGGGGTTTGTTTTTGCTTTTTTTGTGCCAGAAACAGCAGGCCTACTGATCTTCTCTTACCTGTGCTTGTTTGCGCTGTCTTCCAGGTTGAGAGGTTGGAGCAGATCTTCAAGCTTCTCTTGCAGCAAGAAATCCCAAAATGATGCTCTGTGCGGGACAGACGTGTCTCTCAAGCTTCCATCAATCCGTTATCATTGCATTGAGCCACTAGTCCCTTTATCCAGCTCTCATACATTATATTTCTTCTTTAATGGAAGCTAATGTCCTGTTTTTCAACACTCTTCTAGTTATGTAAAATGTTGCCTGCCTTTTCAAGCTGCGTAGTGTATAGCATACCTCAGGCGGCTCCGTCAACCTCTATCTTGCTATAGCGGGAAGGTGTATTCATTACGCATGGAATTGCACATTTCAGCCCAAAGTACCTGGGCTTATAGAAAAATAACTTGTGATTTGTTTAGGACTATTCTATTTTGACCAAAGATCTACTCTTCCTCTGTTAATACTCCACATTTCCCAGTTTAGAGCCCCCAGTTCAGTATTCCAGCTGAAAACATGATTATATATTTTTTTTTTGCTTTCTAAATAATGTTTAGCAAGTTATCAGATACCAGATGAGATTTAATTCCACGTTGGACCCAGTGGCATCAGAATCCATTCCAACATATATGTTAACTCTGTGGAAATCCTTGTACCGGCTGTGAGATGCATCTTCCTCTTCCTTTGTTGGTGTTGGGATGTTTTTGATTCTTGTTCTAGTTATTGATAAACTGTTACAGATTCAGGTTGGTCGTCTGGGCAGTCTTTGTCTCGCCTTCTTGTCATCCTACTTTGTTTAAATGTAGTGCAGCCTCCAGGAATTTAAATCTTCCAAATCTGTCGATGGGTTCTGTCCGTATTAATGTTTGAAAGGTAGAGCTTTGCTTTTGTTACACGTTCTGTGACATTCCTTTCTATTAAAGGGATACTATAGGGTAAAAGGGGGATGTAACATTTGGCTGTTTTGAACCAAACACTTTGAAAATTTGTCACTACCAACCTGAGTGGCTAGCCTTCAGATTTGAGGGGAGATTCTCTGTTTTGAAGGTCTGCCACAGCACTCAGGGATAGCCAGGGCAGGGTAAACCCTCCAGTCACCATTACCGTTTAAATTACCTTAAAGCAAGGTTTCCCAAACCTGTACTCGGGGCCCTCTAATGGGCTGATTTTACAGATCACCTTGGGGAAATGCAGACTGAATACTGCAATCACTGAGCAGCAAACCATATCACCTGTGCTACACTTCACTGCAAACCTGGCCTGTTAGCGGGTCCTGAGGACAGGTTTGGGAAACACTGACTTATTGGGTCGTGCTGGCCTAAGTGTCCCTTAAGAGCCAATATACAGAGTTTTTCTTTGAAAACTAGTGAGTAAATTATACAGACGAATAGACTATCAAAAGGTGCATCATACAGGTGTGTTGGAAATATCTGAGTCAATATCTGGATCTTTTTCAGTAAACCTTCAAAGGATAGAGACAAATAACGGCACCCTTAATGTCAATAGTTGATTCAATTTTTAATTTGGGTAATTATAAAGCAAAACAACACCCTGAAGGGGCATCCCTGTGAATGGCGACTCAGATACCAATATGGATACGATAATTAGATCTGTCTGTAGACAAAGTAACGGAACACGTGTTGGTGCAACCCTTCATAAACTGTCTGACTTCCATGTGGAAAATACATCTGATCCATAAATCACTTTAATAAACTGGTTCTGGTGCAAGTATTTTCAGATACGACCTGCGGCAAAAAGCTCATTCTGCGCCAGCTGCCTTGTCTGGTGCCAGTCCTAGATGAGAAATGACAAATGGAGAAAGTATAAAATGAAAATGTACACGGGGAGAGCGATATTAGAGCGATATTCAGAAAGCGTCGGTGTTTGCCGATGTTGCAAACACAGACGGAAATCTCTGTCCCGCTAGAGCTTCATAAAAGAAAAATCCAAACAGCTGCAGGAGACGCTTCACTCTGTGATGCTCCGTCTGCATTTTCTCTGGTGTTTGGCGCTCCGGCAAACAGAAGTACTTTCTGGATATACCCCGTAGTAATGTGAAGTCTGATTCTACAGAAGAAAGGGATTACTTTATTAAAAAGGTGTTTCAATGATTCCAGCAGCAGGGCCAGAGCTGAGAACAGTACAAAGTCTTGGCGTGAGGTCCGTGTAACTGGGAATATCCTCTTCCACACGCAGGTTTATTCAAGGCACCATTATACCAGGCATAGCTCTATATTAATGCTGCTTTTGTATCTGAGAGGAACACGTTTCCAGGCTTTTTATAAATGATACCTGGAAGTGTTACCTGTGCAAGAAACTTCGTGACTCCACGCTGCATGATCTGTTTTACTGTTTTATCCTTTACGTTTCCTTTAGTGATTTTGCAGCTCATCACTATATGTGGAGACAAGGGAATCCAATATCAATCACCCGTAAGCAAAATATAATTCTTCTGACCGCTCTAATTTTACTACCAGGTTCTCAAAATTTAGAGCTGGGATCTCAAACTCCAGCTCCCCCAGATGTTTCTGAACTACAGCCCCCATGATTCCCTGGCCATCTGTTGGAGGCATCTCAAACTCCAGCTCCCCCAGATGTTTCTGAACTACAGCCCCCATGATTCCCTGGCCATCTGTTGGAGGCATCTCAAACTCTGGCTCCCCCACATGTTTCTGTACAACACCCCCCCCCCCCCCCCCCCACACGATTCTTTGGCCATCTGTTGGAGGCATCTCAAGCTCCGGCTCCCCCAGATGTTTCTGAACTACAACCCCCATGATTCTCTGGCCATCTGTTGGAGGCATCTCAAGCTCCGGCTCCCCCAGATGTTTCTGAACTACAACCCCCATGATTCTCTGGCCATCTGTTGGAGGCATCTCAAGCTCCGGCTCCCCCAGATGTTTCTGAACTACAACCCCCATGATTCTCTGGCCATCTGTTGGAGGCATCTCAAGCTCCGGCTCCCCCAGATGTTTCTGAACTACAACCCTCCTGATTCCCTGGCCATTTATTGCATTCAAAGAATTCTGGGAATTGTAGGCAATCAATATCTGGGGGTCTGAAGATTGAATCCATTCTTTAGTAGAAAGAAAACTGCAAATATATGGTTTCTCTGGGGACTGTTTACTGCCCGCCAACCCCAACTATGTATACCATAGCACTTGTCTGCCTTTTTATAGGATGATGCGTGTATTTTATGGGTTTGAGGTGGCATTGACTGTATCTTTTGGATATATTTCACACTCGAGTGTGACCTCCGTCTGGATCATTTCCTTTAGTTACATAAATGGTCTTAAAAAATATAGATTTGTTTCTGTCTCTCCTTCGATACACCCACCGTAGCAATCTTGAGCACTTTAATCCAAGTGGTGGTTGTGGCAGGGCTATTTCCCCAACCACTTGCCTACCCCATGCCGTTGGAACAGATTTTGAAAATGAAAGTATTTCCTCTGCCATGAAAGTGGTCAATCAGCGGCCACTGGAGAGCTTTCCTGGGTTTGTGGGCTTCTGGAGGCAAGACTACACTATCACACAGTTGCCGACATCATTTACAGAGGAGTTGACTGGTTCAACCACCCGAAACCCTAATACCTCTCGGGGCAGAAGCTGTGTCTCTATTTCAAGCTGCAGCTAGACGCCAACTTAGGCTAGGGTCAGACTGAGGCAGTGCGAACGCGCGTTCTGGCGCACTTAATCACGGCCGCACTAGCAGCAGATGCCGGGCAATGACGGCCAATATACGATGTACGGTCGCACAAAAGTCCGGCTGCGCAACGCAAGTGGAAAATGAACGCATTTTTTCGAGAACGTGAAACCGCAGGTACTGACGTACAGAGTGCGCTGCGTCCGCTAGAGGCGTGTGTGCGTGAATTGGAGACATCAGACGCTGCTAATGTCCGGCCAACATAACGTCCAGATGCAAGAAGTGTTTTATTGATGATCCGTACAAAATCACGGACGAAAATGCGCATAGTATGACCGCTATCACGTATTCTGTGAAAAAATGCGTCCATTCGTTCGAACGCACTTTTTCACAGACAACATAAAAATGCGTTCGTCTGACCCTAGCCTGACAGAAATGAAGACAGCCTACAGAACGGGGAAGAAAGGTGAGTTTACACACTATAGGCGAAACCAGGAGGCAAGTAATAACCCTTCCGGATTTATTTTGCCCCAGATTTGAGGTCAAAATTTGATGGTGACCAGTTATTCAACAATGTAACCACCTGGAGAAAACCTGATGGCACCTGGACATTCTAGTAGTAAAGTGGGCTCCAACCAGGGTCCTCAGATCCCCCTAAGGCTGAGTTCACACCACGGCATTGCGCTGAGTCGCGCAACGCGCGCTTTTTTTTAACGCGTTCACGCATACAAAAAATACGCGCAAACGCGCATTGCAGCGCGTTCGCTGCTATGATATGGCCGCGAACGCGCTGCTGTATGCCCAAAAAGAAGCTCCTGAACTTCTTTTCGGGTCAACCGTTTTAAAGCGCGTTCCTGCACGCTTTAAAACGCTTAGGTCTGAATGGGGCCCATGGCAAAGCATGGGATTTCCCCGTTCAGGTGTTTTAAAGAGCGCACGAACGCGCTTTAAAACGGCTAGGTGTGAACGGGGCCTAACAGGCCAAGTTTGCCAGATATGTGAAGCACAGCACAGGTAATATGATTTGCTGATCAGTGATTGCAGGATTCAGTCTGCATTTCCCCAAGGTAATCCTTAAAACCTGGCCTTTCAGTGCTCCCTGGGTACAGGTTTGGGAAACCCTTATCTAGAGGGCTGTTATTTGAACTGCAGGAGAGAAAAAATGTGTTTTGGGTCCCAAACCTGGAGTTGCCATGCAAATGCCTTGTAGTTGTCTGGGTTTTACTGTAGCCAGGTTCATAAGTTTGAACTGGCCATCGGGTATTTTGGTATGATGTGCAATTCACAGGCAAACTTGAGGACATTTAAACCTGATGTAATCAAAGTGCTGGCTCACACGAGGCTCCATCTGTTCTCCTGGTCGGTGGAAATCTTCCATAACTGGCGGTGACACCTGTACCGGTGTGATCCTGGAGATCATCAATGTATGAGGGCATCGCTGTCACTCAGGCTGCACCATGACCTTCTGCATGGCTGTTAGTGGTCCCAGTCTTGGGTTGACAGATCAGCCTTGTTGTCCAGGACACATAATTTATTCATTCTGATGGGCAGTGGATGAATAAATCAACCCCGCAGCAGGTAGAATCCATGCACTGCACTGAAACTAAAGGGGAATCCAGGCGCCCTGTCTTGATTCCCTTCCTGCAGCATTTGATTTATACATGTTGCAGGGCAGCACTTTTCCCTGTGCATAAAATGGTAATATGTGTCCAGGAAAACCTGGCCAATGTGGCAACCGCAGTACAGGCTGTGACATCTATTCTAATCAGGCGGCTAGATTAGTTCCATGTGATGATTCCATATCGACGAACAGAGGCCTTTTGTCCTTAAAGAAAAAAAGTTTGATTTTAATAATTTTGCACAAATGCCATAATTTGGCTCTTACAGACCTTATTCTCATTGTTCACTCGCTTCTGTTTAGAGAAAAAATGGCTCTTGAATAAGATCTACGAAGGACTGAGAAAGGACTGGGGACTCCAAAAAAATGGCAGCTATGTGCAATTTTTTCATTGAAACACAAAGTGTGTGTGTGTATATATATATATATATATATATATTTATGAGCAACAGAGAGATAGGAGCACTCTGGCTCTTCTTAAAATCCTAAATTTATTTAAAAAAATGGGACCAACGTTTCGGCTGCTCAGAGCCTTTATCAAGGTGTGATATCACACCTTGATAAAGGCTCTAGGGAGCCGAAACATCGGTCCCATTTTTTTAATGTTACAACAAATTTAGGATTTTAAGAAGACCCAGAGTGCTCCTACTTCTCTGGTGCTTAGATTTATTTCCATACCTGGGCAAGACTTTTTCATTTTTGTTGCTAGGACTGAGTGCTGTCCCTCTCTTGTATGGATTTGTATATATATATATATATATATATATATATAATTACACACGTGTGTGTGTGTAAATGTTCCCAGCACAGAGAAAGCCTCTATTACTCTTAAGGTCAGGATCAATGTAAGCTGTATCTTTATATATTACTGTGGCCCTAACTGTATGATCTCCCAAGTCCCTATGTTTAATATAAAGATACAGCTAGACAAGAAAACCAGAGGGTTTAATTATTAATCCCCGCCGACCCTCCCCCCAATCTTGTTTTCTTTTCCTAGAGAGCTAAACTTCCCCCCCCCCACGTTGTTTGGACTGATGGTGACTAGTGTAAAGCCAGCCAATCAGATGCCCTTCAATGCAGAAGCATGATACACATGCGCAAATTCCTAAATTGCGTGCATGCGCAATTTGCCTCTCCTTGCGCCCCCAACTGCAGAAGCCTGTCCAGTGACGGCTGATGGAAATCCTTCAGGGCAGAGGAGAGACCTTTGTTTTGTAGGGCTGTCACGGCCGACAGGGACATCCAAGGACAACGCCCAAGACGCCATGACAGTCATGGTGGCCGGAGTGTCCGTGCAATATTACCTCACTGTCATTTCACGCTCTAAATCAGAATTTCAGTCGAGTTGGAGCCCACTCGCTCATATTTAATTGTTAAATGTAACGTTTTCTTTAATAATAAAAAGTCACTATTGTTTTGTGTTTCTATTTTTGGGTAAAGCTGTAAAATAGCAAGTTTTGTTCCATTGCAGCAGTTTACATTTTTATTTAGGATTATTCCATGAGGTGAATTTCTGGGGAAAAAAAAAATATTTCCTGTATTGTTTCAGTTTGACTATTTTGGCCTAAAATTTCCAATTCTCCACCAGTTCAGGGCTTGGGGAAAAAGGCATTGATGCTGTTACATTGTATTTTGTTTTGTAACTTGTGATGTATCTGATGTAAACGTTTTGTTTTCCTGAAACCAGTTTCCTTTGTAGAAAGCGGGACGGGGTTTGCTCTGTAACCGTTCCCTGTATGATTGTTCTTTAGAAATGCCAGAATTCGAATAAAAATCTACACAGAACCTTTTCTTCTCGTTTTTTTTATGTACATCTTTAAAGGCGACGCAGAGATCGTTGTCTTGAGACATAACTGGGGTCTCTCTGCAGTCTGGCCGACTGTTTTTAATGCTCGTCTTTGATCTTGCTGGTGATGAGGCGTGCGTGATGCCTGAGATAAAGCGGCTAAAATCAACCGAGCACTTTATTCCGCTTTGCTCGGGGATGGTTACAATGACATTGTCTTCACATTGTGATAAAAAAGGTGCAAATTCCCTGAAGCTCCTCATTTTCAAACATCGTTTAGAACAGAAGACTGCTCGCTCACGCATTCCTCCAGTATTAAAATCTTGTCGTTTTCCTCCCTGAAACGTAACATCCCAGAGAGGAGCGCAGTCCTTTCATATTGTGGCATTACGCCAGCCCCACCAGCTTGATCACAGGAAAAAAAGTCATCACTAAAATGTCAGATATGTGTCACGGCGCATGGATGATGGCGTGTCGCCAAGATAGAAACAGTAGCATCGTTAATAAAAATGCTGTGATCATCCCTAGTAAAATGTATAACCTGGTGTAAATGTGGAATGACAGAATATTCTGGACATGCGCTAATTTAATAACAGAATATTCCAGATATATAATTATTGTCCTATTATCCTCCCTGTAAAGTTTACCCACCGCCGTTATGGTTGTGCCGCAGAAAAGGCTCTTTACAAAACAAACAAAGCTGATGGCCAATGTCAAGTAGTCTGTAATTATCTAATCCCTTTATCTCTGGCTTGAGGGCAGATTATAATCTCTGAGGACGATTTGCCTTCACTTTAATGATCCATTAGGTGTGTATACGGTGAGGAATAGGTACGCAGGACCGTTCAATGCCATGGCAGTAAATCCACCGGTAGACGGGCAAATTCATTTCCAGACGAATTACCATTCAATATGTCGATTCGTCCAAATAATAAACAAAACTCTAGGAAAACAATACAAACGGAAGACAAATGGCGGTTTGAAATATTTAACTGTAACTGCTTCGTTTTTTTACTTTTGTTGGAGAAATGGACGGAGCCGATGACATGGGCCTAATCCTTTCCGTGTGCATAAAGGTATACGTGTGCACTAAATATCGCGTGCTCTTGTTAATAAAAACACGCTATGCACATATAGATTTATGCTGGTCAGTCTATAAATAATTAAGGCTGGCCATACACTGGGTCCTTACTGGTGCGATCATCCGATATCGTCTGAAGTTGTCTGACCGATCCCACAACATGGAGGTGAATCAATCCTCTTCCACTGCCTCAAACCACCATCGGACGACTTCAGATGATTTTTTTTTTTTTACTACAAAAGATTAGCGATCCTTTAACTTTTCCATGGGATCTTCTGAGATGAAATCGGGCGATCCGATACAAGTTTACATGAAAAAGATGAATTGTATAGCTAAACCGCCGTGCCGCGGCAGGGAAATTGTCCCATAGAGAAGTGATTCCGTCCAAAGGTGATAGTATTCAAAGTAAAAATATATTTTCAATTCTTTGTATTATTCAACTGTTTATTTTTTTTCATCCGCAGCAAAAAGCCTTTTTAGTTACTGATTTTTTTCAGAAATAGTTTTTTCAAGTATTTTTTTTGGGAGAAATTTTTGGTTTCCATTTTTAAAAAAGGGGCCTTTTTTTTTTCCCCACGCCACACATGTCTTTTTTTTCCCCTTCGGGCTGGCTACGTTACAGCATTGTTGTCCTTGGTGCTGAAAGGTATTTCAGCAGCAGGGATGGGTTAATTCCCCCCCCCCCTGCAGCCTTCGGCGAGATTTTTAAAAAAATTATTCTTGCAGCTTCGGCTGCTCTGGACGGGAGTTGTCCTTGGTGCTGAAACTCAGTTTCAGCACCAAAGACAGGTTTTTTTTCTTCTCCCCACGGTGTTTTTGTTTTTTTTTTCTTCCGTATGGTGGCTTATCTGTCGGCCAACCTGGGTCGTCCAGTGGATGACCCTGATCGGCTGGCGGCATTGTCTGTAGTCGGAAGACCATGTTGGTCATCCCACTACAGTGCCAGTGGACAGCCAGCTTTAAAGTGCCTGTGCTCGTGTTGTGAAAAGCAAATTAATAAATATAATAACAACAATGGTACTTCTAAGAAGTGACCCAGTTCCAATGTTATGCATGTTGCTGTCGGGACACTGGCACCCTGATTCCTATCTTTGGGGTGGTTGGTGGATATAGTTGGAATAGGGAGTGGTAAGCGCCCAGAACAAAGTGATGTGCCCAGTACCCAGCTAGACCAGAAATTAGTGGTTTCCCCCAAACCAAGAACAGATATTAGCAATAGAATACGTATCTGGTCAGCGCGAAATGGGAAATCGCTAGGGATATGTGGGCAATCCTGTGGTTACATCCGTAGAGGTTCAACATATGAGAGAATTGGAAGAGAGAAAAAAAATATGCCACATTGGTGCAGTATGTTATGTTCAAAGGTGACAAATTATGTATGGAGAGGATTCCACTCACAAATCTAGAGCCCCAACACTGGCTCTGAGTGGGAAGATGCCTCTGGTTATTTATCTGGAGATGTTCTCAGGAAACCCACTCCTTCCATCTGTTGTTGATCGTCGCTCTCTCGATGGGGCAAATATACAATAAAGACACAAATGGAAAAACCCTGTGTGTATCTGAATGTAAGTATTGGAAAGGAAAACTCCTAATGGAGTGTAAACTCACATTTGATGGAGCTTGTTCAAGCTCAAGATATGCGCCTATGGGTTTTGTGTGGTCAAACCCAAAAAAGACCAGTGGATGCCGGATTACGTTCTAAAAAGTTTAATAAAATTAACAAAAGTTAAAATAAAACAATTAAGAGTCCAGGACGCGTTTCACCGCTATCACGGCTTCTTCAGCTGGTGTCATCTGAACAAGAACTTCCAAGCATCATATTATAGTGTCGTAGGTCCAAGAAATAAGTGCTTCCACATGTTGTTAATTGGCGAGTGGCGTGCGTTCCACGCCTCTCTATGGAGTCTGTCCGAGTTTCAACAGTCGGGCGCCATTTTGCGCAGGCGCAATGCGTAGTTTCCGCGTTTCGGGATGCGTGTCAATGACGTAGCCAGTCTTTATTACGTTCTTAAACGCTCGGTCACCGATAACGTTACCAAAAACAACAAAGAGATACAATAAATATGCATACCAACACATTATATCATATCCCAGATGAAAAAGGCTACACCTCTCAAATCGCCACATATATTGGAGCGCAAAAAAGGGAAAAAAAGCGATGGATGGAAAAATCGATCAGGGGATATCAGAATGGTGTTAACTCTTTGATATTTTTATTGTCAATCTATGTGAGAACTATGTCATGTCTATATTAACCCCTCCAATCTAACTCCACTATAGATCTACATACTCTATGCTGTATAGAATGTACAGATATGTTAAATAAATCATGGCAATTTAGTATGTGCAGATGTCCTTTTATCAGATCAAAAAAAGAGAGGAGAAAAATTAGTGTAAAGAATAAGAGGAATATTAAAATCTATGTGCCTCAATATAGAGAAATGCCATCCTTATGATCCATTGTGGTGATAATACTCAATGTGATGTATATATATTAATGCTTCAAATTAAAATGGATAAATTAGCGTGGTCCAATGAATAATGTATTCGGATATATACGAACAAAACTATCATAGCATAGGATTGTCTATGAATGGAATATGGCCTAAGGAAACGATATGCTTGGAATGACAGTGTACTATATCATATGTGTCTCTAAATGGTGAATGTATATAGAAAAAGGGGAGAAAGATAGATGCATATAGATGTTTCTTCTATATGCATCTATCTTTCTCCCCTTTTTCTATATACATTCACCATTTAGAGACACATATGATATAGTACACTGTCATTCCAAGCATATCGTTTCCTTAGGCCATATTCCATTCATAGACAATCCTATGCTATGATAGTTTTGTTCGTATATATCCGAATACATTATTCATTGGACCACGCTAATTTATCCATTTTAATTTGAAGCATTAATATATATACATCACATTGAGTATTATCACCACAATGGATCATAAGGATGGCATTTCTCTATATTGAGGCACATAGATTTTAATATTCCTCTTATTCTTTACACTAATTTTTCTCCTCTCTTTTTTTGATCTGATAAAAGGACATCTGCACATACTAAATTGCCATGATTGATTTAACATATCTGTACATTCTATACAGCATAGAGTATGTAGATCTATAGTGGAGTTAGATTGGATGGGTTAATATAGACATGACATAGTTCTCACATAGATTGACAACAAAAATATCAAAGAGTTAACACCATTCCGATATCCCCTGATCGATTTTTCCATCCATCGCTTTTTTTTGCGCTCTAATATATGTGGCGATTTGAGAGGTGTAGCCTTTTTCATCTGGGATATGATATAATGTGTTGGTATGCATATTTATTGTATCTCTTTGTTGTTTTTGGCAACGTTATCGGTGACCGAACGTTTAAGAACGTAATAAAGACTGGCTACGTCATTGACACGCATCCCGAAACGCGGAAACTACGCATTGCGCCTGCGCAAAATGGCGCCCGACTGTTGAAACTCGGACAGACTCCATAGAGAGGCGTGGAACGCACGCCACTCGCCAATTAACAACATGTGGAAGCACTTATTTCTTGGACCTACGACACTATAATATGATGCTTGGAAGTTCTTGTTCAGATGACACCAGCTGAAGAAGCCGTGATAGCGGTGAAACGCGTCCTGGACTCTTAATTGTTTTATTTTAACTTTTGTTAATTTTATTAAACTTTTTAGAACGTAATCCGGCATCCACTGGTCTTTTTTGGGTTTGACCACACAAAACCATAGGCGCATATCTTGAGCTTGAACAAGCTCCATCAAATGTGAGTTTACACTCCATTAGGAGTTTTCCTTTCCAATACTTACATTCAGATACACACAGGGTTTTTCCATTTGTGTCTTTATTGTATATTTGCCCCATCGAGAGAGCGACGATCAACAACAGATGGAAGGAGTGGGTTTCCTGAGAACATCTCCAGATAAATAACCCAGAGGCATCTTCCCACTCAGAGCCAGTGTTGGGGCTCTAGATTTGTGAGTGGAATCCTCTCCATACATAATTTGTCACCTTTGAACATAACATACTGCACCAATGTGGCATATTTTTTTTCTCTCTTCCAATTCTCTCATATGTTGAACCTCTACGGATGTAACCACAGGATTGCCCACATATCCCTAGCGATTTCCCATTTCGCGCTGACCAGATACGTATTCTATTGCTAATATCTGGTTGGTGGATATGTTGATGGCTTGACTTAAGAGTGGAGAGAAAAGGGGACTTCATACTGCAGGAAACTCCATGATTCACAGCATCTGGGGTGATACAGGTGATGCACTCACCAATGACGGAGCATTAATTAATGAACCCATCGTTGAATATTTTACCAATAGAGTCTGACCAGGCATTTATCTGTTCCTGAAATATTGACCACAGGACCACTGATGGCTGGGTACTGGCCATAACTGTAGCATCTGCATCCAGTTAAGAGCCGTGTATGGAGAGGCTCCGGCACTGGTGATTGTGTTTCACCAGGGAGCTTAAAAGCCTTCCAATCTACCCCTTATGTCCTTTGAATACATCCCACACAATACAATGATGTGAGTCGGTGACTGAAGCATTCACTTCATTCTATGGCCAAAGCCACACAGTGAGGAGCAAGTGATGGAAAGATACAACACAAAATATCACACAATGGATGCGCCCAGTGACACATATAGAGGAAAATATCACACAATGGATGCGCCCAGTGACACATATAGAGGAAAATATCACACAATGGATGCACCCAGTGACACATATAGAGGAAAATATCACACAATGGATGCACCCAGTGACACATATAGAGGAAAATATCACACAATGGATGCGCCCAGTGACACATATAGTGGAAAATATCACACAATGGATGCATCCAGTGACACATATAGAGGAAGATATTTTCTTGAAATAAACACATGTAAGATATCAGCAACATCAAATAAACACAATAAGGACATTGCATTTTTTGGTGGTCGTGGCCCTTTAATTGGGCGAGTGCAATAAATAAATGCTGAGCTGTATTGTGACGACCCATCGATTTCATGTGTTTTTAATTTACACATGGCGGGTGTTGGAATTATCCGTAAATGTTTTTTTTCCGTTTGCTTTTTCCAGGTTCTCCCCTCTGCAGGTTGGAGTTTGTCTGCCCAGGCCTTTTAATTGAAGGTAACGTGAGGCCTGGAGATGAAAGGTCAGTCCTAATATGTGTCTGTCACACGTCACATGGCACCTGGGACGGATGCCCTCAGGTAAGGAGGCTTTCGCTGCGCCCGCCATGTAGGAATGCAAACTATTTAGATCCTCAAAGTTTACCATGAAGTCACCTTCTTCCAAACCCACCACTGATTTATGACTTAAATGATGTTAAAAAATAAATGTTTTCAGTAAATTACATGTAAGCTCCTCAGGGACCGGGGCCCCCTTTACCTCATGTCTCTGTCCATGTCATAATTCATTGTAATTCCTGTACTGCGCTGCCCTATATGTCAGCGCAATCCAAGTAAATATAAAATGATAATGATCCTGCATCATAAATCTGCGCGGTCGCTGATTTAGTGAGGAATTCTGATCGGCCCGGCCAAATAAAAAGTCACACACTGAAATATGTGGTTGTGTAGTCTCTTGCTGTAAATTGCGTCACGCATTCGCCGCGGCATCGTGTGGATAAGCTCATGCAATGTCACAGCATTTATTTGCGTCCAGAGTGGCATTAATTTGAGCCAAGATCTTCAGGGTTATTCAAAGAGATCCGAATTGCTTGAGAAAGGTAACCGAACGCTGAAATTCAGCGTTCGGTTACCTTTCCTGGTCATTCGGCTATTCAGAGAGCAGGCAATTCGCCAAATCCTGGCGAATTGCCTGCACATACGGTGCCTGTTCGAGGGCAGTGAAATCCCCATAGAGAAGCAATGCTTCGGCTATTCAGAGAACACAAACCAGCAGTGAAAAGTTCCCCTAATGCCCTGCCATTCGGTGGTTTAAGGCTAGGGTCAGATGAGCGCGTTTTGTATGGACTGTGTGTCCGTGCAGTACGGACGTACTTTCTGACTGACGACAAGGTAGTGGCCACACAGTCCGTTTTTTTGACGGATGTAGCAGGGAAAATAAATTACAATGAAAAAACATTCTGTCCGTCAAAAATGCTGGACGTATAAATGCAGTCCATCTGACCTCGCTCCATCACTCACACACAAAGCTACACAGACGTTGCAGACGTGGCGCACTCTGCGCGTCCGTTCTAGCAGTATTACGGTCTTGCCTAACCTGCGTCCGTTTGCAGCGTCCGTCAGCCTCCGCACTTCTGTGCGCACGTACTTCGTGTGTGGGGCTCCATTTAACACAATTGTATGCTATCACGGACGTACTTATGTGAGTCAACACCGACGTTAACACTGCGTTCGTCTGACCCCAGCCTAATTCGACAGGTTTATTCAGGCGAATCCCATAGGCTACAATGTTAAAAATATTCCCGTTTTAATCCAATATCTAATAAATCGTTCATTATAAAATTCTGCAGTAAAGAGTTTCTTTATAGATTTTTTAGGATATTTTAATCATTTTTCTGGATATTTCCTATTTTTTTTTTTTTTAAGATTACTTATTTTTTCTGTAACAGCCCTTTTTATTATCATTCATTGGATTTTATATGTAAATTTCAGACATTTTCGCTCAGTAGTTTCTTTGCAAACAGCATTTCACTTTCCAAACATTCAAGCAAACTGTTTTCCTAATTTATTCACTTCACTCGTCTGCGGTGTCGGCTTTTTCCGGTGGCTTCGCTGCGTGTGATCGGCTCCTGCTCGGCTTTTCCCGGCGTCTTTGACGGGTTAATCCAGATGTTTTTGCGGGTTTTGGTGTGCGTTCGCTGGGTTTTTGCGGTGACTTTTCGTTAGGTTTTCGGCAGCTTTTCCCTGTGCTTCGACGGCCCTGTGGTGCTTGCTGAATACACCGCAGGGTCGCCGAAATGGGATCGCCGAATCGGCCCGAATTGAAGAGCACGAAAAGTCACCAAACATGCGGTGACTTTTCGATTCTCTTTGAATAACCCTGATTGTATTGATGATGGGAGAGTCGCGGCGCTGCGTAAAGTCTTCTCCAGCACATTATCCAAAGATTAACCTCAATGGGGTTAAGGTCTGGACTGTGCGGTGGCCAATCCATGTGTGAAAATGATGTCTCATGCTCCCTCAACCACTCTTGCACAATTTGAGCCCGATGAATCCTGGCATTGCCATCTTGGAATATGCCCGCTGTGCCATCAGGGGAGAAAAAACCCATTGGTGGACAAACCTGCTCATTCAGTATATTCAGGGAGTCACATGACATAATTTTTTAGGGCGCATAACATTGCTGAACCTCAACCAGACTGACTGAAACCACTCCAGGTTATAACAGGCCTGTAGGGGAGGTGGTGACGAGGCCATGTGTGACTGTAAATATATATTTATATACTGTATATTTCTCTTTTGGAGCTTTGAACCTTTTTATTACCCTGGTCCTATAACCCTTTTGAATGTATTCTTTTTTCCTCTGGACTTTCATTCCCCGCTTAGGATCCAGCGTAAAGCCGTACATGATGACATGATGGTCTGAATGCAGGTAAGGATTTATAAGCTAATCAAACGAAATGTGGGCAAAGTTCTTAAAAGTGCTGCAGTCTCCATGGAAACCAGTGGAAACATCCCTCCGGTTTCCACGTTGATACTTTATATATTCGCAAAACGTTTAGACTTTTGTTCTGTCTCTTTGGGGATTTTGCACCTTCTTGGACTTGTTGTGTATAGGGGGGGGCTGTGAGTATTTGGGGTGGGGGGGCTGTGAGTAATCAATGCAATTTGTTTTGTTTCAGCACCTGTTGTGTTTTCTGTGCACCCCCCCCCCCCTCCTATCTCTGCGTTTTACCCACCAGGAGCTCTGTTTCTGCCCCCATAGGCACCTGGATACCTGTGTGTGCTGTAAGCTGATCTCTCCCCGGTGTCTCCTCCCATTGTCTCCTTACTCAAGTCACAGCAGAAAAATTCCAGCACTGGATCAGGAGGGAGCGTTTAACCCGGAGCGCCCAGGTCTGTCCTGCCCGTCTGATCTGTTACCAGCTCTTTCCTCTGGCAAAGTATCACCAGCCGGGTGTGAGCCAGAGATCTGCTGTGTGTGTGTCCCTCCTGTAAGTGCCCCAAGTCGCCTGCCAACACAGTAAGTGTCTGTATGCTGAATGTTTCATGTGTCCCATATCCATAATATCACACGATATATGCCCCGTGTCTCCCTATACACCGCTTCGACCCCCTCACAAAATGCTCCATGTCTCACGTATACACAGTATCCCCCCACTGAATGCTCCATGTCTCACGTATACACAGTATCCCCCCCCACTGAATGCTCCATGTCTCACGTATACACAGTATCCCCCCACTGAATGCTCCATGTCTCACGTATACACAGTATCCCCCCCACTGAATGCTCCATGTCTCCCCTATACACAGTATCCCCCCACTGAATGCTCCATGTCTCCCCTATACACAGTATCCCCCCACTGAATGCTCCATGTCTCCCCTATACACAGTATCCCCCCCACTGAATGCTCCATGTCTCCCCTATACACAGTATCCCCCCCACTAATGCTCCATGTCTCCCCTATACACAGTATCCCCCACTGAATGCTCCATGTCTCCCCTATACACAGTATCCCCCACTGAATGCTCCATGTCTCCCCTATACACAGTATCCCCCCACTGAATGCTCCATGTCTCACTATACACAGTATCCCCCCCCTGAATGCTCCATGTCTCCCCTATACACAGTATCCCCCCCACTGAATGCTCCATGTCTCCCCTATACACAGTATCCCCCGCACTGAATGCTCCATGTCTCACGTATACACAGTATCCCCCCACTGAATGCTCCGTGTCTCCCCTATACACAGTATCCCCCCACTGAATGCTCCATGTCTCCCCTATACACAGTATCCCCCCACTGAATGCTCCATGTCTCCCCTATACACAGTATCCCCCCACTGAATGCTCCATGTCTCCCCTATACACAGTATCCCCCCACTGAATGCTCCGTGTCTCCCTATACACAGTATCCCCCCACTGAATGCTCCGTGTCTCCCTATACACAGTATCCCCCCACTGAATGCTCCATGTCTCCCCTATACACAGTATCCCCCCACTGAATGCTCCATGTCTCCCCTAAACACAGTATCCCCCCCCACTGAATGCTCCATGTCTCCCCTATACACAGTATCCCCCCCACTGAATGCTCCATGTCTCCCCTATACACAGTATCCCCCCACTGAATGCTCCATGTCTCCCCTATACACAGTATCCCCCCACTGAACGCTCCATGTCTCCCCTATACACAGTACCCCCCCTCCCCACTTTTCCCCAGTTTTGGGGAAAAGTGTGTGTTTTCTTAGATGTGTTTTAAGTGGGGGTATAATCCTCTACAATCCGGACTGGTACAGAAAGGATTCATTAATAGGACTGTACAAACAAAGAAGAAGAGGTCACTCAGTGACCCCTGAGGAACCGATGGGGAATTCTCAGGAACACTCGGTTGTGATCCGTTAGAAGATTATTATTTATTTCCCATTTCACCTGTGCCACAGTGACGTATGGGTACTGGTCAGGGCTGCGCAATATCTCCTTTTTTCATAGAATATTAATTGTAAATAATTACAGGCTTGATCTAAAGATTGCATTAAAAAGTCTGCATCTGCGCAAACTGTAAGATTGCAGGAGTGAATCTGTGCGTTATCAGTGAATGTTGGTCTGGAAGCCTTGCTGTGATTAACAATATAAATATATTGTTTATATATAGCGGTAATAGTTTCCCGCAGAGCTTTACGATGACAAATGGGGAATTAAACAGAACTACAAACGAACGTAGGAAAAGACGCGGGAGGTGAGGATTAAAGCGCCGCCTCCGATGTGGATTGACCTGCCCCCGAGGAACTACAGCGTGTCAGGATAAGAGCTGGGGGAGTTACTGACCCTCTAGCAGTTCCTCTGTGACCGTGGTTTCCAACCCTCATCCTCGACAGGCCAGGTTTGCAGGATATGTGAAGCAAAGCACAGGTGATATGATTTGCTGCTCAGTGATTGCAGGATTCACTCTGCATTTCCAAAAGATAATGCTTAAAACCTGACCTGTTAGAGGGACCAGGGTCGGGAAACGCTGCTCTAGGGTCGCCAGTTCGGCCATGTTTTCCTGGACACATCACCATTTAATGTATAATTCATATGCTGCAGGAAGGAAATCAAGGCAGGTCACCTGGGATACCTTTGATTTCTTACATGCAGCGTATGGATTATACATGATGCAGGGCGGCATTTTTCATGCACTGCCCTATCAGCATGAATGAATTATACATGCCCTGGAAAACATGGAGGATCTGGCGACCCTATCTCAAACACATGTTCTCATTTAGGTACATTGAACGTACACCTCCAATTCCATTACTTCGCTTGCCTTTCCACTTTCTTTGTGTTTTTCCAGGTATTTACAAACCATTCTGTGCCGTGGAATCAGAGTAAGCTGAGGCTCGCTCGTTTAACCTCGCATTTATTATACCGTTTGATGGCTGCCATGTGTTGGTAACCCGCCTCCGCTACGTTTAGTTCTTTCCGTGGCGTTTTCTGCGTTTTCCGTGGCGTTTTCTGCGCGTCGCTAAATTATTTCAAGTTTTAAACTACATTTATTTTGAGATTTATTTGATCACTAAAGATTTTCTGACAGAGAGCGGGTTGGACTGGCACACGACCGCTCGACAGACGTCCTCCAACTCTCCCAAATAGTGGGAAGTGTCGCGTCGGACGCCACGGTGAGATTCGCCACCTTTCCTCCGGTTAATGTATCATCACCAGGTGTTAGCCGTCTGTAAGAGGATAAATGAGCTGTGACCAGGACTCTTCACTTCCCTCCCGGAATCCCATGTCTCTTGTGTTGTCATGTAGACACGCGTGCCGGTTGTGTGTGCATTGTGTGTATATAGGTACGTCTATTTAAACATTGTGTGTGGCCTCGTGCTGTAACGCTGAGTGCCAGAGGGCTGAGCGTGTTCCCCACAAACCTCTAATCCAGAGAGGGCCTTTTCAGTTCACCGTTCTGGCACGTGACGGGTGTGAATTCACAAATTTTTATTTATTATTTGATATATTTTGTTATTTTCATTTTTTTTTTTTTTACTATATATGTGGTCATTTTGGAAAGACCAGTGTTTACCGAATACCCCCTTTTGAATAAGACCTGCCTTCATCTACACCATCTTTTTTTGGGCTTTACTTTCTCCCTCAGTTCTGTCTAATTTTGGTTTTGTTATTTTTTTGGGCATTATTGGTTATTTACTGCTTTTGATAATTTAGTTCCTGGAAAGTCTTGGATAAGCTACGAATGAGGTGTAATTTAATCAGTGGTGTTATCCCATGGAACGTAGTGTAACAGCCTAACATACAAGAGATCCGGTACAGGACCTTCCGGCTCATCTTGTGAGTTCATATATATATCAAACTCATATTTAATATACTTACTGCCCGGTGCTTAATTAAAAGTCCAAAATATTTATAATCTAGTTGCAAAAGTGGACGCACTCTGATGGACTTAAGGATATAAAACATAGTTTTTTTAGGTTCTGAAATAAAAAAAAAATATCACCCGACGCTCTAGCTCGCACTGAGCCCTTATTGAGACCATGGTAAAGGCTCTGTAGGTGCCGCAACGTCAGGCTATACATTTTTTATGGACAGGAGTGTGTGTCTGTGGAGGCGCTTAATCAATATTTTGGTTAACTGGGTTGCTGCCTACAAGGTATTGCACAAAAATCTCAACTTAAATGTGCAAATGGATTATATGGAAAGGTTGGGTTCCTAGTGGCGCACTTAAGAATCTTTCATTTTGAGAAGTATTGTTTTATAGTTGGTATATATCAGTTGTCGTTAGGTGTTTACCAAAGAGAATGTTACAGTGAATCAATCTTTCACTGATAAAGGTACAGATAACAATCTTATGCAATTCGCATTAAAGTGTCAATCTATTACAACACCGTTATTATTGACCCTTTGTATCGTACATGTGAGTCCGCCTCAAAATACAAAGTGGATAAAATCACGTGCAAGGAAGCGTATAATGTGCCAAAATCACAATATTAAAGTGCAAATAAATAATAGTAGTGCTATCTCCTACTATCATACATGTGGATCAATCTCACAATGCAAATTGTAAGTGCAAGTTGCATATAAAGTGCATATGCTCGTATAGTTCTTCTATTTATAAAGTGCAAACTCAAAAAGTGTTAGTGTGAATCCTAAGGGGTTCACAATCTCACAATGCAAATCGTAAGTGCAAATTGCATATAAAGTGCATATACTCGTAATATTCCTCTATTCGTAAAGTGCAAACACAAAAAGTGTTGGTGTAAATTCTAAGGAGTCCGTGGTAGCGTCCAGTGGTGTTACCAGTCTCTAAATAGTCTATCGCCACAAAAAGTGCATGTGCAGAGAGTTACCCAATGGGTAAATAGACCAAAACCAAGGTTGTTGGTAGCCGAATGGATTGTAGAGTCAAATGTCCCAGCGTTGTACTTCCTTCTCTCAATTGGTAGATTCCATAACATGGGGAGGAGAGAAGAAGGATAATAGTGCAGACTGCTGGGATTGATTTAAGTGGGTATATATATTTGTATATTACACTCACAAATTTAAGAGCCTAATGGGTCCCGGCTCTGGATTAGAATGCCTCACGCCAAATACAGGGTGACGTTCCCCCTTTTAAACGGGAGTCTTCTAGTTGTCCTCAAATAAAACACATATGGAGAGAGAACGCTCCCATAGCATAACACAGTTTGTATATCTTAGATGGTTACAGTTGTTGTTAAACTCCCCAATGATGGAGCCTCGTTTGTCTCAGGCTCAGCGTAAGGGCGAGTGGTGCTTCTCAGTCAGGTGAGCACCTAACCCCTTTCTCTTGTGGTGTCTTTTCGTTCCGGTCTCTAGTCCTGGGTCGACCTCCAGATGGGGGAAGGAGTAGAAAAGGATATAAAAGGGAAGGTGAAGAGACTTACTGCTTCTACCTATCACCTTCAATCCAAATGAATAGGGTGGCAGGTTATCCTCATCAAAAATAAATAAATCAAAATGGATCAGAGAAAAGATGAAAGCTGGGTAAAATAACGAAATGGCTTTATTCCATAAAATGGGGGGGGGGAAAGAGAGAATAATTCCTGTGACGCGTTTCGGCACCCTCTGTGCCTTTCTCAAACAGTGGAAACAGCGGAGAAGTCAAGCACCCAAGAGCTTTGACCCACTTAGAGCCAGTGCTTGGGCTCTGTAATTTGTGAGTGGAACAGCATACAACTATTTATTCTATGTGTTAAAACCATCTGCACTATATACTGTTTATTTTCTTTCATATACCCCATATGGATGTAATGAACTAAGGGAACCATCAGCTACCAATTGGCGATTGTCTTCGCGCCGCCAAATACGTACCATTATTTTTGTGTTATTACAGAGCCTAGATGCAAAAAAAGTGAGAGGTTGTGGACTCCATTTGCATATCCTACCCAGAATTCTTTGCATATGGAGAATGTAACACATGAGCTCTGTAGGCGGTTCTCTGAATTGCTGGGATGTGTAAATGTTCTCTGCAGCTATAAACTTTATATTATACACATAGACACTGATACACTGTTTGTATTGTGTATATATGTAATATGAATCTATGTCTACGTGATATTGCACAGTGACCTTTGTGGCGTTTTGCAAGGCACAAAATTTACATTTTTTTTTTTTGCATGGTACAAGAGCATCACACCTACTGAAACAACACTCCAACTTGCATTCCTACCTTATCATTACAGACGAGTGCATTAATGTGACGTGCATAAAAAACATTTAGGAAGCCAAACTGAGTCATCCTATGATGATGAACAAAAAAATGTCTGGATGACGGTCTCATAATAGCTCTGTTTCTAGATACTTAGTATTTTCTGCGTTTTGGCATTGTTCTTGTATATTTTATTGTCTATGATAGGGGAGGTGATTGCTGGTTGTATATGGCAGGAGGGCTATATATGGCAGGAGGGATGTATATGGGCTTCGTCTCTCGGTAGGCATTTCAACATTGTGTTTAATGTAAAGTCTCGCTATAAGGATCATGTTCTACTCGAGTCAGAAAACACTTGGTATACGAGATCAGGTGCTTAGAGATGTTCCTCTTTACTTCTTACGGGTAAACGTGACTGGAAACGTATGGGTTAATATAGCTTAATATCTGGACGTCCCGCTGTCATCAAGAAGCGTTTTGGGCGTCTTTGGCTGAGTTTTCAATAGATGTGGATTTGCACTCACAATTCCTTCCCGCATAGAAGAAAAAAAAACCTGTAAATGAAAATGTCATCAATATATCTGCGAGTAAATAGGTTTATATTCTCCAAAAAGACTTCCCCACCGTTTCAGGAGGCCCATGCCCTCTTGACACATTAACAATTTATCAGAATTGCCTTTTTTCTGTGAATGTAAATAATTTAGGGAATAATCACTTGGATCCCACTTCTGCCACCAGCAGATATGTTATAAACTCCTCAGAAGAGGTTTGCAGATCCTGTAAACTTAGAGAATCTTTTCTGGAGGAAATCCTTGGATCCACAGATCTAGATGGAGGCATAATTCCACTAGAACAATCTCTGAAAATAGTGTCTATGGTAATGTTGCGAGAGGCGGGGCCAGAGACAAACTATTCAGTCTTTATATGAAATTTATATCCGGGCCAATAATGTCAATAAAAATCTGATTTAAAACCAGTGTAAAGTTCTTTATAGCGAGCGATTTCTATCAGCATTTATTATAGTTTGCAGATTCGTTGCTGAGACTTTGATTACTGTGCAGCTTTGTTATACACCCGCTCACCACGAGTATATGGAGTGTTCGCTGAAAAGACACTGCCACACCCTGAATATATGGCGGAGCCCCTAAAAACACACCCACCCACCCTGAATATATGGAGGAGCCCCTAAAAACACACCCGCACACCCTGAATATATGGCGGAGCCCCTAAAAAGACACCCACCCACCCTGAATATATGGAGGAACCCCTAAAAACACACCCGCACACCCTGAATATATGGCGGAGCCCCTAAAAAGACACCCACCCACCCTGAATATATGGAGGAGCCCCTAAAAACACACCCGCACACCCTGAATATATGGAGGAGCACCTAAAAAGATACCCGCACACCCTGAATATATGGAGGAGCCCCTAAAAAGACACCCATACACCCTGAATATATGGAGGAGCCCCTAAAAAGACCCCCACACACCCTGAATATATGGTGGAGCCCCTAAAAAGACACCCGCACACCCTGAATATATGGAGGAGCCCCTAAAAAGACACCCGCACACCCTGAATATATGGAGGAGCCCCTAAAAAGACACCCACACACCCTGAATATATGGAGGAGCTCCTAAAAAGACACCCACACACCCTGAATATATGGAGGAGCTCCTAAAAAGACACCCTCACACCCTGAATATATGGAGGAACCCCTAAAAATACACCCGCACACCCTGAATACAAAGAGGAGGCTCAAGATTAGAGGGACATTGAGAAGGAATAGTTAGTGGGACAGAGGGATTTGACTAAAATAGGGTCTGATCCTCCTAAATAAAGATGCCTGGAGTAAGAACGAGGGGACGTGTGTTTGTGGGTGACTGGATGGCAATACAGTTGAACAGAAATGGTTAGGGTTGCAGGAAGGTGTAATATGTTGCCCCTGGGAAGGTGCTTTTCCTTTTTTTAGCTTTTATTGTCTGAAATCAGCAGAGCAGGAACATGAAAGAAGGAAGTGGAAGAAACAAGGGCAGATCTTATCTTAGTGGAATTGGCAGGTCTGAGATCAATGGCTGCTTTTTATGCTCCATTGTTGGAACCTGCTCCATAAAGTCCTAACTCAGGGCCCCAGGCGGACATTTAAACAGGTTTCGATGGGGCCGATCAAAGCCATAGATCTGTAGATAGAGACTGATCTCCAATACATGTCATTGTTTCTGGAACAGAGGAGGTAAACGTTCAGAATTGTATATGAACAGAGCAGGTAGTAGGTGTGGACCGCTTCTAAAATAACATATGGCCATTTGATAATAGACTTTCCTTTAATTAGGGAGGTATTCTATGGCCAAGGCGCATTCTATGGCCAAGGCGCCACCTTGTGTTTGTGTCTGGAAGTATTGCAGTGGAAAAGTAGCCTTTTAAACACATTTTCTAATACAAGACAAAGGGGGTTATTCAGAGAGAGGTGAAAACCAGGAGAATGACTGGAGAAGTGAAAACTCTAGGTCAAAATAGCCGATTTGGAAAGTGAGATAAATGGGAGAATTTTTCTGGTTTGGCTATTTTGACCTACAATTTTCACTTCAGTCATTCTCCTGGTTTTCACCTCTCTCTGAATAACCCTGTAAGGGTGAATAAAAGTTGTATTTTGGGGTGGGGAACGGAACACGTTCTTTGTTTTTCACTGAGGAAGCTGATATTTTAGTTTTAGGATTATGGTTACTGTTTGTGCTTGTTTAGGATTATTATTGGTGTTTATGCTGGGTTACAGATACTGAGCAGTATTACAAAGCTGGTGCTAATTTAACCAGAGCGGTTGTAAATTTATCAGAGCCATTATAGTCTATGAAGTTGCTAAGTTTACAACCGCTCTGGTTAAGTTAGCACCAGCTTTGTAATATGGCCTTCTATTTGTGCTTGTTTTTTGGGTCAGTGTTACTATTAGTGCTTGTTTGAGTTACTATCAGTGCATGTTTTAGGGTTAGTTACTATTTATGCTTGTTTTAGGGTTAGAGTTACTATTAGTGCTTGATTTTGGGTTAGAGTTACTATTCGTGCTTGTTTTTTGGATTAGAGCTTCTGTTAGTGCTTGTTTTGGGGTTAGGGTTAAATCCTAACCCTGAAAGCAACCGTAACCATAAATCTAACACCTGCATTGATTTTACACTGTGCTCGTGTCTTTAAAATGATGTTACTTTCATAGCAAAAATAATGCAAAGTCTCAGTTTTTTATTTTTTTCCATGTAAAATGCCACAATTTACTAACAGGTCTATTCACTAAAGGTGAAACTCAGGAGAACTGGCAGGAGAAGAGAACAATCTAGACCAAATAGCCGATTTGGAAAATTCTAGTTTGACTATTTTGACCTAGAATTTTCACTTTTCCTGCCAATTCTCCTGAGTTTCACGTTTTAGTGAATAAACCTGTATGTGTCGTAATGGGAGGAAACGTTTTCTTTATGTTGTACCTTTTCTGCCTCATCGTTTCCTCCAGCGTCCGCTAGGTGGCTCCGTTATAATAGTGAACCAAATAAACTTCGGTCACTTAAATAACCCAACTGTTAAATGCTCACAATCCGTCCAATGATCCGGCAGAGAATCAGGCCAATGGTCCAACAGAGAATCAGTCCATAATCCAACAGAGGATCCGTCCAATGGTCCAACAGAGGATCCGTCCAATGGTCCAACAGAGGATCCGTCCAATGGTCCAACAGAGGATCCGTCCAATGGTCCAACAGAGAATCCGTCCAATGATCAACAGAGAATCCGTCCAATGGTCCAACAGAGAATCCGTCCAATGGTCCAACAGAGAATCCGTCCAATGGTCCAACAGAGAATCCGTCCAATGCTCCAACAGAGAATCCGTCCAATGGTCCAACAGAGAACGAGTCCAATGGTCCAACAGAGAACGAGTCCAATGGTCCAACAGAGAACGAGTCCAATGGTCCAACAGAGAACGAGTCCAATGGTCCAACAGAGAACGAGTCCAATGGTCCAACAGAGAACGAGTCCAATGGTCCAACAGAGAACGAGTCCAATGGTCCAACAGAGAACGAGCCCAATGGTCCAACAGAGAACGAGCCCAATGGTCCAACAGAGAACGAGTCCAATGGTCCAACAGAGAACGAGTCCAATGGTCCAACAGAGAACGAGTCCAATGGTCCAACAGAGAACGAGTCCAATGGTCCAACAGAGAACGAGTCCAATGGTCCAACAGAGAACGAGTCCAATGGTCCAACAGAGAACGAGTCCAATGGTCCAACAGAGAACGAGTCCAATGGTCCAACAGAGAACGAGTCCAATGGTCCAACAGAGAACGAGTCCAATGGTCCAACAGAGAACGAGTCCAATGGTCCAACAGAGAACGAGTCCAATGGTCCAACAGAGAACGAGTCCAATGGTCCAACAGAGAACGAGCCCAATGGTCCAACAGAGAACGAGCCCAATGGTCCAACAGAGAACGAGTCCAATGGTCCAACAGAGAACGAGTCCAATGGTCCAACAGAGAACGAGTCCAATGGTCCAACAGAGAACGAGTCCAATGGTCCAACAGAGAACGAGTCCAATGGTCCAACAGAGAACGAGCCCAATGGTCCAACAGAGAACGAGCCAATGGTCCAACAGAGAACGAGTCCAATGGTCAACAGAGAACGAGTCAATGGTCCAACAGAGAACGAGTCCAATGGTCCAACAGAGAACGAGTCCAATGGTCCAACAGAGAACGAGTCCAATGGTCCAACAGAGAACGAGTCCAATGGTCCAACAGAGAACGAGTCCAATGGTCCAACAGAGAACGAGTCCAATGGTCCAACAGAGAATCCGTACCCCGGTTAAAAGCACAAAAATAAAAACTCATGTGAAATCTCGTTTTAATTATTATAAATAAATCTATCGGTTTATGATTTCTATAAATACGGTCATGTTCGTGCAGTGAATCCGTTAATTCAGAAACCAGTTTTAAAGAAACCGCAAGAATATTTTAAATACCAGAGGAAAACCATTGGTGGAATTCATCCTTGGAGGGTGAGGGTAGCGGGGTAACCCCCACCTGCGTATGAGGATATACGATGGTCCAAACCATCATGGAGTCTGCAGACCATGAGATAACGGTGGTGATAAATGCATTTTTTTTTGCCCACCTGCAGCTGAAATCCTGTGATCTCATAAGACGTCCCTCCTGTCGCTGACATCACATACTGGCAGCTTTATCTCTCTGCAATCAGACACCTCCATGTCCTGCATGGGTCTGTCACCAGATAAAAGCAGCAGAGGTTTAAAGCCAACCTCTATGCAAAGAATCCATGTATAGAATGTGAAAACAGGCTTTAGAAGGACCAGGGAAAAACATAGATTCGTAAAGTCAAAAATTTGCCACAGTGTTAAAATCTCTCAATTTCTGCTGAGACCAGGAAGTGGTGGCAGTTTCTCAGCCAATCCTAGTCTTCCTCATGTCTCCAGTAGGAGACCTGGCTATGAAGAGCTGCCTGGTGAGATTTGTGGTTCAATGTGCCACACCGTAACCATTTCATGAATGGGAGGTCACCCTGAAAAGCGGCCGCACTGGCGCTCTGTTGTATGTTTATTAAAGGGACACTACCACTAAAAAAATGCAATGTCCTTATTGTGTTTATTTGATGTTGCTGATATCTTACATGTGTTTGTTTTTCTCTTGTATCTTTAGTTAAGAAAATATTTGCCTCTATATGTGTCACTGGGCGCATCCATTGTGTGATATTTTCCTCTATAGGTGTCACTGGGTGCATCCATTGTGTTATATTTCACTATATATGTGTGTCACTGGGTGCATCCATTGTGTGATATTTTCCTTCATATGTGTCACTGGATGCATCCATCCAGTGCTGACCACAGTCACTTCTCTCAAATATCTAGGTATGTGGTTAGACCCAAATCTATCTTTTGGCCCCCACATCGAAAAACTCTCATCTAAACTTTACCCCAAACTAGGTGCCCTGTACAGAAACAAATCCTGCCTGAGCCCGCGGTAAGAAAGCAGATTGTACAACAAATGCTTATGCCGGCTATTGAATACGGAGATGTAGTGTATGCAGCAGCCCCGCAAACACACCTTCAGAAACTTACTACATTGTATAACTCATTCTGCCGCTTTGTGCTACAATGTAACCACATGACCCACCATTGTGAAATGTTAAGAGCTAAATTGGCCGTCGCTGGAATCCAGACGCCCTCTTCACCTTTCCAACCTGGTGTTTAAGAGCTTTTCTGGGAAGCTGCCACCCTACCTGAATAGACTGCTTCCCCCAGCAGCTCCCTCATCCTATAACCTCCGATCCAGGACCAGCACCTTACTTACAATACCACAATACAAAAAGAAAGTGGCTCAATCCTCATTTTCCTACAGAGCACCGCAAATCTGGAATAACTTCCAGACGCCATCAAATCTTCCCCCAGTCTTAAGTCACTCGAGCTCCCTATTAACATACCTCAATACAGAATGCACCTGTAAACATGTAACATAATGATTATTTTACTTACATATTTATTTTCTGTTAATCTGTATATTTGTGTTGTTTTTTTATATCTTGCATTTTATTACTTTGTATTTCTGTAACAACTGTAACATTTCAATGTTCTTGAACCCAGGACACACTTGAAAACGAGAGAAATCTCAATGTATCCTTCCTGGTAAAATACTTTATAAATAAATTGTGTGATAGTTTCCTCTATATGTGTCACTGGGTGCATCCATTGTGTGTTATTTTGTGTTGTATCTTTCCATCACTTGCTCCTCACTGTGTGGCTTTGGTCATAGAATGGAGTGAATGGGTCAGTCACCGACTCACATCATTGTATTGTGTGGGATATATTGAAAGGACATCACCAGGGGGTAGATTAGAAGTTATTTAAGCTCCCTGTTTTACAGTATCTCCATCAGCGAACCAGCTCTTAGCTCAGGTAGCCTGGAGAACACAATACACACCTGTATCCTTAACTGTTAAATAATGTAGATTGGATAAACCACAGCAGTAACGTAAAGCATTTGATTTCGGTAAATGCTGCATCATGGGAAAAATCCGCAAAATGGAAACATGAGATAAAAAAACTTAACTTTTCATTTTTACATGTAATTACTTCAACAAATATAAAAAACCAGCAGCAGATGTTTTATAATGTGTTTATAATGTCGTTTTGTTTGTAGTGCACAAGTAATCTAGTTACAGCTTATGCAGGTGGTACTGTCCCTTTAATGCGTTGATAACAGGAGTCTTTCTCTGGCCTGGTGTGTCTCTATATGGACCAGGAGAGAAAAATCCGTGCCTCCGTCCTGCTGTCACCCTTTACTGAGTGACCCTGCAGCCACTCCAAAGAACTGAACACAATAGCAAATTGTTTTGGGACAGATTCTCTCTAATCCCATTTTAACAAGTCTCATTATGGAATCATTCCTGACATACCATGAGGTCTAACCCTGATCTCTCCCAGCTTTCAGGTGTGCTGACAGAATGGCGTTCGTGCTGGTGGACATAATCCTCTTGTTCGTGGCTTCTCGCGGTATGTCTAACATGTTTTCCTGCATGAAATGAGGTTTATGTATAGATTTATGTGTCTCCTTATAACCATGTCACACTCGCTCGGGAGGGGAAGTGATACAGTGTAATACAATGCAGTATATGAGCCCTATGCCAACCCATCCGTTATCTTAACGGTCCCCTCTTTAAACTATTGTTATTCTGAGCGCTCCATTGGTTCCTTACTGTAAATTAATGCTTCCTATACTTTGTATACTTTGTATAGGAGCCACTAACATTGGACCAGATAAAGAATAATGAGCTATATCCTGGTAGCGAATTATTCTTGGCTCAAGCTGATTTTCACAAATGAATACCGGCTCAGAAGCCACGGGCCGATGTTGAGTGATTTTGATTTGGCTGAATCACTCAACACATAAAAATAAATTTACCTCTTATCCCGCGGTGCAAAAAGCAGAGTGATCCGTCCCCTCCTCTAGCTGCATGCCTTGTAAGAAAGATTTCCCGGTGTCCTCTTTTTGGCCTTTGTGCTCAGGGCCACCATCAGAAAACTTGGTGGGAGAGTGTTTCTAACATTTCTAATTTTTGTACAAGCGCACCCCATAGAAAACATAACCGCAAACGCTCACGTGCTAAAATGTGAAAACTGAACACTTTACACACTGCAGATGATTAAAAATTCAATTTTTCTTGCATTTTTTGTCATAATATAGAAACATAGAAAAATGTCGGCAGATAAGAACCTTCGGCCCATCTAGTCTGCCCAATTACATGGATACTTTACCTGGATTTATCTTTTGTTTAGGATAGCCTTATGCCTATCCCATGCTTGCTTAAATTCAATTACTGTTTTGGCCTCTACCACTTCTACTGGAAGGCTGTTCCATGTATCCACCACCCTCTCAGTAAAATAATGCTTCCTGATGTTACTTTTAAACCTTTGCCCCTCTAATCTAAGACTCTGTCCTATATACAGGCAGGACATGATGTATACATATAAAAATGATATAGAGTAGATCAGAGTAGATTGTGGCAAATAAGTCACAGCTGCATCAGCTGGCTTATACCTCTTGTGCTGGTTTCAAATAGTAGACATTCAAATAAGTTATTTGTGTATTGTATAATTCTAAAAACATAAAGTATCGGCAACCAATTCTATGAATAAGAGGCACTTGTTATACTGAAAATTGCACCCATATAAGTGGGAAATTAGGGATCCTAGATTTATATAACAGCTGTCAACTGCTCACAATACTGTCCTCAATGGGTTAATAATAGCAGAAAATACAGGTCCCTCCTAGCTACTAAATATCATTGATAGAATAATTAGGCTCTATGAGTATCTATAATTACTTAGCCAAAGTAAATAGGATTAATACAATCCACCATTGGGTATTGGAATAGATGATATAGTATAGTACACCTAAAAGGTTAATCACAGTCTCCTATAGGAGGTGGAATGCAATCCTCATAATGGGATTTGCACAATAGGCATATGCTGAGGAATTGTTTAGGCTCCTTGATAAGAGCAAAAAAAGGAAAAAATTATATAGATAACATCCCACTGTGTGTTCCCCTTAGGCAATGTGATAGAATAGGCGTCAGTGTGGAATTCACCACATTGATAAATAGCACACAAGCCACACAAAACAGCATGCACAATTGATCTTCAAAATGCTGCAAAGTAGCCTCAGTAGCTACCTAGATTGGTAGTTAATCAAATCATCAATGGCAGCACAAAGTATATCGCCACTAATAGCACAAGGGGGCACAAATAATTGGTCAGCACAAATGACTTGTCAAAGTGATTAGTGATTGATCATTTCGCCAGTAAATGGCACACAGCATTTGGCTAGATAACAGCATAAGAAACCAAACAGTTGGTAATAATTCGCATAAATGCTGTAGAGTAGCCCCAATGGCTAAAAGATTGTTAGTAAATCCTCACGCCAGTAGTATTATGTATTATATCGCCAATGAACACCATGAGGTGACTCAATTGATCGGGTGTTATTGCAATCTGGCCACAATGGCTAAATAGATTAATAGATTAAATAGTCATATCGCCAAAACACACCAGTATAACAGTGCCCAATAACTGTTAAAATCAACAACAAAAAGAAAATGCTGACTCGCGTTTCGCCACTAACAGAGAGCGGCTTCGTCCAGAGCGTGGTATAAGACAGCTGATGCAGCTGTGACTTATTTGCCACAATCTACTCTGTTCTACTCTGTTTATGTTATAGGTTTAATCCTAAATGTGCTGTTTTGACTCCACTGTCCTTGTGACATAAAGTTCTTCTATATAAAAATGATATATTATGAATCTGTGGAGTCTGCCGGAAAGAACTATATCTAATATGTCTGGGTCATTTATTAAAATGTGGCTTCAAATCGCATTTAAACATGATGAGCGAAATCGGTAAAAATGAGCTGAGCACACAGCAGTGAAATGCAGGGTTAAGGGGTTAAACAGCATATCAGAGGAAGATTTAGTAGAGAAATGAACACTTCTCAGAAGCACAGGTGTTGTTTGATACATGTTCAGATCAGAAGACACCACACCCTCAGTCTGCATACAATGTATCAAATTCATGAGACCAGACTGTCACGGAATGGCCCAGCACCCTCAGCCAGGGGCGGTGCAGTGACAGTGGTGACATGGACACTTGGGTGTGGTGGCACGCACCTAATTTTAGAAGTATCTTTTTTATAGATGTGATTGTGTGGTGTAATAAAGTGTTCCCCGTTGGTTTATGGTGTAATGTATTTTTCCCTTTGTTTGCCTTGCTCGCCGCCATTTTCCGATCCTTGTGGCGCAGTTGGAATTCTCGTTTCGGAAAATGGCCGATTCGAACCATCCGGTTCGAATCGTAAAATGGCCGATTCGGACCATCCGGTCCGAATTGGCGACTCCCTGAAGGCCAAGGGCCAATGGGTCCTGGGAGGGCGGGCAAGGAGTCCCATTGTATTCTAATTGTGTGCAGAGGTAATAAATGCTTGGTCTGTAAACAATAAACTCAGATTCTGGAGTGCATTCAGCTTTGACTGGTGTGTCTTTATTTCCACCGTATTTTCGTATCTGAGAGTCCCCCGCGATCTCAGAGTACGGTGTCCATCCAGGTACGAACCGAAGCGAGCGCTCTGTGCCTGCATCGTGTAGCAGGGCAGAGGCGCAGCGCAGGAAGATTCGGTTCTCAGAGAGACGGAGATCCGAACCGAAGGGCGCGGCCGCGTACCGCGCTTCGGTATTACGAGGGATTGCGGTGCGATCCGAATCCCTCGCCCATCCCGGCAGATCCGAAGATTCATCCAGCCTCGATCCGATTCGAGGAGTCTTCCACCGAGATCCGAAGAGCTACCCGCACCGCGATCGGAAACGTTTCCCGCAAGATCCGAAACGTTTCCCACATCCGACATTCCTCCGCGGCAGATCCGATCTCCACAGGCGTCCCACGCCTGCAAGGTCAGTGAACCAGCTGCTCGGGACGCTGAGTGCCGTATGGCTCAGTGGTCGGGCTGGTTCTAGACAGGGGTCCCCTCCACCGCCCGCTAACCCTTCCCCAGGGTCACGCCAGGCCGCACGAGACGCCGAGTGCGCGTCACTCGGTAGTCGGGCCAGCGGTAAGCGAAGGGGACACGCAGATTGAGCACACCCGCAGGCGGAACAACATCCCATTCCGTCATACAGACTAATTAGAAGCACATGTTATTTCCAAGCACTAATTAACACCTGTTGTTTACGCTGTTTGAGAACACAGGTCATGTAGAGGTAAGAATCTTTGCACGTAGACATTAGTTTTTAATACAATATCTAATAAACCATTGCTTATAATATTCTGCAGTAAAGAGTCTCTTTATTTCCCGATTTATTTATTTTTTTGTATTTTTTAAGCATTTTTTATACTTTTTTTCAAAATTATTATTTTTTGCAAACTCGAACTGAAAACGCCAAAAAGTTCGAAGTTCGCAAACTTGCGAACGGCCAAAGTTCGAATCAAACTCCGAACTGATCGAACCGAACAGCTCATCCCTAGTACAGACCATACTTATCGCTCCCTCAGCGATGAGTCTGAGTGCTACTACCAGATGCTGCGGCCCACTAGATAATGTGTTGGTTCCTTGGTGGAGGAGTCCTGGGTGTCATGGAGAGATCCTTACACCTGCAGCACTTAGAAAAGCTGCACAGAAATTGCCAAGGGCTGGGGCCCTCTGAAGCAGCTGGGTCCCTGAACATGTTATGGGGCATCACCTGTCACAAACGGCATAAATTTTCTGCAAACAGTATGCAAGATTTTAAATGCATAATTGGTGGGGTTTTTTCTCTGGTGTTTGCAATGGAATTTGTGAAGCCAGGCAAGGTATTTACAAATCTCTTATCTGATCACCTGGAGCTGAATGGTAACTTGATCTGGGAACCAAATGGTTGGGGGTTGGTTGGGGGATGTTGGACAAGGAATCAGCACTCCCTGTACACTGGGTATTTTGATAGAAGACTTGGAGAGAACAACATCCAAAATAATCTTCTGGGACCTTTGAGATCTGGAAATACCCATAGAAGTAAGTCCCATTTTATTTCAAGAGCTGTATTTGCACGATTTCGTATATTTTGTATGTTTGTTTTTATGCGATCCTGGCACTGTGTAAAGTTGTATTTTTTTTTATCTTCTTCCATTAAAACTTAAAACCCAGTACTGTCTGCTCTAGATATTAATTCATGCTTCGCGAATGCAATCGCTTAGGTATCGCTACTGTAATATTTAGCATTTGGTGTGTGTGTGTAATAAATATAAATATATATATATATTAGCTGTATATGGTTGGGCTCCTGGATTGGGGTGGTATACAGCCAGTGGGGTTTCGAGAGTGCCCTATTATTTTTGGGTGGCAGTGTATACATTCGGAAGGGTGGGTACGCTGTAAGGGGATTAGGTTGGCATAACTTGGGGCCCTTGAGCGGGTAGAGTTAGGAAGTCCAGAGGCTCTGGAGTTTAATCCCCTTGTACGCTCTCCTTCCGCAGGTCATGGCAAGGTAGGTAGTTAGCTAGTTTAGCTAGGTCTTTTCTTTCCGTGAAAACCGAAGCCGAAATAAGATCCTATTTTGATAAAAAAAAAATCCTGCCGGTAAAAAGCCGGATGATAAAAAGCATATTTTTGGTCAAATCCGTGATCTGGTAACAGAAAGCAATGCATTGTATATTTAATATTGTGATATATTGTATTTGTCTGTTTTTTTCTCCCCACTTAATATATGTTAATGATGCATTAATTATTGACGATACTAGGAATGATATTGAAGTGGAAATAGGCTGGAAGACGGCCGCCATTGTACACAGGCGGCCATCTTGTTCAGAATATTGGTTCACTTGTATATAACTAGACAGGTTTGTAGCTGAAACTAGAATGAGGTATACGTAGAAATTTAGGAATGCGTTTAGATTAGCAGAAAAGCAATTAAAGCCTTATGAAAGATCTCTGCTGTTCCTGGCACGGAGGAGAAAAGCGAAGTAGATCCTCCAAGGTCGTTGGGGCCCGCAGAAAGACAAAGGAGTAGAGATCAGGCCAGGTGCCATCTGTAACAAGTGATTGTAGGCGCAAGGGAGGAGGGCGCAGCCCGGAACAGTAAGAGCAATTAATTATGATTTACTGAAACTAACACAAAGTTTGCCAATGTACAGCCAATTAATGGAATGTCTTTGTATTAGCCAAAGGGAGGTATTAACCCACGTGGGGTGGAATAAAGTGTCATTGGGAGGTGGGCTAACTGGGATGTACCTGATTACGTATTTTTGGGTATAAGATCCCTTGCACGGGTGAAAAGGGGGGCTCACTCTTTGCGATTCAATCCTGTGTGGGCACTTGTGTGACGACACAATAAAGTTTGCCTTTCCTGAAGAGACTCGTGTTCTGACAATCCTTACTTGTGCCCGGTCCGGCGCCGTCTTGAAAGTGAATCTGTTTTTGTCCGCCTACAATATGTCATCAGTAACATACATCGCACCTGCCATAGTCAGCATCATACTGATTCTGACTGCTGAGCGTGTGGGAGACTGAAACTGTATTTTAATGGCAATCTAATTCTTGGAAAACCTTTAACTATGCCAAACCAAGATATGGTTGAATTGCCGCCCATAATTAGTAATTTTCCTAGTTATGACGGAAAGTTAGAATTTTAAGACTCGGAGGTGAGTATTTACACTTCTTTCTTGCATTTTATTTGACAGCAGCATAGAAACATAAGAGAAAATGTGATTAAATAACAAGCAAAATTGTCCCCACCCCTCCCCATCATTCATTGCTCCTGCTCTGACTTTGTGAAGACTGGGGAATGGCCTCTGGATTAGGAGAGTGGACCCCATGTTGGGGATTAAGTTTACTGTTTTTTCGAACAAATTTACTTTGCTGCTGTAGAAATAATAAAGAAAAGAGATTGTGTATAGGAGCCTCTGAGGTCCTCTCTTTAAAATTGTTAATTTTCTTAAGTATGACGGAAAGTTAGAATTTTAAGAAAGACTCGGAGGCGAGTATTTGCACTTCTTTCTTGCATTTTATTTAACAGCAGCATAGAAACATAAGAAAAAAACGTGTTTCAATAGCAAGCAAAGTTGTCCCCACCCTCCCCACAGTCCATTGCTCTGAGGCTCCCTCCCCTTTTCCGAAACCCGTCACACTCCTGGAAATCATCCTCTTTCTTGCTGCTCCTGTGGATCCGATAAGTACTCGTTTTGTTTTCTCCTGTGTTAGCGCACCCTGGTCCTGGCTATAACTTTGGGTTTTCCAAACCAAGATCTGGTCGAATTGCGGCCCATAATTAGTAATTTAAGTATGACAGAAAGTTAGCATTTTAAGAAAAACTCGGAGGTGAGTATTTGCACTTCTTTCTTGCATTCTTTTTAACAGCATAGAAACATAAGAAAAAATGTGAATAGCAAGCAAAGTTGTCCCCACCCTCCCCACCGTCCATTGTAGTGAGGCTCCCTCCCCTTTTCCATAAACAGTCACACTCCCGGAAATCATCCTCTTTCTTGCTGCTCCTGTGGATTAGATAAATCCTTTTGTTTTCTCCTGTGTTGGCGTGCCCTGGTCCTGGCATCCAGGCTATAACTTTGGGTTTTGCAAACCAAGATATTTTCGAATTGTGGTCCATAATTAGGTGAATAATCGTCAATCAAGCTCAACTGAATCGAGCCCTAGTTTGGAATAGGGGCCTTTATATTGAAGGAAATGTAAATTGTGGCCGCGGCAAGGGAAGTGAGGCGTTTAACTTTGCCCTTTCAAACTCTTTCCTTTTCTTTCATACAGTGCTGTTTTGTTTCGGGGTTCAAGAACTGCACGTTGGGCCAGAGATCACCGGCAAAATCTCCATTGCAGGACAGAGTAAGGTGTTTATATTATGAAATGTTACTGTTTGTATCCAGACGCCTCATTCCTGCTACACGTTTCCCCTGTGAATGTGCAGCGCAACACTGTCTAAAGACAACGTTTCAGATATTACTCATATTTCTTCCAGGATAAAAGGAGAAAATCATGCCCTGAAAATACCATTTTGTGAGGAATATTCTGATCGCACACGTTATTATAATCCATATAGAAACAAGATAGATATCCTGCACGCTCTTATCATAAGATTATCCCAAAAGAGGGTGCTCATCCAAAAAAAGGACTCCCCAAGGTCCTATAAATATATAACAGAACCACACTAAGTCAGGATGGCACGACCAAAATATATGATATATATATATATATATATCTTTATTGAATACAAAAATAAATACTGTCATATGCTGCATTAATTATACTGCAGAGAGGAGCTTCCCAGCAGTGTGTGGATACATATGCTGCATTAATTATACTGCAGAGAGGTGCTTCCCAGCAGTGTGTGGATTCATATGCTGCATTAATTATACCGCAGAGAGGCGCTTCCCAGCAGTGTGTGGATTCATATGCTGTATTAATTATACCGCAGAAAGGCGCTTCCCCGCAGTGTGTGGATTCATATGCTGCATTAATTATACCGCAGAGAGGCGCTTCCCAGCAGTGTGTGGATTCATATGCTGCATTAATTATACCGCAGAGAGGCGCTTCCCAGCAGTGTGTGGATTCATATGCTGCATTAATTATACTGCAGAGAGGCGCTTCCCAGCAGTGTGTGGATTCATATGCTGCATTAATTATACTGCAGAGAGGCGCTTCCCAGCAGTGTGTGGATTCATATGCTGCATTAATTATACCGCAGAGAGGTGCCTCCCAGCAGTGTGTGGATTCATATGCTGCATTAATTATACTGCAGAGAGGCGCTTCCCAGCAGTGTGTGGATTCATATGCTGCATTAATTATACTGCAGAGAGGCGCTTCCCAGCAGTGTGTGGATTTCATATGCTGCATTAATTATACCGCAGAGAGGTGCTTCCCAGCAGTGTGTGGATTCATATGCTGCATTAATTATACTGCAGAGAGGTGCCTCCCAGCAGTGGTGTTGGATTCATATGCTGCATTAATTATACTGCAGAGAGGCGCTCCAGCAGTGTGTGGATTCATATACTGCATTAATTATACTGCAGAGAGGCGCTTCCCAGCATTGTGGATTTCATATACTGCATTAATTATACTGCAGAAGGCGCTTCCCAGCAGTGTGTGGATTCATATGCTGCATTAATTATACCGCAGAGAGGCGCCTCCCAGCAGTGTGTGGATTTATATGCTGCATTAATTTTATATCAAGTCAGGAGGCTTCATATTTTGCATTCTCTTTTCTTTACTAAAACATCAGCAGCAAGGAAAGTTTACATAGCAACAGCAGTAACCAATCAACAACAAGAGTGTAGTAAATCCTTAGCCACGCCCTCTTTTCTTGCTGCTGGCGACCAGGTGAGACGTTTTCAAAACAGCTCCTGGTTGCCAGGCTTTAATTTAGGTGTAATTTGTCACTGTTAGGTTTATTATGTAATTTTATACTCAGATTTATTATATGTACTGTGCACCTGATTGTTTTTTTCCTAGGTTTCCTCCCTGCTGTGTGGGCACTCTCCCGCCTGCAGGTGCGCTTTGCCCGCGTTGCGCGACTTGCGGCGCCCCATCGTAATTTACTTTGTTTTAACAGCTCTTTCTTCTCCTTAAGGTTTTTTTTCCCCCCTTTCTTTGTGTTTTGCGCGGCGCCCGCCGCCTTCCCGCGAGTGCGCGACTAAACTTTCTCCTCAGGATAGTATGGCGTTCGTCCGTGCGCACTCCGGCGGCCATCTTAGTTCTAACCAGCAATTGCCGCCATTCGGGACATCGCGTCTTCGCGTCCCGATGCAAACTAGCAGGTCAGCACTTACATGTTAAACGGCCTCAGGTTCTATTTATATAAATAAATTATTATTTTTGGTGGGATTTCTGTCTGCCCAACGTAAGCATCGGGTAAGCCCCGATACGCTTATACTATATATATATACAAATAAATATTATTTCTTCTGGTGGGATCTGTCCCATGAAGGCATCGGGTGAGCCCCGATAGATAGATATAGATATATATATATAAAAATAAAATTTTCTGACAGGATTACTGTCCCATGAAGGCATCGGGTGAGCCCTGCTAAGCTTATATATATAAACAAATATATTATTTTATCAGGCGGGATATCTGTCCCACGAAGGCATCAGGTGAGCCCTGATAAGCTTATGTATATAAACAAATATATTATTTTATCAGGCGGGATATCTGTCCCACGAAGGCATCAGGTGAGCCCTGATAAGCTTATGTATATAAACAAATATATTATTTATCTAACGGGATATCTGTCCCACAAAGACATCGGGTGAGCCCTGATAAGCTTATATATATATATAAGTATATTAATATTCTGGCGGGATCTGTCTGTCCCACAAAGGCATCGGGTGAGCCACAACACATTAATTTATAATGAATATATTATTACCTTCCTGACGGCTAGTACAGGATTTTTCTGTTTGGCCACACTAAACATCGGGTGAGCCCTGATATATATCCCTATAAATTTTAAATATATATTATTACCTCAACAGGTGAGTCCCGTTATTCTGTTTTCCATGGATCCTCCTCAGCTCCCCACCAATCCAGAGGAGCTTTCGGCCTGGCTTTTAGCTGCCATTTCAGAAACACTGCCCATAGCTTGGCAGCCAAGCCCCGCTTCCCCAGCCAGAACCTCCGGTCCTTTCTAGGGCCCAGTCACCGGCCCTTTCTGAGGGCTCCCATTCGGTTCATTCTGAGGCTGCCGTGCCATCTCGTAAAATACTCTGGAAGGGTTAATCTGAGTCCGCTGGCTAGGGTAAGGGCCCTGCTACAAACTCCTCCCGCACTTCTGTCCCCAAAGAAGGGGACGATGATTATGACATGGATATTTACCAGGCTCACTACCCGAGGAGGACGGAGCCAATACCACCGGTGATCCACCGACTACTGCAAGCTCGACGGGTGAGCCCCGTTCTGATAGCTTAGCGATCGTGCCCTTCTCTACCGCTCCAACACCGCCTCGCTCCTTGGTGTCCTCGGATACCCCGGCGCCACTCCTCGACGCTAGAGGAGCCCCCCCCTTTTTTCGATCCATGCACTACCACCCACCCCAGGTCTTCGGCCTGGCTCCCGCCTGACCACACAGCGGAGTTTCTGCTCTTCTGGCTACGCGGTCTCTTAGTTAAAATTTCCAGGGCGCATCTGTGGGCAGGATGCCCTTGCCCGACGCTGCCTGACAAGGTATCTCTTACGCCAGAGTTTGACGTGGATTTCGTCTCCTTTCTGGGCAAGGTTGGCAGGGATCCTTGTCGAAGTCGAACAGGGCTTCCGCATCGCCCAGGACAAATGCTGGAGGTTTCAGGCCCGCTCGTCACGGTGGGAAGCACTACCTTCTGGAAACATAGAAACTGTCGGCAGATAAGAACCTTTCGGCCCATCTAGTCTGCCCAATTACATGGATACTTTACCTGGATTTATCTTTTTGTTTAGGATAGCCTTATGCCTACCCTGCTCGGCCCTGCAATGGTCCGTGAATGGGCACAGCGTGCCCTCTGTCTTTAGGTAACGCCAATGTCAGCATCTCTTCTGCACGCCGCAATGAGGCGCTTTTTCGCTTTGACGCTAATTTAACAAGTATGTGCTCCAAAGAATTGGGTCCTGCGGCCAAGGGGTTGTTTTTTTGGGGACCTCTTCTTAAAAGAATCGAATCATAAGGTTAACATCTATACCAACCTTCCGACTCTTGGGTCCTACGAATCGTATCTGGTTTCTTGATAGACTTTTCCCAGGTTCCCTTCCAGTCTGTTTTCCCCATACAATGTGTTCTGGTACACAAGAAGTCTGGGGACCTTCGCCCGGTCTTAAACCGGATAGTCTTCAATCCCTTCTTGTCCTATCGACACTTCACAATGGAGAGCACACATCTACTCAGGGTCTCCTATCCATCCTGCACCACCGACAGTTCACCTGCCTACCTTTCGGCCTCAGCTCCGCACCATGGTGCTTCAATGAAGCTCCTCTTACTGGCCATGGCCTCCATATATTCACAGGGCATCAGGTCTCTCATATACCTGGACAATATCTTCGTACTGGCTCAAGATCCGGTCCTGTTTTCCCATCACACGGCCCTAGTGCTTACTCTCCTGTAAGACCTCTGGTTCATTACAACATGGACAAGTCAGCTTGTCGCCCAGCCCAAGTCATCACCCTTCTCCCTGGCCCACTGCATTATCGGGCGATGCAACGTCAGAAAACCACGTGCCTCAGTCTCAATCCCTCCTACGACCAGCTGGTCCCTATCACTCCTGAGGCTCGAGTGGAACTCCTGTGGTGGCTGCGCCTCATGGAAGCCTGGAATGGGTGGGCCATTTTTGGCTCTCTACCGGACTTCGTATCGGAATCGGACGCCAGCCAGTCGGGTTGGGGAGCGACTTGCGGACCTGTATCCACGGGTGGGGCATGGACGCCAGAGGAACAGCCGCTTCACATCATCTGCCCTCTACTCCTTTGGGTCAACCTGTTTACTTCCCGCTTGACCCACCAGATGCAGACCGGCTTCAGTTGGCTTACGGACCTGCAGGCGGCAGCGGTGGATGCTTTCCTCCCACCATGGCCCCATCGAGGAGCCTACACTGTTTCCCCGTTCACGATGCTCACGTGCACGCTTCAAGAAGTCCGCAGATGGATGGTTTCGACTTCTACTCACGCCTCTATGGGATGCACAGAGCTGGTTGCCACTGACGCTACAACTCCCTTGTCTACTCCTGCCCGCTGCTGCCGTCCTTTTCCATCCATTCTTCTGGACCCTCAAGGCAACCCTAATCCAGTGGTATTGGAGGGCAATCTTCCACTGGTGGCTTGGACAATTTCCGGGGACCCTGCATGCTACCAGGCTTATCAGCTGCGGCTCGCTCCCTATTATGGGAATCCTGGACTTCTGGCACGCAAAAATGTTACGCCTGGGGAAATTTGGTGTGGTTGGTGTGTGCCTGATCCTGCTACAGCCCCTCTAATTTGTTGGCGAGCCTTTCCACGGCCGGCAAGTCCTATCATCACCTGGTTCCGCTCGACCATCTCGGTGGCTCACGCTCCCCTGGGTGGCGTTTCTGTGTGTTGTCTCCTCAAGGGCGTTAGGCTCGCTCGCCCGCCGGCCCCAAATAATATACTCACTTTTGGATGTGGCGCTTGTTTTGGAGTTCCTGCGTAACTGGCCAGATACTACTCGCTGTTCCTGCGTCAGCTCTTGATGTATTCTAACCATCATTTTGTGTTTGGGGTCCTTTAGACGTGTTTTGGATGCTAGAGCCTTCGATGCGCACGCTATGGTTTTCTCTCCTAAGGGAGTCGTTTTTCACGCTTACTAGATGTACAAAAACCCCCTTTTTCTAAGGTTTTCTACCCTATGTGTCGCTAGGTGCGTTACGAACTACCTCTCCCACTTAGGCTCTTTGCGCTCCCCTCCGGTTGGCCAGCTCTTGGTCTCCTATGTTTCCACTTACAATCCTGTTTCCTCGCCTACACTTTCTAGAGGGTCCCCTGGCTGCTCTCCCTAGCGGGTGTTGCTCCTCACTTCGGCGCTCACTCCGTGCGGGGTGCAGTGGCTTCTTCTGTTGCGGTCGCCGCGGCTCCCTGTCCGACATACTAGCGGCTGCTGATTGTTCTAGGGCGGTCACCTTTCGTACCTTTTATTTTCGCCCTCGTTCTCATGCATCTGGGGCTCTGGTGCAGCTTTAAAACTGCAAAATATGAAGCCTCCTGACTTGATATAAAATTGTGGATTATTCCAGCCTTGGTGTTAGAATAATCTTAATTTTAATAAAGACAGGAGGCGAATATTTTTCCCGCCCGCCCATACCCGGGATTGCTCACATTGTACCGGATTTACTGCTATATTCGATAAAAAAAAATAAAAAAAAATAATAATATATAAATAAATAAATAAATAAATAAAAAAAAATAAAAAAAAAATAAAAATTATAATAATAATAATAAAAAATAAATAAATTTTGAATAAAGGATGTAATTTACGTATCTACACTTCTTCGACTTTTGTCCATTATTGTCTAACTATTTTTCATTCCCCTTAGTAGGGTTTGCATGTCTCATTGGCCTAGCCTACGGCTACTGTCTCATAATTGATTTAACTATTGATAATTCTTCGCTTTGACTGGTCAGTTAGTTAACTGTTGATTGGCAAGCCTCCATCACATGGTACTTTCACGTATCCTCTGCTTTCTCCGTAGCTTGATTTGCTTCTGCGGCCCTGTTGGTCTCCCATCGTTTCGGACGCCCGTTGGCTTCCAGTTCTGCGACTGACCATCTCGTTGACTCCTACCTAGTCTTGGCTTTCACCTCTTCAGTTTCCGGGTTCTTCCTACTTCTTGGATTTCTGGAATTTCTACGTCACGTCTCTCCTGCTCGTTCGGCATACAAGAAAAGAGGGCGTGGCTAAGGACTTACTACACTCTTGTTGTTGATTGGTTACTGCTGTTGCTATGTAAACTTTCCTTGCTGCTGATGTTTTAGTAAAGAAAAGAGAATGCAAAATATTCGCCTCCTGTCTTTATTAAAATTAAGATTATTCTAACACCAAGGCTGGAATAATCCACAATTATACTGCAGAGAGCGCTTCCCAAGCAGTTGTGGATTCATATTTGCTGCATTAATTTATACTGCAGAGAGGCGCTTCCAGCAGTGTGTGGATTCAAACTGCATTAATTATACTAGCAGAGAGGCGCTTGCCCAAGCAGTGTTGTGGATTCATATGCTTGCATTAAATTATACCGCAGAGAGGCGCCTCCCAGCAGTGTGTGGATTCATTATACTGCATTAATTATTACGCAGAAGGCGCTTCCCAGCAGTTGTGTGATTCATATGCTGCATTAATTATACTGCAGAGAGGCGCCTCCCAGCAGTGTGTGGATTTATATGCTGCATTAATTATACTGCAGAGAGGCGCTTCCAGCAGTGTGTGGTTCATATGCTGCATTAATTATACCGCAGAGAGGCGCTTCCAGCAGTGTGTGGATTCATTGCTGCATTATTATACTGAGAGAGGCGCCTCCCAGCAGTGTGTGGATTTATATGCTGCATTAATTATACCGCAGAGAGGCGCTTCCCAGCAGTGTGTGGTTCATATGCTGCATTAATTATACTGCAGAGAGGCGCCTCCCAGCAGTGTGTGGATTTATATGCTGCATTAATTATACCGCAGAAAGGCGCTTCCCCGCAGTGTGTGGATTCATATGCTGCATTAATTATACCGCAGAGAGGCGCTTCTCAGCAGTGTGTGGATTCATATGCTGCATTAATTATACTGCAGAGAGGCACTTCCCAGCAGTGTGCGGATTCATATGCTGCATTAATTATACTGCAGAGAGGCGCTTCCCTGCAGTGTGTGGATTCATATGCTGCATTAATATACCGCAGAGAGGTGCTTTCCCTGCAGTGTGTGGATTCATATGCTGCATTAATTATACTGCATAGAGGCGCTTCCCAGCAGTGTGTTGATTCATATGCTGCATTAATTATACCGCAGAGAGGCGCTTCCCTGCAGTGTGTGGATTCATATGCTGCATTAATTATACTGCATAGAGGCGCTTCCCAGCAGTGTGTTGATTCATATGCTGCATTAATTATACCGCAGAGAGGCGCTTCCGAGCAGTGTGTGGATTCATATGCTGCATTAATTAAATTGCAGAGAGGCGCCTCCCCGCAGTGTGTGGTTTCATATGCTGCATTCAGTGGCGGAAGTACCAGGGTCGCAGCGGTCGCAGGGCCCTGGCCTTCCGCCACTGGAGGGGGGCCAGCGCCGCCGCCAGATTCCGGCAAAAAGCGCCGGAATCTGTGACCGCTCGCCTCTCCCTACGCGAGCGGCCGCTGACATGCAGCTTGGCCGCTCACGTGGGAGAGAAACCACCTGACCAGCGCACGAGACCTCGCGCTGATCAGATGGTTTCCGGCGAGCGGCCAAGCTGGATGTTTCCAGCGGCCGCTCGCCAAGGAAGGAGAAGACGCCGGAGAAGATGCCGACGGAGCCTGCCCTGGCCTGGGCCCCCCAGAGCAGTAAGAGCGGCTGGGCAGTATATCCATGAGCTGGGGGGCAGAGCTGGGGCAATATATCCATGAGCTGGGGGCAGAGCTGGGGCAATATATTCCATGAGCTGGGGGTCAGAGCTGGGGCAGTATATCCATGAGCTGGGGCAGTATATCCATGAGCTGGGGGGCAGAGCTGGGGCAATATATCCATGAGCTGGGGGGCAGAGCTGTGGGCAATATATCCATGAGCTGGCAATATATCCATGAGCTGGGGCAGTATATCCATGAGCTGGGGGGCAGAGCTGGGGCAATATATCCATGAGCTGGGGCAGTATATCCATGAGCTGGGGGCAGAGCTGGGGCAGATATCCATGAGCTGGGGGGCAGAGCTGGCAGCAGTATATCCATGAGCTGGGGGGCAGAGCTGGGGCAATATATCCATGAGCTGGGGGACAGAGCTGGGGCAGTATATCCATGAGCTGGGGGCAGAGCTGGGGCAGTATATCCATGAGCTGGGGGTCAGAGCTGGGGCAGTATATCCATGAGCTGGGGGCAGAGCTGGGCAGTATATCCATGAGCTGGGGGGGCAGAGCTGGGGCAGTATATCCATGAGCTGGGGCAGTATATCCATGAGCTGGGGCAGTAAATCCATGAAGCTGGGCAGTATATTCCATGAGCTGGGCAGCATATCCATGTGTTGGGGCAGTATATCCATGTGTTGGGGCAGTATTTCCATGAGCTGGGGGCAAAAATATCCATGTGTGAGCTGGGGAAATATATCCATGTGTGGTCTTGGGGCAATATATGTCCATGTGAGCTGGGGGCAATACTATCTTTTTTATATTGTAGAAAAAAAAAGGTAAAAATATGGATCTTTTTTGGGGGGGTTAGGGGGGCCCTTCATGGATTCTTGCACCGGGGCCCTCAGGTTTCTAGTTACGCCACTGGCTGCATTAATTATACTGCAGAGAGGAGCTTCCCAGCAGTGTGCGGATTCATATGCTGCCTTAATTATACTGCAGAGAGGCGCTTCCCAGCAGTGTGTGGATTCATATGCTGCATTAATTATACTGCAGAGAGGCGCTTCCCAGCAGTGTGTGGATTCATATGCTGCATTAATTATACTGCAGAGAGGTGCTTCCCAGCAGTGTGCGGATTCATATGCTGCCTTAATTTACTGCAGAGAGGCGCTTCCCAGCAGTGTGTGGATTCATATGCTGCATTAATTATACTGCAGAGAGAGCTTCCCAGCAGTGTGTGGATTCATATGCTACATTAATTATACCGCAGAGAGGTGCTTCCCAGCAGTGTGTGGATTCATATGCTGCATTAATTATACTGCAGAGAGGAGCTTCCCAGCAGTGTGTGGATTCATATGCTGCATTAATTATACCGCAGAGAGGTGCTTCCCAGCAGTGTGTGGATTCATATGCTGCATTAATTATACTGCAGAGAGGCGCTTCCCAGCAGTGTGTGGATTCAAATGCTGCATTAATTATACTGCGCAGAGAGGCGCTTCCCAGCAGTGTGTGGATTCATATGCTGCATTAATTATACTGCAGAGAGGCGCTTCCCAGCAGTGTGGATTCATATGCTGCATTAATTATACAGAGAGGCGCTTCCCAGCAGTGTGTGGATTCAAATGCTGCATTAATTATACTGCAGAGAGGCGCTTCCCAGCAGTGTGTGGATTCATATGCTGCATTAATTATACTGCAGAGAGGTGCTTCCCAGCAGTGTGTGGATTCATATGCTGCATTAATTATACTGTAGAGAGGTGCTGCCCGGCAGTGTGTGGATTCATATGCTGCCTTAATTATACTGCAGAGAGGTGCTTCCCAGCAGTGTGTGGATTCATATGCTGCCTTAATTATACTGCAGAGAGGTGCTTCCCAGCAGTGTGTGGATTCATATGCTGCATTAATTATACTGCAGAGAGGTGCTTCCCAGCAGTGTGTGTGGATTCATATGCTGCCTTAATTATACTGCAGAGAGGCGCTTCCCAGCAGTGTGTGGATTCATATGCTGCATTAATTATACTGCAGAGAGGCGCTTCCCAGCAGTGTGTGGATTCATATGCTGCATTAATTATACTGCAGAGAGGCGCTTCCCAGCAGTGTGTGGATTCATATGCTGCATTAATTATACCGCAGAGAGGCGCTTCCAGCAGTGTGTGGATTCATATGCTGCATTAATTATACCGCAGAGAGGCGCTTCCCAGCAGTGTGTGGATTCAATGCTGCATTAATTATACTGCAGAGAGGTGCTGTCGCAGTGTGTGGAATTCATATGCTGCATTAATTATACTGCAGAGAGGCGCTTCCCAGCAGTGTGTGGATTCATATGCTGTATTAATTATACCACAGAGAGGTGCTTCCCAGCAGTGTGTGGATTCATATGCTGCATTAATTATACCGCAGAGAGGCGCTTCCCCGCAGTGTGTGGATTCATATGCTGCATTAATTATACTGCAGAGAGGTGCTTCCCAGCAGTGTGTGGATTCATATGCTGCATTAATTATACTGCAGAGAGGCGCTTCCCAGCAGTGTGTGGATTCATATGCTGCATTAATTATACTGCAGAGAGGTGCTTCCCAGCAGTGTGTGGATTCATATGCTGCATTAATTATACTCGCAGAGAGGTGCTTCCCAGCAGTGTGTGGATTCATATGCTGCATTAATTATACTGCAGAGAGGTGCTTCCCAGCAGTGTGTGGATTCATATGCTGCAAATTATACTGCAGAGAGGCGCTTCCCAGCAGTGTGTGGATTCATATGCTGCATTAATTATACTGCAGAGAGGCGCTTCCCAGCAGTGTGTGGATTCATATGCTGCATTAATTATACTGCAGAGAGGCGCTTCCCAGCAGTGTGTGGATTCATATGCTGCATTAATTATACGCAGAGAGGTGCTTCCCAGCAGTGTGTGGGATTCATATGCTGCATTAATTATACTGCAGAGAGGAGCTTCCCAGCACTGTGTGGATTCATATGCTGCATTAATTATACTGCAGAGAGGCGCTTCCCAGCAGTGTGTGGATTCATATGCTGCATTAATTATACTGCAGAGAGGCGCTTCTCCAGCAGTGTGTGGATTCATATGCTGATTGAAACCTTCATTCTATTGGTAACAATCTACTTCCCATTCTTAAATAAGCAATAAAAAACTAAATAACTCAAAACAAAAAAAAAATCAACAAAATGATCTGAATTGATCCGAAATTTTCAGTGCTCAATATTTCATTTTCGGAAATGCTCCCGAAATACAAAAGGGGTGAATTGCGTCCGAATTTGGATTCGGAACGAAACAAATTGCACATTTCTAGTATTCAATAAAGATATTTTTATTATACTTTAGGTATATATCATAGATTTTGGTTGTGCCATCCTGACTTAGTGTGGTTTTATAATCCATATAGGACCATTATCCTTTCAGGGCCAAATTAATGACGCAGATATGTGAAGTCACGCGACGCTTTGCTTGTTCAACAAATACTGGGCTAAAGGAGGAAATCTCTAATTACATTTAGTTCCGTGCATTTGTTCTTTTGTATTTTGTAGTTGTAGTCCCGTTGAGTCTTGAATATATTGACGGTTTGTGCGTCCTGTGATACGGGAACTGGTAATGTAAAGGGACAGGCTCTCACAGGTAACAGCATGACGCCATGAAGACATCAGCCGGTGCCTGGAGCAAGACTCGCCCATAATAAACCATAATGATATTTCCCATCAGCAAAGACCGAGTAACCAGTCACTGCGCACAGAACTAAATCGTCAGATCATTCCCTGTGTGTAAATTACATTTGCTGTCAGACATGATGATAAAATATTAAGAAAAACAGCTACAAGTATTATAAGGCCATATTACAAAGCTGGTGCTAACTTAACCAGAGCTGTTGGAAACTTCAAACCTCCATAGTCTATAATGGCTCTGGTAAGTTTACAACAGCTCTGGTTAAGTTAGCACCGACTTTGTAATATGGCCCCATATGTTTGGTTTTAAATATTGTGGCAATTCTGGGCATGCGGTTGGTGCTGCTATAATAGGGTGAGGGAGACCGATAGATGGACACAGAGAGGGAGGTTTAGATGGACAGAGAGGTAGACAGACACACACAGGTTTAGATGGGAAGAGAGGGAGACGTGTAGACAGACACAGAAGTTTAGATGGACAGAGAGGGAGACGTGTAGACGGACACACAGAGGTTTAGACGGACACAGAAGTTTAGATGGACAGAGAGGGAGACGTGTAGACGGACACACAGAGGTTTAGATGGACAGAGAGGGAGACGGGTAGACGGACACACAGAGGTTTAGATGGACAGAGAGGGAGACGTGTAGACGGACACACAGAGGTTTAGATGGGCAGAGAGGGAGACGTGTAGACGAACACACAGAGATTTAGATGGACAGAGAGGGAGACGTGTAGACGACACAAAGAGGTTTAGATGGGCAGAGAGGGAGACGTGTAGACGACACAAAGAGGTTTAGATGGGCAGAGAGGGAGACGTGTAGACGGACACAGAGGTTTAGATGGACAGAGAGGGAGACGTGTAGACGGACACACAGAGGTTTAGATGGACAGAGAGGGAGACGTGTAGACGGACACACAGAGGTTTAGATGGACAGAGTGGGAGACGTGTAGACGGACACACAGAGGTTTAGATGGACAGAGAGGTAGACGGACACATAGAGGTTTAGATGGACAGAGAGGGAGACGTGTAGACGGACACACAGAGAGAGGTTTAGATGGACAGAGAGGAAGACATGTAGACGGACACACAGAGAGAGGTTTAGATGGACAGAGAGGGAGACGTGTAGATGGACACAGAGGTTAAGATGGACAGAGAGGGAGACGGACACACAGAGGTTTAGATGGACAGAGAGGGAGATGTGTAGACGGACACACAGAGGTTTAGATGGACAGAGAGGGAGACGTGTAGACGGACACAGAAGTTTAGATGGGCAGAGAGGGAGACGGGTAGACGGACACACAGAGGTTTAGATGGGCAGAGAGGGAGACGTGTAGACGGACACAGAAGTTTAGATGGACAGAGAGGGAGACGTGTAGACGGACACACAGAGGTTTAGATGGACAGAGAGGGAGACGTGTAGACACACACAGAGAGAAGTTTAGATGGACAGAGAGGGAGACGTGTAGACGGACACAGAAGTTTAGATGGACAGAGAGGGAGACGTGTAGACGGACACACAGAGAGAGGTTTAGATGGACAGAGAGGGAGACGTGTAGACGGACACACAGAGAGAAGTTTAGATGGACAGAGAGGGAGACGTGTAGATGGACACAGAAGTTTAGATGGGCAGAGAGGGAGACGTGTAGACGGACACAGAAGTTTAGAGGCAGAGAGAGACGGTGTAGACGGACACACAGAGGTTTAGATGGGCAGAGAGGGAGACGTGTAGACGGACACAGAAGTTTAGATGGACAGAGAGGGAGACGTGTAGACGGACACACAGAGGTTTAGATGGACAGAGAGGGAGACGTGTAGACGGACACACAGAGAGAGGTTTAGATGGACAGAGAGGGAGACGTGTAGACGGACACACAGAGAGAAGTTTAGATGGACAGAGAGGGAGACGTGTAGATGGACACAGAAGTTTAGATGGGCAGAGAGGGAGACGTGTAGACGGACACACAGAGAGAGGTTTAGATGGACAGAGAGGGAGACGTGTAGACGGACACACAGAGAGAAGTTTAGATGGACAGAGAGGGAGACGTGTAGATACACAGAAGTTTAGATGGGCAGAGAGGGAGACGTGTAGACGGACACACAGAGAGAGGTTTAGATGGACAGAGAGGGAGACGTGTAGACGGACACACAGAGAGGTTTAGATGGACAGAGAGGGAGACGGGTAGACGGACACACAGAGGTTTAGATGGACAGAGAGGGAGACGTGTAGACGGACACACAGAGGTTTAGATGGACAGAGAGGGAGACGTGTAGACGGACACACAGAGGTTTAGATGGACAGAGAGGGAGACGTGTAGACGGACACACAGAGGTTTAGATGGGCAGAGAGGGAGACGTGTAGGCGGACACACAGAGGTTTAGATGGACAGAGAGGGAGACGTGTAGACGGACACACAGAGGTTTAGATGGACAGAGAGGGAGACGTGTAGACGGACACACAGAGGTTTAGATGGGCAGAGAGGGAGACGTGTAGACGGACACACAGAGGTTTAGATGGACAGAGAGGGAGACGTGTAGACGGACACACAGAGGTTTAGATGGACAGAGAGGGAGACGTGTAGACGGATACACAGAGGTTTAGATGGTCAGAGCGTTGTTTCTTTGTTGATTTGTGGTTCTTGTCGCTCGCTTTGCAGGGATGCAGTGCTCGGCGATGCTCGATATCCTGTTTCTGCTCGATGGGTCCAACAGCATTGGAAAGGGAAGCTTCGAGAGGTCCAAACATTTTGCCGCCCGACTCTGTGACACCCTGGACATCGCGCCCAATCGTGTAAGAAGGTGCACAGCTTAACGGCTGAATAATTAACCCTTTCCTATCTTTGAGTGTAGAGAGGTAACAAACATTGCATGTCTTTACATTCTGTCAGGACACGTGCCTTTTATAAAAGACGAGGCGCGTCCTGCAGTGCTGTGTATTGTGCTTACAGTGGGGTCTTCTCTAGGGTCGCCAGGTCGGCCATGTTTTCCTGGACACGTTTTACGGTTAGTGGAGTGCAGGGGGGGGGGAGCACAGGTAAAAGTGCTGCCCTGCAACATGTATAATTCATATGTTGTTGGAAGGAAATCAAGGCAGGTCACCTGGGATTCCTTTTTGAATTCATACCTGCAGTGTATGGATTATACATGCTGCGGGGTGGCATTTGTAATGCATTGCCCATCAGCGTGAACACATTATGTGTGTCCAAAAAACATGGCCGACCTGGCATTTCTAGCCTCCCCCCTCACACCTCTCTCCCTTAGGGTCCTGGCTTTGGGGAATTCAGAGAAAGTGGAAGCACAAGACGTCGGGCCCCGAGTAACCGCAAACCTGTAGTGTCTGCAGAAACGACGAGCCACGAAAACCATTATTAAAAGCAAAGCGCAGTGTTTATGGAAAGTGTAATGGCTGTCTGGAGCGAGGATGTGATTACTCAGAACTTGTTAGAGTGAAACGAAAAGGTCAAAACATGTCAAAAAATACAGTAAATACAGCCGAGGCATTAACATTCCTCCTTTTATCCGTGACAAGGCCGGGATTAAACGTCTCGGAGAACCTGCTGCTTCCAGAGAGAGGAGGAGAGTCAGCGATTTCTGCTGATTACCGCCTGCGGGTTTCCATGCGCGGCGCCACCGCGTGCTGGCATTGCCTATCACAGAGGATTGGCATCCCTCCGTGGCAAGTGGAGGCAGGTGCTATCCCTGACCTTAGCCTCATTGAATGCCCATATATACAGTTGTGTTCAAAATTATTCAACCCCCAATGCTGTAAAGGGTTTTAGGGAATTTAGTGTACATTTGTAATTGTATTCAGAATGAAATCCTACAAGGACTTTTTAAAGAACCATATGCAACTAAAATGACATCAATTGGTTTTGTAATACAGTAGTAAATGTTTCTTTTGTGAATTCTTCATTGACACAATTATTCAACCCCTTAAAGACTACCACTCTGAAGAACAGAGGTTCATTCAAGTGTTTTCAATCAGGTATTGAAAACACCTGTGGATGTCACGGAGCAGCAATAAAGCATAATAAGCACCAATTAGGCAGCTTTAAAATGACTGTGATACTCAGCTCCTTCTAGACATTTACTGGTGTGGTTACAAACATGGTGAAGTCAAGAGAATGGTCCAGGAAGACAAGAGAAGAGGTGATTACTCTTCACAGGAAGGGCAATGGCTATAAGAAGATTGCAAAGATGTTAAACATACCAAGAGAGACCATAGGAAGCATCATTCGCAAATTCAAGGCAAAGGGCACTGTTGAAACGCTACCTGGTCGTGGCAGAAAGAAGATGCTGACTTCGACTGCTGTGCGCTACCTGAAGCGTAGAGGGGAGAAAAGTCCCCGTGTGACTGCTGAGGAACTGAGAAAAGATTTGTCAGATGTGGGTACTGAAGTTTCAGCTCAGACAATACGGCGCACACTGCGTAATGAAGGCCTCCATGCCAGAACTCCCAGGCGCACCCCCTTGCTGTCTCCAAAGAATAAGAAGAGTCGACTGCAGTATGCCAAAAGTCATGTGGACAAACCACAGAAGTTTTGGGATAGTGTTCTGTGGACTGATGAAACAAAATTAGAACTGTTTGGGCCCATGGATCAACGCTATGTTTGGAGGAGGAAGAACAAGGCCTATGAAGAAAAGAACACCTTGCCTACTGTGAAGCATGGCGGGGGGTCAATCATGCTTTGGGGCTGTTTTGCTTCTGCAGGTACAGCGAAGCTTCAGCGTGTGCAAGGTACCATGAATTCTCTTCAGTACCAGGAGATATTGGATGACAATGTGATGCAGTCCGTCACAAACCTGAGGCTTGGGAGACGTTGGACCTTTCAACAGGACAATGATCCCAAGCATACCTCCAAGTCCACTAGAGCATGGTTGCAGATTAAAGGCTGGAACATTTTGGAGTGGCCATCGCAGTCACCTGACTTAAATCCGATTGAGAACCTCTGGTGGGACTTAAAGAAAGCAGTTGCAGTGCGCAAGCCTAAGAATGTGACTGAACTGGAGGCTTTTGCCCATGACGAATGGGCAAAGATACCCGTAGATCGCTGCAAGACACTTGTGTCAAGCTATGCTTCACGTTTAAAAGCTGTTATAAGTGTAAAAGGATGTTGTACTAAGTACTAAGATTGAATGTCACTTGGGGGTTGAATAAAACTGATAATGATGTGAGCACAGAAAAGACATTTGTGGTTATTTCATTATAAATGTTATGTTATATTTGTCTGACCTACACGTGCCTCTTTGATTTAATTGTAAGCAAGATGACTGAATGATCAAAATCAATGTCAAACTGGCCAAAACACTCAATTTCAGTGGGGGTTGAATAATTTTGAACACAACTGTACAGCAGGGACGAGAGCCTGTGGATAGGAGTGATGGGCAGGGCCGTCATCAGGGCATTACTCCCGGGTCAAGCATGGCAGAGCCGTTTTATGGTACTGGCGGGAAATAAAGCAAAGACACTTCCTTATATACATTGTATGATTTGTTTATCTTCCAATTAAACCCTCCGCTCATCTGTCTCTCCTCTATCACACGTCCCTCTCTAGAACGTTCCATAATGACACGAGGATGATTAATGCGGCCCATATTCCAATACACTCTCCTTCATTGCTTTATGGATCCTTTAATGCACTCTGTTTCAATGCTTTGATGCACTCTGCTGCATTGCTGTAAGGGGGGGGGGTCTTGATGCACAGGGGTCTTTATTCACTGTGCTGCAATGCCGTAAGGAGGGGTCTTGATGCATTCTGCTGCAATGCTATAATTAGAAACATAGAAACATAGAAAAATGTCGGCAGATAAGAACCTTTCGGCCCATCTAGTCGCCCAATTACATGGATACTTTACCTGGATTTATCTTTTGTTTAGGATAGCCTTATGCCTATCCCATGCCTGCTTAAATTCAATTACTGTTTTGGCCTCTACCACTTCTACTGGAAGACTGTTCCATGTATCCACCACCCTCTCAGTAAAATAATGCTTCCTGCAATTAGGTCGTGATGCACTCTTCTGCATTGCTGTAAGGGGGCCTTGATGCACAGGGGTATTCACTTTGCTGCATTGCTGTCCAGAGGTCCTGGTGCACTGCTCTGCATTGCTGTAAGGGGGTCTGTATTCGCTGTGCTGCATTGCTGTTTGGGGGTCTGTATTCACTGTGCTGCATTGCTGTTTGGGGGTCTATATTCGCTGTGCTGCATTGCTGTTTGGGGGTCTGTATTCGCTGTGCTGCATTACTGTAAGGGGGTCTATATTCGCTGTGCTGCATTGCTGTTTGGGGGTCTGTATTCGCTGTGCTGCATTGCTGTTTGGGGGTCTGTATTCGCTATGCTGCATTACTGTAAGGGGGTCTGTATTCGCTGTGCTGCATTACTGTAAGGGGGTCTGTATTCGCTGTGCTGCATTGCTGTTTGGGGGTCTATATTCGCTGTGCTGCATTGCTGTTTGGGGGTCTGTATTCGCTATGCTGCATTACTGTAAGGGGGTCTGTATTCGCTGTGCTGTATTGCTGTTTGGGGGTCTGTAGTCGCTGTGCTGCATTGCTGTTTAGGGGTCTGTATTTGCTGTGCTGCATTGCTGTTTGGGGGTCTGTAGTCGCTGTGCTGCATTGCTGTTTGGGGGTCTGTAGTCGCTGTGCTGCATTGCTGTTTGGGGGTCTGTATTCGCTGTGCTGTATTGCTGTTTGGGGGTCTGTAGTCGCTGTGCTGCATTGCTGTTTGGGGGTCTGTATTCGCTGTGCTGTATTGCTCTTTGGGGGTCTGTATTCGCTGTGCTGCATTGCTGTTTGGGGGTCTGTATTCACTGTGCTGCATTACTGTAAGGGGGTCTGTATTCGCTGTGCTGCATTGGTGTTTGGGGGTCTGTAGTCGCTGTGCTGCATTGCTGTTTGGGGGTGGGGGTCTGTATTTTCTGTGCCACATTGCTGTTTGGGGGTGGTTGGGTCTTTATTCTCTGTGCTGCATTGCTGTAGGGGGTGTCCTGGTTCATTCTGATGCATTGCTTTCAGCAGAAGCGGCTGTAGAATCAGTGAGGCTCTAGAATGTGCAAAAATACAGAAATTTACACAAAAACCATAATAAAGGCTCAGACAAGCCGTCCTGGCAGATTAGTGTATATTGATGTAGGAGCATATTTGTGGGTTTATATCCGTACTCCTACGTATGTGTGCTCACTGGAATGCCAAACGACTACCATTACACGAGGCCCCTGTTTGAGTGAAGCCTTAGACGACTGGCTATTTGGCCTAATTCTAGAGCCACCTCTGGGTTTCCACGGGGGGGGGGGGGGTGGCTTCTGAAATGTCTCACAGTCACCTCGCGTCCCCTCACAGTGGAATAACCGTTTATTATGACTATTCTCTTCATCTGTGCTTTATATTTCAGCATAAGGATTTAAACTAACAGAGCTGCAAACAAACCTAGGAACCAGAGACATGGGGCGTAACGCTCCTTGCTCAGGGAGCTTGCAATCTAGAGACCCGTCAGACTGGCATTCTCATTACCCTCTGTTACACTGCAGTAGAGGTTTTCCCTTAAAACTCTCTAAATACCATTACTTACTACAACACTCTTAAGAGTCTGTTCCTCTGCTTTGCACAGGTGCGGGTGGGCGTAATGCAGTATAGCACGGCACCCCAGGTGGAGCTGCGCCTCGATGCCGCCATAGACAAAGACGACGTTAAAGAGAAGATAAAGGCCGTCATGTTCAGGCAAGTCCTTCCCGGCAACTTCTCACCTTTTTAACTAGGGACAAAGAGTCCACCTCAAAAATGTATCATTCCATTGTCCCTGCCCTGCAGAATGCATTGCTCATAGCTAAAAAATCCTCCTGACCTCCAGGCACAGTAATACGGTAATACCTGCCTAAAAGCGGCTTACAATGTCATCCAATCCTACAGTATGCCCTTTGCTTTGCTCCTAGGGGTGGGAGCACCGAGACTGGCCTGGCTCTCAAATACATTTTGCGCAAAGGATTCCCCGGGGGGCGCAACTCCTCTGTCACCAAGGTCCTTGTTATCTTGTCCGATGGGAAGTCCCAGGGGAACGTCTTGGTTCCAGCCGCTCAGTTGAAGGAGAGAAGCATCAAGATCTTCGCAGTCGGCGTGAAGTTTCCACGGTGAGCGGATCCTCAGCTTCTAGGAGTAGCTGCTTGAAGACAAATGCAAGTGTCACATCGAGCAGGAACGCACAGGAATACAGTTCCTCCATTATTTTTGCAAGGGGAACAGCGTTCCCATTCAACCCACACACTGCATAGCTTTTATTAATTGGTTTTTTGATATCATGAGTGATATATAGTGATTATTGTAATTATTTTAAAAGTCCAGGCAAGATCCATGAAGTGAGGGATGAGAACAGTTGAGACGGACAGTGAGCAGGATGGGGGATGGCAGAGATCTTCGGCGATTTTGACCCTTATTTGTTTGGGGCACATTTTAGCAACCTTGGCCCTCCAGATGTTTTGGAAGTACATTTATTTTTCTGGAACCCCTGGGTCCTATGCAAGAAGTGAATGTCACATTCAGGATATGACGGAGTCAGATAGCTTAACTCATCCCCTTTTGAAAGCACACAGAGTCCATTATATTCTTCTTCTTCTTCACATTATTGGGAAAATAACAGCAAATAAAAGGCGTCTTGTGGGTAGATAGAGCTTCTCTGAAGTATGCTTTGTTATGGGAGGAAGGTGGATAGAAAGGGCTTCTCTGGTATGCTTTTTTTATGGGAGGAAGGTGGATAGAGAGGTCTTCTCTGGGTATGCTTTGTTATGGGATGAAGGTGCATAGAGAGGGCTTCTCTGGTATGCTTTGTTATGGGAGGAAGGTGGATAGAGAGGGCTTTTCTGGTATGCTTTGTTATGGGAGGAAGGTGGATAGAGAGGGCTTCTCTAGGTATGCTTTGTTATGGGATGAAGGTGCATAGAGAGGGCTTCTCTGGTATGCTTTGTTATGGGAGGAAGGTGGATAGAGAGGGCTTTTCTGGTATGCTTTGTTATGGGAGGAAGGTGGATAGAGAGGGCTTCTCTGGTATGCTTTGTTATGGGTGGAAGGTGGATAGAGAGGGCTTCTCTGGTATGCTTTGTTATGGGAGGAAGGTGGATAGGGAGGGCTTCTCTAGGTATGCATTCTAGTAGGAGGAAGTTAAAACAGAATGCAATTGCCCAATGTAAACAGGATGCTGCTACTCACAAGCCAAGGAAATGGGACTGGGCCAAACTAACTATGTGAGTTAGACAGGGAGAGTGGATTAAACTATTCATAAGTAAAAGCATAGGGAGAAAACAACCAAGGAATCTGGCTCCATGATATTTCCCGTGAGTCTCCGCTATCCTGATGGGTGGCTGAGCATCATGAGAGATGTAATTTCAAAACCTCTGGAGGGCCAAGGTTGCTTCCCCTGCTTTAGGATGGGACTTCTTGACAAAGTGCTCTTTTGGCATTCTCTAATTCGGGTGACATTTAGGCAACAGCTAAAAAAAGCTCAGACCCTCCTCTACAGCGCTCAAAAGCCAATTGTTTTTCCTGCTCAGATGGGAGGAACTCCACGCGTTGGCCAGTGATCCTGTGGAGGGACACGTCCTGTTTGCTGAACACGTGGGCGATGCTGTTAACGGCTTCTTGAGCTCATTGAGCAATGCCTCCCTGTGTAACGCCCTGCCGCCAGGTAAGACGCGCATGTTGCTGACCTATCTTTCTTCCTTTATTTATTATTCTTTATATAGCGCCAGCATATTCCGCAGCGCTGAACAATGGGCACAGTATAGACAGGGTTACAATACATTGAACAACATTTTGATAAACCAGTATTGGAGGAAAGGAGGCCCTATTCCCGTGGGAACAATCATCTTGTGTCTGTTTAATGTTTTTCCGAGCAGACCGGACACTGCGGTTCCTGGGAAGCACTAGGTTGGGAGGCCGTTATCCTCTCTCCTAATGCCATGATGAAAAAGCATACAGCCATAGACGTGCGCAGGGGGTGTGCACAGGGGTGTGCTCAGGCGCACACACCCTAATATTGGGTGAAGGGGTCCTCTTTCACTCCTACATTGACATTTTAGACGTTCCTTATATGGTTTGTGATTAATAGCAAAAAAACTGACTGTATCCTTATTATTTCTAATGAAAAAATGTGTATTTTTGTGCAAAATCTTCTAACTATAAGTTTCCAATTAATAAATGTTCCGTGGAGGCTCACCCTAATGTAACGGGCTGCGATCGTCCTAATGTAACGGGCTGCGCACGCCCTAATGTAACGGGCTGCGCACGCCCTAATGTAACGGGCTGCGCACGCCCTAATATAACGGGCTGCGATCGCCCTAATGTAACGAGCTGCGCTCGCCCTAATGTAACGGGCTGCGCTCGCCCTAATGTAACGGGCTGCGCACGCCCTAATGTAACGGGCTGCGCACGCCCTAATGTAACGGGCTGCGCACGCCCTAATGTAACGGACTGCGCACGCCCTAATGTAACGGGCTGCGCTCGCCCTAATGTAACGGCCTGCGCTCGCCCTAATGTAACGGGCTGCGCACGCCCTAATGTAACGGGCTGCGCACGCCCTAATGTAACGGCCTGCCCTCGCCCTAATGTAACGGGCTGAGCTTGACCTAGGAGAATGCCCCCTGCAGATATAAGATGTCCCCATGGAAATGGTTATGTCTCCTATAAGTGGTTAATCCTCCACCATGTATGTTTTATATTGCAAAGCATGATTATACGTTGTGTATTTTTAGGGTGTGCGGTCCAGTCTTACCCTTGCTCGCGGAGGACTCTGGAGACGGTGAAGGAGCTGACTGGCAATTATGTGTGTTGGAGGGGATCTTCCGCACCGAGCAGTGTGTTTGCAGGACCTTGTCCGTTCTATAGGTGCCTTATGTTCATTTTTATTTTAAATATTAAAGGGTCACGACCACCAAAAAATGCCATGTCCTTACTGTGTTTATTTGATGTTGCTGATATCTTACATGTGTTTGTTTTACTCTATATGTGTCACTGGGTGCATCCATGGTGTGATATTTCCCTCTATATGTCACTGGGTGCATCCATTGTGTGACATTGTCCTCTATATGTGTCACTGGGCGCATCCATTGTGTGATATTTCCCTCTATATGTCACTGGGTGCATCCATGGTGTGATATTTCCCTCTATATGTCACTGGGTGCATCCATGGTGTGATATTTCCCTCTATATGTCACTGGGTGCATCCATTGTGTGATATTGTCCTCTATATGTGTCACTGGGTGCATCCATTGTGTGATATTTTGTGTTGTAAACTGCCCCCCACAGTATCTTTCCATCACTTGCTCCTCACTGTGTGTCTTTGGTCATAGAATGGAGTGAATGGGTCAGTCACCAACTCACATCATTGTATTGTGATGCCCTTTGAATGCATACCACACCAGGGGTGGATTACAAGTCTTTTAAGCTCCCTCTCTGATCTCATTCAGCTGCCAGCTCTTATCTCTGTTAGCCAGGATGTCACAATGGACCCCCTACAGCCTTATCTAAACATTTCCTCCTCCACCTCATTAACTGGTAAATAAAGTAGACTGGATAAACTGCAGCAGTAAAATAAAGCGTTTGCACAGATTTTGCCAATTGCCAATAAGAATTAAGAACCTTAATTGACATCAATTTACCTTAATTGACTCCTTTAAAGGAACACTCTAATAAACCCCCCCCCCGTTTTTTTACATTAAACTATCCCTATTCCCTTAATAAATAGGTAGGGATTTCTTTCTTTTTTTAACTGTAATACTTACCCTAAAATCCACTTGTTTCCAACGGCGCCTTTTTTTTTATACTCCCCTCCCTCCTCTTCCGCTCCAGTCCTTGTTCCTTTCACTTGACTAATGGATTACGTGAGAGGCGCGCATGCGCGCCTCTCACGTAAGCCAGCCAATCGGCAGGCTTCCTCCCGGCTCCATCTGCTGAGGATTAGTGATGCGCGCAACACTAATCCTCAGGCTGCCGCCAGCTACTGCGGCGAGTTGGAGACGTCATCGCACTGAAAGCACGATGACGTCTCCTACTCGGCAAAAGTCGGCAGAAGCGGGAAATATGAATCCCGCTCTGCTGACTGGCAGCTGGGTGGGCGGAGTTAAGTCCTCCGCGTCTCTCAGCTGTTTTAGCCGATCGGCTGAGCGGAGGGAGGGGGGAAAAGGCGAGGGCATACTCAGGGCATCATGACCACCTAAAAAAGCTTAGGTGGTCACGTTGCCTAGAGTATCCCTTTAATTTTTTGCGCCTGTCAAAATCATTCTGAGTATATATGTTGCAGCAATAATAAAAACACAAATTCACAATTTTATTGTTTGGGTATGTGTAGAATGTGTAATTATACTTTGCTGTATTTTTTTTTCGTGCTGGTGTATTTCATTTCGGACAGAACATTCCGCAGTTACCACCAGCTTTAAAAGACGCAAAAATTATGCGCGCAAACGCAAAAGTTGTTCATCGATTGTAATACCATCCGTGTACCAACGCGCGCACGAACGAATTTGCGCTCACAATGTTAAGTATAGGATGCGCTCACAAACTTGCGTTTCCGCAGGGTCACTCGGGCTAGACATTAACGCGCATCGGATGCGTGAACATCGTAATACGACAGTCAGCGCAAAGGGTTTTGCCCCTTGCGTTAATGCGCTTTTGCACGCGCGCAAAAAATTGCGCAGAGAATGTAATGGGGCCCTAAATGGATCTTTCCTTTTTACATGCAATTACTTCAAACAAAGAGAAAAATCACAGCAGCATGTGTTTTATAATGTGTTTTATAATGTGTTTAATGCGTTTTAGACGGTGTTTTATGAAATGTTTTATTGTAATGCACACGTAATCTAGATACAGTTTATGTTAGTGTCCCTTTAAGTTATTGCAGTGAATATTGATTATTGATCATAGAGATGGAACGGTACAGGTTGAAGGGGAATCAGAAAGGTGCTGTGAGCACTGCAGAGAGGGAGAGTAAACCTCCGAAAGGGAGACGACCTGTAGAGACTGAACTCCATGGGCTGCATTAAATAGGGACTACTGGTGCAAAACACCTGCTCTGGGCCCCGGTGGGGACTGTATGATCATAGTGGTGGCGCTTTCTCTCTTGGGGCAACACCAGGGGAATAAGGGTGGTGTAAGGGGGAACGTGATCCTTTCTCACACCAGGTGGATTGAGGAAGTTGAGACTCGGGGTTGTCATAGGGTAGCAGAGCACCTTGAATCCACCCACCATGGTAATAGGGACAAGATGGAAAGGAGTCCTAGGTCAGGGAGGCGGTAAGGGTAGAGACCGAGGGTTCCTGCTAAGCAGGGGGTGTTACATCAGAAAATTAAGGGGAGGTGAGAGAAGGGGACAAAGAGGAGCCTTTATGGAGACGGGATAAGAGAAGGCATAGGCTGAGCTAGAAGAAGGGATGAACATGGGATTTACTCTTGAGTCAGGAGTCAGGACATCACAGAGGCAGGAATGGGGGAGAACATGAAAAGGGGCAAATTACAACAAAGTCTCGATTACTGCTTCTGTTTCTATTTTTTTTTTAAAGTTGGAAGCGTTTCTACACCACGCACCAGGCGCTGTGCCACCGAGCCGTCTGCCCAGGTAATGTCGCTGCGGCGCTCGCTTTGTGTGATTTAGGATCTATTTCAGCGAATGGATTGTAAGAGGACGATCAGAGGCCGATACCGCTGGAACAGGTGTGCGTGTTCAGAGACGCCGTACTGTACCGACTGCATTTCATGCCCTTTAGATCCCTGCGACTCGCAGCCGTGCAAGAACGGAGGGACCTGCATCCCGGAGGGGCCAAACAAGTACCACTGTGTCTGTCCTGTCGGGTTCGGAGGAGACACTGAATGCGGTGAGTGACCTTTTATAATGTTACATTAATGAGGTCTTCTTCTCTCTTTATTGAGGACATATGAACCGAATCACAGCTGTAACAAACGGAGCAAAAATAGATGTTTCTTACTTTTGTTTTGTCAGTAACATTTTTGATTGACGGCTGTCAAGTATTTTTAACTGTATTTTTCTTCAGCCCCAAAGCTCAGTCTTGAATGCAGCGTTGACCTCCTCTTCTTGGTGGACAGCTCAGCCACGTCTTCCCTGGAGACCTTCATGCGTCACAAATCCTTCCTCAAACGCTTCATCCAGGCCGCTTTGTCCGAAGAGTCTCCCGTCAACGCTGGTGTTGCCCAGTACAGCCACGAGGTCCAGTCCGTGGTGAAAATCAACGAATACCAGAGCGTTTCGGAACTCCTGAAGCTCATTGATGAAATGCGTTTCATGGGAGGAGATCTGTTCACTGGGAAAGCTCTCCGGCACATCACACGCTTTGGTTTTAAAAGCGCCCCGGCCTACGCCGACATACGCGACGATCTCCCGCGCGTTGTAGTCCTGCTCACCGGATCCAATTCCCAAGACCAAGTCAAAGAAGCCGTGGAATACGCCAGGGGCCACGAGGTCTTCCTTATCGGAGTGGCCAGCGACGCGTCAAAGGATGAGATGGTGCAGATCGTAGGAAACACTCAGCAAGTGATCTCCTACTCCAACCCACAAGAACTATTCAACCAGCTCCCCCAGCTTCAGAAGATCATCTGCAGCGTGGACAGCCAGGGTTTGACCACTTTTCATTTTTGTTTTTTTTATCTTCTAACAAGATTTAAACCCCCAAAAAACTGTTCTGTGGGAGGGAACCATAATGAAATGATCTCTTGGCTGATGTTCAATGTTCTATATTATCCTTTAGACCTGGGTCGCCAACCTTGCCCCCCCCCCTTTTGGGACCACATCTCCCTTGAGGGGTCAGCCAACCTAGTGAGAGGCTGAGCACCATGGGACATGTAGTTCCAATACATCTGGAGGGCCATGGTTGCTGACTCCTGCTTTAAGACATTTTATAGAGAGGCCAGTCACCCATCTCTTTCCACCCGTCCATTGTTCTTTTTCTTTACTCATAGGTTGCCAGGGTCAGCCCTTGGACCTTGCTTTCGTGCTGGATGCTTCTGCTGCCGTTGGAGAGCATAATTTTAATAAACTTCGGGACTTCGTCAGAATGACCGCTCTCCAGTTCGACATTAACCGGGACGTCGCTCAGGTGGCCCTCGTGTCTTACGGCCAGCGACCCCAGACCATCTTTGCCCTGGACACGCACGAGAAAGGTTCGAGTCTCTTCGGTGCCATCGATCAAGCTTCGTATGTCGGAGGTTCGGCCTCGACCGGCAGCGCTCTGCTCCACGTTTACAACAACGTGATGACGATCAGCAAAGGAGCTCGGCTTGGGGTGAACAAGGCAGTGATTCTGATCACGGACGGCAAAGGGTCTGAGGACGCGGCAGTCCCGGCCCAGAGGCTGCGGGATAACGGGATATCGGTGTATGTGATCGGCGTCGGGAATGTTTATAGGAATGCCTTGCTGAGGATCGCCGGCTCTTCCAAATACTTGACCGTCATTCCCTCCTATGACGAGCTGGTTCACTATCATGATGTCGTAGTCCAGAGTGTGTGTGAAGGTAATTTACTCACTTTGCTTCTTATGGGTGGTTTTTATTGGGCCATTCTATTTAAAAAATATATAGAGTTCCCTTCTTTTGCCTTAAAATAATTGGGCTGATCCCGCTGATCCTGCTGATCCCGCTGATCCTGCCTCTGCCCAAATATATATATATTTTTCTTTCAGTGATTTTACTCCCCGCTTCTCTCTTGCCGCGCGCTGCTCCTCCTCTTCGGCTCAGGGACTCCCAAACCTGGAAGTCCCTGAACGTTTTCTGCGCAGTTTGTGCTCCTATACAACTTGTGTAGCTTAAGAGAAAACAAACTGCACAGCGCTACGGCACTCGCACACTTTCTGTACACAAGTTCTGTAGCGCATGCACAGAGTGATGGATCGGAGCTGCACGCGCATGCACAGATCTGATCTATCACTGCCTCTGTGAGAACGCTCGCTACAACGATTGGTCTCACAGGTTGACATCGGCCGCTCTCAGTGTGTGACATCACTAGTGTGACTGGCAGCTGGTTATGCTGGTTGAGGTGGAAGAAACTCCTCCATTTCACCTAGAGATTTCATCAGATTGGGGGGAGGGGGGGCACTCCTCAAATCCTGACCACTTTATAAATGTTAAGTGGTCAGGGTGAGAAGAGGGTCCCTTTAATACATGTAGACCTGTCCAGTGTGCCGGAATTTGCTGGGATGTTTTCAGTGTGTGTCCTCAGGGTTTCTCTATGAGAGGCGTTTGATTGTGTGTGATCAAGGACGACAGGAGGTATCGCAGTGGTTCTTCTACCTGCAGAGCTCCATCATATATCCCTCCACCCAGAGAAACCCTCCAAGTGATGCGGCTTCAATAGAAGAATCCTCTGAGCTCCACAAACTCTGCACTGGATGTTTAAAAGGAAAACCCAGGCACTATAGCCACTTACGCACCTTCCATAGGCAGGGGGTCACCTGCATCCATTCATCCATCACATTGTAGCATTAGCTGTCTGGAGGAGCGGTGCATTCTGGGAAATGGAATGACACTGGAAGGGATGACCCCTTTATTAGACCTTTTTTTGTTGTGTTTTATAAAATCTATTTGTTGGTAATTTGACCCCGATTGATCGATGCCGATTATTGACCGGAATAAAACGCTTTGCCGTACGGCCAGCTTTGAAATGAGAGAGTCCGGGTACATTGATACAGATTGAATGTATTTCCACCACGCTGGGAGCGGGTTTATAAAATTCAGCCTTCATTGTGGAATCCACAGCAAACGGGAAGCATCAGGAGCCGCTTAATAAAAACATCCAAAACCCCGGCACGTTCTGAGAGGAGGAGGAATATTTCCAGCGTCCGTCCCCCCCCCCCCGGCCTCCCTCTTTCGTTAATCAACCTCTGGTCATTCCTCGGCTTTTGCAAAGTGTTCTTTATCCAATGAGCATTAGGAGATTTAATTTACTGAAAGTATGTGCGGGAGGCTTTAACGCTCCCTGAATTATTATCATTAAAAACACGAGCCGCTGCCGTTTCCACCAGAAAAAAAAACCTGACACTTTTATATAGAGAAGCATCGATACTGACATCTGCATTTGCACGAGATCTTGGTACTCGTGCAAATGCTCCGATATCTCTGACACCCGGAAGCCAGCGCTGGGCTGGCTTGCTGGTATCTGAGGTGCTGTGGCAGCTGGCAGAGTGCATTAAAAGCATTCCGCTAGCATTCCACTCTGGCCGGCCGCAATCCACCAAGTGGCCGCTGGCTTGCAAAGGCTGTGACGTGGCCTCCAGCTGTGATCTCGCGTGATTCGCAAGATCTCGTGAGAGTGCATCACTGCCTTCACTGCCTGTATCTGAGGTCTGAGTGGGTATATATGTATCTGAGGACTGAGTGGGTATATATGTATCTGAGGTCTGAGTGGGTATATATGTATCTGAGGTCTGAGTGGGTATATATGTATCTGAGGTCTGTGTGGGTATATATGTATCTGAGGTCTGTGTGGGTATATATGTATCTGAGGTCTGTGTGGGTATACAGTATATGTATCTGAGGTCTGTGTGGGTAGATATGTATCTGAGGTCTGTGTGGGTAGATATGTATCTGAGGTCTGTGTGGGTAGATATGTATCTGAGGTCTTTGTGGGTATATATGTGTCTGAGGTCGGTGTTGTTGGTATATATGTGTGTGAGGTCAGAGTGTGCAGGCAGTGAGTAAATGGGGTGTCTGGCCATACATTTCAATATTAACAAACTGTAAAGGCTTTAAGCAAAATCCTAAATTATTTATTGGAAAGCGTCACATGACTTAAAATAGAAGTATCGGTACTCGTAGTCTGTCTTTAAAGAAAATTGGTATCTGTGCATTCCTACTTTTATACTAAAATAGGCTGATGTGAGACGCTGGGGCATCTGCGGGATATAAGGTAGCATTGGTGTGAGAGGCTGACAGGGCCGGAATTGCATCTCAGGCACAGAACTGTGGAGCACCCCCCCCCCCCCGAACATGGCAGAAAAATAAACAAACATGCCAAAATGACTTGTAGCGCTCACTCCCGGAGGAGCCGCTGAAAATGAACCAAGGGTCAGTCTCCCCGCACTAGGGAATAAATATACTCCAACACCGCTGTGGGTTTTTATAATTTAAATAGTTTACTAAAATGTTAAGCAGACGTTGAAACACGGTATTCACAGGTATTATTACAGTACTTTCGTATCGCGGTAAAAACGCGTAGCGGGAAAGAAACGAAACACGAGGCTTCGTATTTCGGAAAAATAATATATTCGCAACCGAACAGAAAAGAATGCAATTGCACGAAATTTCGGAAAAAGGGACACGTAGCGGAACCAAGAATACAATCTCTTCGTATTTCGATAAACGCGCAGCGGAAAAGAGAAAATATATTCGGAACGTATCTTTAACCCCTGTTCCGATTCGTAACAGAATGAGTCCTGCACAGGTTAAGTCCCGGAATGTAAAAGGTGTGTATGTGTGTGTGTATGGTACCCGGGTACTGTTCAACTGGCCAGTGAATTTACTTAAGGAATGTCTTCGACTAGTCAAGTTGGGGCCCTGTGGACTTTAGAGAGAAAACAGCAGCGTGTTCCTTATTTACAAACGGCCTTGAAGGCCTCTCACCCATCCACCGATTGCTTTAGGCTCCGCTGACCCAGGACGTCTCTCCGCTCGATATTGACTGGGGATACTAGCGGCCGGATCCGTTGTCTGACTTTCCGTAGCTTGTCCACGACTTGTCCAGCTCACCGCCTGCTCTCCGTATCCGATCAACTCGCGGCAACTCCTCACTCAAGGTCTTTGGTTCCTTAATCTGCAGCAAATCTCGGGAACTTGGAGGTCTCCTTCTCCTAAGGCTGGATGACCCGATGTAAGGAACTGACAGGTCTCACTCGCGCTCTGGCCTAGGCCCTCTAGCGATATCTTGCACTGCGTCTGCTCTCCCTCGTTCCCTGGCGCGCTCTGGCGCGTTCTCCATGAGGCTCAGGATGTCAAGCCTCTCTGTGTCCCACCCACTTCCTGTCTGTTTGCAAAGCACGCCGGGAAATGTAGTCCCAATGTCCAGTGTCTCTGATCGCGATTGTCTCCATCTTGTGGCCAAAAATAGGTACTGCCACAGCAAGATTTTAACACAGCGCTACAGACTTAAAAGTTTCGTTTTGGGGCAAAGAAAAAAAAACATTTTAAAAGACTGAAAAGCAGTTTCTCTCTGCGTCAAATTAAAAGCAGGGTCAGAATCTGTTGCGTTAGTTTAGTTAGTGCAGCGGCATTGTTTGTTTTACATGTAAAAGCATATATTGCCTCTGCCGGAGAACAGAGAAAAAAATACGTTTTGCATTTACTATTTTCAGTTTTTAATTTTTTACACATTACATATTCACGTTTGGTATCTTTGTAAAGACCAGGCTCTGACCTTTCCAATGACGCCTCACTTAACCCTGTGAGATGCAGGTTCCAAAGAACACTTATCTCTCCTCCATGCAGCGTCATGGTCTAGGAAGGTTGTCGATGAAACAATATGTTGCATCATTAGCTCCACACTTGCTGGCAGGGTGGGAAATGAGAAGGTGAGTTAGCGCAGCATCACTGTGCACTTTATAATTGTAAAATGAATAATAACGCTGCGATAGAAAAAAAAATATATATTTTGTTAATTTAGTTTTACATAAATTTAACCTGGTTATACTTGGTGTCACTGGAAAGGCCATAATCTGGCCAAACCAATGATACCTCATATGTTCCCCTAGCCCTTAGGGCACCAGAGATACAGAGGTCTAAATGATTGGAAATTGTAAAAAAAGCTTGTTTTTTTTTTACAGAGCAATGCACCCCCTTGTGGCAAGCACCTGTAGGCACATGCCTATCCTGCCTAGTTATAAATCTGGCCCTGGATGCTGGGGCATCTGCGGGATATAACGTAGCATTCACCCGCTTTACATGGTACCTGCATGCAGGGCTGTGCTACCTCATGGAATGCTGTGAGGGGGAATTTAGCATAAAATGACACATCCTGAGACATTAAACGTGATCAGGTTACAGAGGGATTGAGGAAGCGCTGCTCTAAATCACAGAAGCAGCTGCTGTTCCTCGATATTCCGCTTGGAAGGTGATGCCGGTCACTGCTTGGAAAGCCTTTTCTCGGATTTTGGGAGCGTCGTGGTGCCGTCGGTGGCCGGTTAGAACATGTCTAGGGGCAGCTGAACTTTATCAGAATATGCGTTTCACCTGAGGTTTTGTTTTGCTCTTTCTTTTGTTTCAGAAGCGAAAGCTCCGGTCAGTCTCTGCAAACCTAACCCGTGTCTGAATGGGGGCCAGTGCGTTCAGAGCCGCGGCTCGTATCGCTGCGATTGTCACGGCTGGGAAGGCCTCCACTGCGAGAACCGTGAGTGTGGCTGGCGTAAAGCCTTTTCCCGGCTTAACCGCGATCTATGTAGAGCCGGAGCGGAGACAGTAACTTGTGCAGACAGAGATAGCACCACTTGTGGTTCAGTGAAGGCGTGAGCTCTCCACCTTGTTATGGCCTTCGCTCTGCACGGTTCCTTGCGGAGATGGTATATGGTGCCATCACAACAACGTCGTACCCCTAGCCGCAGTGTTCGTTAAAGAGACCGGCACAACAAGCCTTCTCCATCAAACCAGTTGAAGGTCCATGAGCCCACAGGGTCCTTAAACAGGATTTAATTTACTGTCTATATCAGTGGTTCTCAGCCCTGGTCCTCGGGCCCCCTAACAGGCCAGGTTTTATGGTTTATCTTGGGGAAACGCAGACTGAATCCTGCAATCAATGAGCAGCAAATTATATCACCTGTGCTGTGCTTCACATATCCTGCAAACCTGGCCTTTTAGGGGAACCTGAGGATTGGAACATGGTTAGGAAACAGTGCCCTAGAACAGTGGTTCCCAACAACAGTCCTCAGGTCCCCCTAACAGGCCAGGTTTGCAGGATATCTGAAGCACAGCACAGGTGATATGATTTGCTGCTCAGTGATTGCAGGATTCAGTCTGCTTTTCCCCCAAGGTGATCTGCAAAATCTGGCCTGTTAGGGGGACTTGAGGACCCCCTAGAAGATAAAATGATCTTTCCCCTGCAGCCCGCGGTGCCTTTGTGAAATCTGACCACAAGGGGGCAGTCATTATACAAATATGGCAAAAGGAGAAGAAAGAAATATTTAAAAAACCAAACTATTCATGATTTCTCTCGCTGCAAGAAAAGTAAAGGCGTGGAGCGCGACGGACCCACCTTTAAATTCTAGGTTGTTTTATTGAGTATATTAAATGGATGAATGCGCGTACAGTCAGGGGGCAGGAGACATTACAGGCCTTCTCCAAAATATGGAGGCCACGGGAGGAGCGGGGTCCTGGAGGACGTGACGCTATTATTTAATAGAATCCTGGATCCGTTATACGTACAGACATGCATTAATACAGGACGTTAAAAATGAGCGCACGGCTACAGCAATATAACAGTGACCGGCCGCTTCTCCCCTTCTGCCAGTACAGTCTCTCCAAAAAGGTAGAGACACACTGGATGGACCCCCATGTTTCTTTTTCTACACCCACATCCCTTCTACTACCACCCATTCCCTTCAGGCTATATCCCCTCATCTCCATGTTCAGGAAATGTAATTGGATATTTGTTTGCCCTTTAAATCCCATGGTTTTTGAACTACATTTCCCATGATCCCCTGTCATCCTTTAGACGAGTCAAACCTCACGAGAAATGTAGGTACAAAAACCGCCGCAGTGCCAAGACCCCCATCCTGTATAATCTGATCCATCCACGGATAACGTCTCAAACTGTATTACAGGAAGATCTGCATAGAGATTAACCCTTTCACTACTAAAGGATTTTCTGGAAAATCACTGTCAGGAAACAGTGTTTTTTTTTTGGAAAATCATTTTTAATTAATTATACTGTAAGAAATATTTGTGAATATTCGCAGTGTATTCCTTACTGTAATGACCTGTTTGACAGGGAGATGTCGCCACCTGCTGGCTAAATGGAGTTACTGCAGTTCTGGTCTTTGTGCAGGATCAGCTGGGGAGATGACATTCAGACACATTTCCAGCTGGGTTTAAAACGTGTTGGCACCTCAGGCGTCGTGCCCATGCTGCTACAACTTTAGGGGCATGTTCTGGAGCCCAAATGCAACAAACTCTGTTTGGAATAACCAAAATTCCTTTGCTTTGCTCCTGTGGTGCACCACATTGACTTGACTTGATATCAGGCCACCAGGGGGCGTCTTGCAGATGCAGTATAGTTGATCTTGATAGTGAAGGGGTTAAAAGAAAAATAATGTTACGGCTGCTTTTGAACAGATTGAAGCTCATACAAGTTTTGTTATTTCTGTTTGTTCCCCCCCCCCTTTTAGGATCGGTAAGAGGAGATACCCCCCTCCCTTTACGCCAGTCGGGCAGAGTTCGGCAAACCAGAAACTCAAGCGCATCTCATCGCAGGTTCAAGAGTGAATCACATGGTAAATCCTGGCTGCGCAGTGCTTAACATACTGCGTCTGAGTGCCCCTCCTGGCACTCGAGTCACAGGAGCCTGGGAGAGGTCAGACTTCACCTGTGCTCAAAGGACACAATCGGATGTTTAGTTGTGACCTACATTGATGACCTCGAAGCATTTTCACCACCGCTACTGCATCCTCATAAAAGAAGAGCCTACTGATGCCTAAAGGACAAGTTTTATTCTCCGGGGCAGCGGTAGGTCTATGCATACTCTCCGGGGCAGCGGGAGGTCTATGCATACTCTCCGGGGCAGCGGGAGGTCTATGCATACTCTCCGGGGCAGCGGGAGGTCTATGCATACTCTCCGGGGCAGCGGGAGGTCTATGCATATTCTCCGGGGCAGCGGGAGGTCTATGCATACTCTAAGGGGCAGCGGGAGGTCTATGCATAATCTCCGGGGCAGCGGGAGGTCTATGCATGCTTTCTCCGGGGCAGCGGGAGGTCTATGCATGCTTTCTCCGGGGCAGCGGGAGGTCTATGCATGCTTTCTCCGGGGCAGCGGGAGGTCTATGCATGCTCTCCAGGGCAGCGGGAGGTCTATGCATGCTCTCCAGGGCATCGGGAGGTCTATGCATGCTCTCCGGGGCAGCGGGAGGTCTATGCATGCTCTCTGGGGCAGCGGGAGGTCTATGCATGCTTTCTCCGGGGCAGCGGGAGGTCTATGCATGCTCTCCGGGGCAGCGGGAGGTCTATGCATGCTCTCCGGTGCAGCGGGAGGTCTATGCATGCTCTCCGGTGCAGCGGGAGGTCTATGCATGCTCTCCGGGGCAGCGGGAGGTCTATGCATGCTCTCCGGGGCAGCGGGAGGTCTATGCATGCTCTTGGGGGCAAACAAGACTGTTTTCCCCAGTTGGAGTTTTCCCATTTGCTAAATGGAGTGTTTTGGGTCATACATGTCACATGACACTTGTCACTGACTCCTGGGGTTGCCACGTCTGCCATGTTTTCTGGGGCATATATAATTTATTCAGGCTGATGGGTAGTGCATGAAAACTGCCACCCTGCAGCATGTATAATTCATGGGTACAATGCTGATGCAATAAGCGAGAGCGAGATATCAATAATTATTTTCTGAGTTAAAAATTCGGCCTTTTAGCAATACAGCGCTGAACTTTGTGCTAATACGGGCTGTTTCTCATAACCTGACACTCTTATATCTAAACCTGTCTGCACGAGCTGTGCTAAATCGTTACCTTCTATGTGCTAACATGAGTGTTAACTTGCCTGTTATTCTAATGAAAGAGTTAAGGCTGGGGTCAGATGAGTGGAAGGAACATCTGTGAGAGTGGTCTGTTGTGCTGCTGTGACTACTTAAAACAATACTGTATATTTGTTAATGGCTTATACTTTCTCTTTACACCTAATAATTCTGATTTGCACAGGGGGACAATAAACGCTTCATATCAGACATTGTATAATGTTATTAAACCTTTTATTATTTGTTATTGTTCTAAATACATTGACTTTTCAACCCATAAAATATTAAGTTTTTACTAAAACAATTGTTTCTTACCAATAAACTCTTATAATATCAGTTTTGTCTCCGGCTCTTCGTGTGAATGACAGGACGTTGCGTTGAAGGAAGAGGTGGCAGATCAGTTAAAAATCCCCAAAACAGCGATCTTTCTTAACCCCATCACTACCATGTCAGAGTGTACGCAGTCTTCAAAAGCTCCTGCGGATGCCCTAGGTGGAGTCAACTCTGATTGTGGTTCAATGCAAAGGAATTCTAGTTTATTGAAAACAGATGACAGAACATACCCAGAAAGTTTCAACACATCGGACATGAGAGAAGAGGTGTCAAAATCATTTGAAAAAGCCTTTGGCTCTGTTTTTCCTGCCCAGAAACACTGAGCCCAGGCTGTAATGTACATGTAACGGCACTTTTTGGCCACTAGAGGCACCCCTCCGCCTGTCAAACAGTGCTTACCTACAGTGAAAATACACAAAAACGTCTTCACTGTATGTTCTTAAATACTGTTCTTACTGGGCGGGTAATGGAAAGTGATTTTCTTTAGAACACTGGGGCCTGCCAGTGGTTTTATGGAAAATCAGTTGGTAGTGATGGGGGTTAATAAATAAATATGGGCTGCTCCCCCTGGCCCCTTTTTTTTTTGGGTGAAATGTGTACCTGTGAAGAATGTATACGTTCTTGCTTCCTTTCCTGCAGAGAATGGAAAAAAGACAGATACCGGTGCTCTGATGTGCAGGAAATAGAGCTGTGTGATGCCTGTGGCACGGATCTAATGCGCCCCCACATTGATTTGCACTGCCCTGAAGAGCAGGGGAGCCAGGACACGGCCGCAGCGCTCAGTGACACCTATTGCTATTCTGGTAATAATGGTCAGAATGAAAATATTCCAGCATTGAATTAATTTACGGCTCCAAAAGATACAATTCCCCGACCAGGGCTGGATTTACAATGAGGTAAAGTAGGCATGTGCTGAAAAGGGCCCAGCACTGCACAGGAGGGTCCCTTGCTCTGTAAAACTAAAAAATAATTGGGTTTGGGGGGGGGGGGGGGAATTGAAGAGAAATTATTTTCCCATTATTTTATTTTGTTTGGTTTATAGAGTGCGTGGCTCTCTCCTGTGGTTGTTTTATAGAGCGCATGGCTCTCTCCTGTGGTTGTTTTATAGAGCGCATGGCCCTCTCCTGTGGTTGTTTTATAGAGCGTGTGGCTCTCTCCTGTGGTTGTTTTATAGAGCGCGTGGCTCTCTCCTGTGGTTGTTTTATAGAGCGCATGGCTCTCTCCTGTGGTTGTTTTATAGAGCGCATGGCCCTCTCCTGTGGTTGTTTTATAGAGCGCGTGGCTCTCTCCTGTGGTTGGTTTATAGAGCGCGTGGCCCTCTCCTGTGGTTGGTTTATAGAGCGCGTGGCCCTCTCCTGTGGTTGGTTTATAGAGCGCGTGGCTCTCTCCTGTGGTTGGTTTATAGAGCGCGTGGCCCTCTCCTGTGGTTGGTTTATAGAGCGCGTGGCTCTCTCCTGTGGTTGGTTTATAGAGCGCATGGCTCTCTCCTGTGGTTGGTTTATAGAGCGCGTGGCCCTCTCCTGTGGTTGGTTTATAGAGCGCATGGCTCTCTCCTGTGGTTGGTTTATTGAGCGCATGGCTCTCTCCTGTGGTTGGTTTATAGAGCGCATGGCTCTCTCCTGTGGTTGGTTTATAGAGCGCGTGGCCCTCTCCTGTGGTTGGTTTATAGAGCGCGTGGCTCTCTCCTGTGGTTGGTGGATGCCTTTTTCTGTAAAATTAACAAGATTTTTAAAAATTCGATATTTTTTTAAATGGGTGATATATTCTATCTTCAAAAATTTTTGGGTGATCGGCGTTCTGTGCCTACGGGCTCCCGATATGTAAATCCGGCCCCGCCCCCGGCGCGCAATGATACGTCATACTATTCCAGCAATGGATTTTTTTATTTATTTTTTATTAAAAACCGATGAATACAAAAGGGGAAAAAAAAGATCACATTTATTATCTGATATTTTATTTCCTTTTTCACGATAAAATATTTCCTGCTCAGTCCTTAAATATCAGAACACGCCGCCGTGGGACGAGACGCACAGAGCGAGTGATCCTTTGGTCCTACAGCCTCTGCAGGTCGCGCTTCGACGATTAAAGTGGCCGCCGCTGCAGCGAGCGACACCAGGTGAGATTTCGGGGAGGTCAGCAGTAAATAGGATAGAGATCGGGCGTCTGTACTGATATGTGTCAATCAGCGCCATACTACAGACTTTAACCCCCCACCCACTGCAGATCGGGAATGTGAATTTCCAGCTGTTTTGGGGCATTTAAACATTTCATTTAAATTATTATATTTCCTTACATATACCTTACGTCTTAAAAAGTCCTTTATTTTTTTTTTAACATTGTTGCAGTCTTTATGAAAATATTGTAGGACGCGTATCTCTGCAACACACACATTAATAAAATAGTTGTTATTTTTCTTTCTTAAAAGTGCTTTTCAACTTCAGGGGTTAATCTTTCTGCCCTGGAGGTTCGTAGATGTGAATCCTGTGCGTTTCCATGCATTTTGTTAAGACTCTATAGCACAGGGTTCTCGCAATCTGGACGCACAGATGTTGATGCATACGATTCCCAGAATTCCCTGAATGCAATATAGGTGGACAGAGAATCGTGGGAGCTGTAGTCCGGAAATATCTGGGGTGCAAGCGTTTGAGATCCCTGATCTGTGGAATATATTCGGCACCTCTCATGTCTTTCTGGGAATAATTAGAGGTGTGCACGGCTGAAAAATATGTTTAGTTTTGTTTCAAAATAATTTCGTTTAGTATCTTGGATCACTAAAAAAACCAAAACATTGCAATTTGAGATCGATTCAATAGTTGATATCGAGTCGAATTTTGGATCACTAAATGAAAAAAAAAAAAACTAATCCTGCGGTTTAAAGTCAATCTAGGGTTAAATATTGAGCCGTCTATTGGCCTGTGGTGCTGAATACTACAGATTCAGCACCACAGGGCAATTTACAGGGACGGGGTGCTTTGTGAAACAAACTAAACTGATTCGTTTCATAATGTCGATTGCTTTAGTACTGACTTGTATTGTAAGTTGGGATCGATGCGATAGTTGATATCGAGTCGAATTTCAGATCACTAAACAAAACTCCAATGTATCAAATCCTGATCAGGAATCATTACATCAATGGTTCTCTTGTGAAACATAACGAATTAGTTTTGTTTTATACCGTTTCGTCTCCTTTTCTTATTTCCGAAATACAAATTAACAAATCGGTATAAAGGATCGGTATAAAAATCTTATTTTCCAATACCTGCTAAACTGCAGGTAAACATACAGGTGGTTTGTCCCTTTAATAACTTATTGTGGATTTCTGCAGAATTCCCACCGGAAGCGGCGCTGCTCGCAGGCGTCTGTAACACTCGCGGTCGCAGTAATACTGTTTGCACTGGTGGTAGCGCTGCATAACTTCATATTTTTTTTATTTTCAGGTTAATCATCTTGAATTGTCATAGGTTGGTTTCTTTATTTTGCCAGAAAATTCAATGTTTGAGTAGAATTCATCCAGCGACACGGAGGCTTCCACCTTCATTATAAGAGCAGCCTATTAATTGATGTCATCTCGGTCAGGATTTATTATTATTTTTTTTAATCTGTAATAATAAAACGGATTGCCGGCTCCTCACAATATCTGGATTCTTTTGGTGCCTTGGTCTGATGTCTGGCAAATAGTGAGGCTGCTGGTTTATTGCTTGGTAGAGAGTGACACCCGTTATTCCCCCAGGCGTTGGACACGTGACGGCATAAAGGGGAGATATGGTGCTGGTCAGGGAGCAGAATGCTTTCAGCCTACGGCTGCCATGTTTCCCTTGGCACAGGTCCTCACGCGCAGCCAGGGATAGAGGACTCAGGTTTAGGTCTGGGGATCTGGGCCTTGTGACAGCAGAATCTGCCCCAGTTCTCTAGCAAGAGGGCTCTGAATTTTGGCCACGTGGCAGCAGAACCTGCTCCGGTTCCCCAATGAGAGGTCTCTGGATTTCGGTCACGTGGGTTCAGGTCTGGGGATCTGGGCCTTGTGACAGCAGAATTTACCCCGGTTCTCCAGCAAGAGGTCTCTGGGTTTGGCCTTGCAGCAGCAGAATCTGCCCTGGTTCTCCAGCGAGTGGTCTCTGGGTTCAGGGCCTTGCGGCAGCAGAATCTGCCCCTGTACTCCAGCAAGAGGTCTCTGGGTTTGGGCCTTGTGGCAGCAGAATCTGCTCCGGTTCTCCAGCAAGAGGTCTCTGGGTTTGGGCCTTGTGACAGCAGAATCTGCCCTGGTTCTCCAGTAAGAGGTCTCTGGGTTTGGGCCTTGCAGCAGCAGAATCTGCCCCGGTTCTCCAGTGAGAGATCTCTGGCTTTGGACTGTGTGGCAGTAGAATCTGTCCTGGTTCTCCAGTGAGAGATCTCTGGCTTTGGACTGTGTGGCAGCAGAATCTGCCCCGGTTCTCCAGTACCAGGCTGGGTCTTGACATTGATAAATAATAAAGTTCTCTGGAGCACAGATCCTACAAGTCAATATAACAAGTCTCTAAGTCGATCAGGAGAATGGATTGTCCTAACTCGTGCCCTTCTTTTCCCATTCCTAAAAGAGAGACAAAAACGAGGTCATATTTAAACGCCTTTTTAATCGACACCGACATGTGACATCACCCCTTGTTTTCTTACCTTTGCTTTCTGTAAGACGGTGCCTTTTCCAGTGGTCACGACAGACACGGGCCTGCTCTTCAGCGCCATGGCAGCGTTTACTGGCGATGGGTCCGAGACATGGGTGAGAGCGCTGCACTTCACCTGCACGGGAAGACAACAGCAATATAATGTGGTCAGGGATGGGAAGAACAGTGGCGTCTGTAATTCAGGGGTCTCAAACTCCAGCCCCCCTGATGTATCTGAAGTACAACTCCCATGGTGCTCTGGCTGGCTGTTGTATTGAAAGCATTATGGGAATTGTAGGCAATAAACCTCTAGGGGCCGGAGTTTGAGACCCCTACTGTAACCCAACAATCCAGCCATGCACTGTTGTAACGCAGGGGCTATTGTAGCTAATGTTGCCAGGTCGGCCATGTTTTCCTGGACACCTATCACTATTTCATGCACCGGGAAGGTGCTGCCCTGCAACATGTATAATTCATATGCTGCCGGAAGGAAATCAAGGCTTGATTGAATCACTTGAGATTCCTCTGATTTCTTACTTGCAGCGTATGGATTATACATACTGCGGGGCGACATTTTCAGGCACTGGCCATCTGCATGATTAAATTATGTGTCTGGAAAAAGTAACTGGAGCCCATGCCCCAAAATATGAACCGAAAAAAAAATCTATTCTCTAAAGGGTAAATCCTGGAGAACTGGCTGGAGGAGTGAAAATTCTAGGTCAAAATAGCCAAGTCAGAAAAGTTCTCCCATTTGGTCTAGATTGTTCTCTTCTACTGCCAATTGTCCAGACTTCACCCTTTAGTAAATAGACCCTTAAGGCTGGGTTCAGACGAACGCGCGTGCAGACGCACTTTATCACAGCCGTAGTAGCAGCAAATGACGGCCAATATACAAAGTACAGCTGTACGAAAGTTCGGCCGCGCAACGCAAGCGGCAAACAAACGCATTTTTTTGAGAACGTGATACCGCTAGTACTGACGTACAGAGTGCGCTGCGTCCGCATAGCGGCGTGTGTGCGTGATTAGGAGACGTCAGACGCTGCTAATGTCCGGCCAACTTAACGTCCAGACGCAAAAAGTTTTTTATTGATGATCCGTACAAAATCAAAGCCGAAAATGCGCATCGTATGACCGCTATCGCGTATTCCGTGAAAACATACGTTCATTCGTTCCAACGCACTTTTTCACGGACGACGTAAAAAATGCGTTCGTCTGACCCTAGCCTTAGCCAGCACCACTTGCCACCAACATAATGATATTAGGGTGGATGGGGCCCTGGGATAATGGAGGTGTATAAGATAAGGATGGGGCCCTGGGATAATGGAGGTGTATAAGATAAGGATGGGGCCCTGGGATAATGGAGGTGTATGAGATAAGGATGAGGCCCTGGGATAATGGAGGTGTATGAGATAAGGATGGGGCCCTGGGATAATGGAGGTGTATGAGATAAGGATGAGGCCCTGGGATAATGGAGGTGTATGAGATAAGGATGGGGCCCTGGGATAATGGAGGTGTATAAGATAAGGATGTGGCCCTGGGATAATGGAGGTGTATGAGATAAGGATGGCCCTGGGATAATGGAGGTGTATGAGATAAGGATGGGGCCCTGGGATAATGGAGGTGTATGAGATAAGGATGAGGCCCTGGGATAATGGAGGTGTATGAGATAAGGATGGGGCCCTGGGATAATGGAGGTGTATGAGATAAGGATGGGGCCCTGGGATAATGGAGGTGTATGAGATAAGGATGGGGCCCTGGGATAATGGAGGTGTATAAGATAAGGATGAGGCCCTGGGATAATAGAGGTGTGAGAGATAAGCCTAATGCCTTTTCTCTTGATGTATATAATGTTACATGTTAATATCGCTGTATATGTCTGTGTGTATATATATATATATTATTGGTACAAAAAACAAACAAAAAAAGAGACCAAAGGACCAAGCATTGGTCAACAATCACCTATCTCAAAAGTGTAGCCTATGAGATAACAACCCCTGGGCAGGACTAAACCTGTGAGTGTAAACAGAAACAAAAAGAATTGAAGTACCAGCGAACTGACCTAAAAGGACAGCCACTGTAAACCAGGGAGTGGCAAACAACAATGGCAAATAGCCTTTAATCAAAAACACCAAAAGACACTCCCGGGTGCCAATATTAAAACCAACAAATACACAAAATAGCATAGTGAGGGAAATTGAAGATGTATAATGGAACAGACCGATGGAATATGCTGCAGGATATAGTGGGCACCAAATCAATAGGTGTATATAACAAACAGTAGGATAGGGCTAATCAAGCCTAGCTGTTGAATGCCCAACAATTCAATATACTTCCAAAAGGCAGAATCGAAAGCCTGTAGATATAGAGTAAAGCCACATTGGCCACAAGCTGCTGTCCCTAAAACTTAAACAGATTCTGTTCTAACCCTCACTGTTGCTAACAACAAAACAGCGTTTAAAACCAAAACCTTTAGATGCTCAGCTCAACATATGTTTCGCCGGGAACAACCGGCTTCATCTGGAGGGAAGATTGAATAGCTTATACTGGGTATAGGTCTCCCTCTTGAAATACATTCTAACTAAAGGGACTAAGGCTAGGGTCAGACGAACGCATTTTTATGTTGTCTGTGAAAAAGTGCGTTCGAACGAATGGACGCATTTTTTCACAGAATACGTGATAGTGGTCATACTATGCGCATTTTCGTCCGTGATTTTGTACGGATCATCAATAAAACACTTTTTGTGTCTGGACGTTATGTTGGCCGACATTAGCAGCGTCTGACGTCTCTAATCACGCACACACGCCGCTAGCGGACGCAGCGCACTCTGTACGTCAGTACCTGCGGTTCACGTTCTCGAAAAAATGCGTTTGTTTTCCACTTGCGTTGCGCAGCCGGACTTTTGTGCGACCGTACTTCGTATATTGGCCGTCATTGCCCGGCATCTGCTGCTAGTGCGGCCGTGATTAAGTGCGGCTGCACGCGCGTTCGCACTGCCTCAGTCTGACCCTAGCCTTAAAAATAGAAAAAGGGAATTCCTTAATTACTAAGGGATGTCATGTGAGCCTAAGAATCAACAGATAATGCTGACAGATCAGAAACGATTAACATATAAATTGGCTGCAATCTTAAAGGCTGGTCATGTGTTGCTGATAAGCCAATGAGTGAACCAGGTATAGTGTTGAAAAAGTACACACCGAACTCAAGAGTGAAAGAGGTCACTAGATATGATCTACAGATCAAAGTCAAAATAAATGAAACGATATCAATAAATGGTTAATTATGGAGCCGTAATGCCCTGTGGTTAATGCTCGATAGTAATCGCTATAGTGCTGGATGAGATGCACATATGGAAAAAACAGAGACCTATACCCAGTATAAGCTATTCAATCTTCGCTCCAGATGAAGCCGGTTGTTCCCGGCGAAACATATGTTGAGCTGAGCATCTAAAGGTTTTGGTTTTAAACGCTGTTTTGTTGTTAGCAACAGTGAGGGTTAGAACAGAATCTGTTTAAGTTTTAGGGACAGCAGCTTGTGGCCAATGTGGCTTTACTCTATATCTACAGGCTTTGGATTCTGCCTTTTGGAAGTATATTGAATTGTTGGGCATTCAACAGCTAGGCTTGATTTGCCCTATCCTACTGTTTGTTATATACACCTATTGATTTGGTGCCCACTACATCCTGCAGCATATTCCATCGGTCTGTTCCATTATACATCTTCAATTTCCCTCACTACGCTATTTTGTGTATTTGTTGGTTTTAATATTGGCACCCGGGAGTGTCTTTTGGTGTTTTTGATTAAAGGCTATTTGCCATTGTTGTTTGCCACTCCCTGGTTTACAGTGGCTGTCCTTTTAGGTCAGTTCGCTGGTACTTCAATTCTTTTTGTTTCTATATATATTATTGCACACAAGTGTATCTTTATAGCTTTGAATTGTTGTAATGCTATCTGAATTCTGCATTCCACTCCCTTTTCAAATTTGTCTCCCCAGTTGCTCTAGGCCTGCTATTTCTGCCCTATGTCATGTTCAGTGAACCTTTAACTTTTATTGCCCCCCACAAACTCCCCCTAAAATGCTGGACAACTTCAACCCAATGTGATGCTATTTGCAATCTTATTTTCTTTCAGCACACGCCCAAAAATCATCCAGTCTCCTTACCTGGCCCTTGCAGAGAGCAGCTCATTACCCTCATCCAGCTGGACTTTGCTCCCGCCCTGCCCACCCACTCCATGGTTTTCATCTAATATATGCCCAACCACCCCATAGTTTTCATTTAATATATACCCAACTAATTGATCATGTGATATCGCAGCAACCTACACCATTTACTCTGGTACCTCTCTATTTCCTGTTTTTACTCACCTCCACCACCTTTCTCTATAATGTTTATCCCACTGTTGCTTCTCTTTTCTTTCTCATCCCTTCTCTCTAAAACTACTCTCTCCTTCTATACACCTTTCCAATTGCCCTTGGATGGAAATCAAGTTCCAATACACCACAGCCTGCTCAGTTCTTTTAACCTATCAGCTGAGTGCTGGTGGGGAGTGTTAAATTCCAGCCCTCCTACCCCCACACAAAGATTTAAAACTCTGCAACCACGTTATTACCAAAAGAAAACTCTGTCCAAATTCCTATTTATCCTGCTACTTTCCCTGGCAAACGATGTGGAAATTAACCCTGGCCCTATAGCTGACACAACCTTTAGTCTCCCCACTAAAAAAGGCCTCTCATTTGTGCACTGTAACATCCACAGCTTACTCCCTAAATTGGATGAGCTTCAGGCGTGGTGTTGCTATTACAAACCCAAAATCATTGTGCTCACAGAATCATGGTTAACCCCAAAAGTACCAGATTCTGCCATATCAATACAGGGGTATTCATGTTATAGAAAGGACAGAGCAAAGAGAGGAGGGAGAATTGTTATTTATGTCCATAAAGTTCACCCCTTTACAGAATTCTAGCTCCCCTGCCACCTTTGATTTCCTCTCTGGTTTAATTGAGATCCCATTCAGTAAATCAATCATTGTTGCTGGATTCTATTGCCCACCGAGCTCCCCAGTGCACTCCCTCTCTGACATAACTCAAATCCTTAATAACCTACATGCACAAAACCAAAAAAGTGAAATGCTGGTCCTCGGCGATTTTAAGACAGATTGGCTAAATCCTAAAAACAATGAACATTGCTCGCTGTTTAAAACTTTGCTGCTAACTCAATTAATCTCCTCCCCCACTCGCATTAATATGAAAAGCCCTATCCATACCTTGCTGGACTGGATTCTCTCCTCCTCTCCTATTAGAATACAGGAGGCAGGCATTCTCGCTAATAGCTTTAGTGACCATTGCCTTGTGATTTGTCAATTGACAATTGTAGCTGCAATTATCACTAGAGTAATTATTATATAAAATGTAACTTTTATTTTCTTCAATATAAAACCATTTCAAAACCAATAACCACCTACTGGTGGTCACAAAACACACAATACCACACAAAGCAGATAGGGCAAAGTTTTTTGCAATCTTGTCTTATTGTTCAAATTATCTCAATGAGTCTTTTTCTTCTTCTATTCTCTATTTCTTAATAAATAAGAAGCCAACCTTCATGGGTTGGTAAATATAGGAAAGGGAGGAAAGACTCTAGATAAATCAAATCCTGTGAGATCACAATAAGGGGAGCGCTCCCCTGCAAACTCAAACAGCAATACTTGCAAGAAAAAAAACACTGTTTGGCTATTGCCCTGGATCTGCAGTTAGCACAGTCGACGCGTTTCGCTACTTAATTGTAGCGTTATCAGGAGTAGTTAGAGGTTCAGTGTGTGCAAGAGGAATGAACTTCTTAAAAGAAGTCTAGGGTTTATATACCTTTATTGATTAGAAAATATAACACAGTTGTGGTGGTAGTTATCCTAAGGACAGCCTCCCCGTTATCCATTGGTGCATCAGTGACTGACAGGAGAGCTGCACCAATAATACCATAGAACCAGCAAACTCAAGGTTCCAAAGATTAAAGATAACAGAGTAAAAAGGTTGTTTATTCGTGCATGCTTACCCCTCATTGGTCCGCAGAGTCTACATATCACAAATGCATATTTCCGCATGTGCGTTTGGTTATCAAAAATCGAAAAAAATAGTAAAAATCGCGTTTCTAATGTTTTTGTCGATAGATTTCTGCGCATGCGCCGGGCCCTCCAATGCGTCTTAGCGCATGCACATTGGACATTAAAAGACTGAAAGTGAAAGTCGCGTTTGCTGCTCATAGCACATACGCATGCGTCAACTCTGCTTACACCAAGCGTGAAAAAAGGTGAAATTTCTGTGCATGCGTATGCGCCAGACCCTCCAATGCGTTTTGGCGCATGCACATTTGACATTAAAAGACGGGAAGGTGAAAATCACGCTTTCTGCTCCCCCATACATACGCATGCGTCAGTCCTGCTTACACCATAACGTAAAAAGAAATAAAGTTCCCATGTCTTGAGAACTCAAGGTGTGTACCAGGCTCACAATACGTCTTGGCACATGCGCTCAGACCTAAAGAGATGCAGCACCTAAAGAGATGCAGCATCTTCCCTCTTGCATAGTCGGACAGAATAAATTATAAATGGAAAAATATATTTTCCTAAGAAATTATTAACCAAAAACATGCTAAGAGGGGATAGTACCAACCCCTTAAACGATCTATAAATTACAGAAATGGTGTATATGTAAATCCCTCATTAAGACCCTTGGGGCTAAGTGTCTGCAATTTGTATATCCACCAAGCTTCTTTTTGTTGTAATTTTTTGTCAATGTCACCCCCTCTTTCTGTTTGATTGATTTGGTCAATTGCCATAAATCGAACAGCGTCAGGTTTGCTTTCATGATGCATACGTAGATGTCTTGAGACTGGAGTCTCTCTTAGATAACGAACTGATCTAATATGTTCAAGTATACGTGTACGTAATTGACGAATTGTCTTGCCCACATAGAGAAGTCCACAGGAGCATTGTAGGAGATATATGACTGATATATGATTTTTTAACTTCAAAATTGTTTTGATTACTGCTGTCCCTAAAGGTGTCAGATGGTATAGCTATATATTGGCATGCTTTACACTTGCCACATTTTCGTGTGCCACAGAAAAATTGTGTTAGCCTAGTAGTTTTAGTTTCTTTCTTAATTTTGGCATTATAATGGCTGTGACAAACTTCATCTCGAATATTTCGTCCCCGTCTGGTTGTAAAGGTAGCAGAACATTTGTTAAATCTTCATCAGCCGTTAGAATTCGCCAATAAATCTGCAATATTGATATAATATCACTATTGGCTATGTCATAGTCTCCAATAAGTCTAATACTGCCAGTATTGCATTTTGGCTTAGATTCTTTGAGTAGTATCTCTCTATCTTTTCCCAGAGCCCGATGAAAAGCCCTTTTTAGAACTCTGTGGGTATCCTTGTTGTCTAAACCTGGCACGTAAATCCTGTGCTTGTATCAAAAACTCTTCTAAAGTGGAGCAATTTCTCCTCAATCTTAATTATTGTCCCACTGGTATCCCTGCTTTAAGGGACTAAGGATGGTAACTCTCCCAATGTAATAGATCATAGGTTGAAGTGGGTTTTCTATATATTGTGGTATTGACTTTTCCCTCAGTTTTTGACTTGCTGATGTTAATATCAAGAAAATTGATGGTACTGGATGCTACAAATACCCGGAGAATCTATAAAGTAGATAAGTACCCTTGGGAAAAGGAGATCTCAGGATTGCAGCGATGATGTACAAAAATGTACAACATATCACGTTATGAAACAGAGATGATGAATATAAATTTCCATGTGAATAAATAATCGGATGAAAAAGAAACCGTCGCAATACTTAACATATTGTGATTATTAAATATTGATGGATTTTTAATTGTATGATCCCCTTGATGCATTATATTGATATACATGTTGGATTTTCATTTTGCTGAGGAATACATTCTTGGTTGGGGGACTGCTACTGCTTTCACTTTATTCTGATTTCTCGATCAGTGCATGCAAATTGTAGCTACTAGGTCCACTCCTTTCCTTTGTATTAACCGTTTGTATTCCGTGATGTGGACCATTACTGTTTGCACCTCATTGTGACTTTCTTGAGTGGTGCATGCTAACTATAGCAACTAATTTGGTGGTATATGTCTTTAAGCATTGAGCATACTCCAACGTGTGCATAAATTTTTGAGGGGATCTCTATGCATCTGTTGCTTATCATTTATTATAGGTGGTGGTTCTCAGCTTTGACATACAATTGCTGATACAGAGACCTCACCCTGTATTAGATGTTTTTGTGACTGGTCATTGACCTCCAATTATGGTCTCAGGTTTATGACATCTTGTTTTATATATTTTGTGGGTGTGTACGTTTTTTCTTTCTTAGAAGTTCAATAAAGGTTTATACATTTTTAACTGTTTGTTGCACCTCACTTTTGGGTTCTTTGGAATCCAATCCTTTCTTCATCATTAGGGCTAAGTCCTGCAAGTTTTAGGTGGATGATTACTATAGCCTCTGAGAACAGAAATCACTTGCCACTCCACGCCCCACCCTAACATCTGCAAAGCCTCAACTGTACACATGTACGCAGACGACACTGTAATCTATACCAACAAACCAACTCTCCCGCAGCTGGAGGCCGTGCTGCAAGAACAATTCACAGAGGTAGAAAAGTGGATCAAACACAACAAACTTTTTTTAAATACTGACAAACGGTAACGATGCTCTTTGGAACAAAACCTAAACTACACAAATTGCAAACACCACATCTATGTGTCAGGACAAAATCAAATGGCACGCTGACCAGTCACTTCTCTCAAATATCTAGGTATGTGGTTAGACCCAAATCTATCCTTTGGCCCCAAATCGAAAAACTCATCTAAACTCTACCCCAAACTAGGTGCCCTGTACAGAAACAAATCCTGCCTGAGCCCTACGGTAAGAAAGCAGATTGTACAACAAATGCTTATGCCGGCTATTGAATACGGAGATGTAGTGTATGCAGCCGCCCCGCAAACACACCTCCAGAAACTTACCACATTGTGTAACTCATGCTGCCGCTTTGCGCTACAATGTAACTACATGACCCACCATTGTGACATGTTAAAAGAGCTAAACTGACCGTCGTTGGAGTCTAAACGCACCCTTCACCTTTCCAACCTGGTGTTTAAGAGCTTTTCTGGGAAGCTGCCACCCTACCTGAATAGACTGCTTCCCCCAGCAGTTCCCTCATCCTATAACCTCCGATCCAGGACCAGCATCTTACTTGCAATACCACAATACAAAAAGAAAGTGGCTCGATCCTCATTTTCCTACAGAGCACCACAATTATGGAATAACCTCCCAGACACCATCAAATCTTCCCCCAGTCTTAAGTCACTCAAGAGCTCCTTATTAACATACCTCAATACAGAATGCACCTGTAAACATGTAACATAGTGACTATATACAGAATGCACCTGTAAACATGTAACACAGTTACTGTATACAGAATGCACCTGTAAATATGTAACACAAGGACTAATCTGTAGATTTGTGTTGTTTTTTGTTATTTTTATATTTTGAATTGTATTACTTTGTATTTCTGTAACATTTTAATGTTCTTGAACCCAGGACATACTTGAAAATGAGAGAAATCTCAATGTATCCTTCCTGGTAAAATCCTTTATAAATAAATGAGGATGGAGCCCTGGGATAATGGAGGTGTGAGAGATAAGGATGGGGCCCTGGGATAATGGAGGTGTGAGAGATAAGGATGGGGCCCTGGGATAATGGAGGTGTGAGAGATATGGATGGAGTCCTGGGATAATGGAGGTGTGAGAGATAAGGATAGGGCCCTGGGATAATGGAGGTGTGAGAGATATGGATGGAGTCCTGGGATAATGGAGGTGTGAGAGATATGGATGGAGTCCTGGGATAATGGAGGTGTGAGAGATAAGGATGGAGTCCTGGGATAATGGAGGTGTGAGAGATAAGGATGGGGCCCTGGGATAATGGAGGTGTGAGAGATAAGGATGGAGTCCTGGGATAATGGAGGTGTGAGAGATATGGATGGAGTCCTGGGATAATGGAGGTGTGAGAGATATGGATGGAGTCCTGGGATAATGGAGGTGTGAGAGATAAGGATGGGGCCCTGGGATAATGGAGGTGTGAGAGATATGGATGGAGTCCTGGGATAATGGAGGTGTGAGAGATAAAGATGGGGCCCTGGGATAATGGAGGTGTGAGAGATAAGGATGGAGCCCTGGGATAATGGAGGTGTGAGAGATAAGGATGGAGCCCTGGGATAATGGAGGTGTGAGAGATAAGGATGTGGCCCTGGGATAATGGAGGTGTGAGAGATAAGGATGTGGCCCTGGGATAATGGAGGTGTGAGAGATAAGGGTGGAGCCCTGGGATAATGAAGGTGTGAGAGATAAGGATCGAGCCCTGGGATAATGGAGGTGTGAGAGATAAGGATGGGGCCCTGGGATAATGGAGGTGTGAGAGATAAGGATGGAGCCCTGGGATAATGAAGGTGTGAGAGATAAGGATGGATTCCTGGGATAATGGAGGTGCATGAGATAAGGATGGAGTCCTGGGATAATGGAGGTGCATGAGATAAGGATGGAGCAGGGACATGGCAGGAGGTGAGACATGTGACAAGAATGGGACAGACAGAGACTCTTCAGCCTCAGACCTGTGACATCTCACACTCACATTTATAGAGTTATCCAGGAGTGTGGTGTCCACAGTCGTCCCCAGGGTGACCGGCCCCAGCTCGGCCTTTTTCAGGTTCTCCTTCACCTCCACGATGCTCAGCTCCAGGTCGACCCTCCGGCTCTCCTTAACTTTGCACTCTTCGTCTTTGCTCTTCAGCTTCTCCTCGAGGGCGGCCACGAGACTCTTATCTGTCACAAGTTACAAATCAAATGGATGTTTTGCCAGTGACCCCAATGATTTTCCTTAAAAACACAGGATTTTCGGCTCTCTGCATTGGTCTCTTCCTCCTTTGCTCGCTGAGGTTGGGGCAGAAGAAACCAGCGAGTCCAAAGGTTCCTAACACCAAGAGTGTATAGGGTATGGGATCCAAATCTTACAGGTAGTCGAGTTGGGCTCCCCACCCCCACGTCTGACAGATTAATTAACGCTACCTGTGCAGGAGGTGATTGATTCCTTCAGCTCTCTCCTCTCTTTCCGGAGCTGGGTCAGTTGCGTCCGAATCTCCTCTCTCTCTCGCTCCAGCTTCTCTTTCTCCTCCATAAAACGCTTTGCTTCTGCTTCCGTGCGGTTTTTCCCCAGTTTGGATTCTAAGGCTAAACATAGAGATATTTATCATCGTTTCACTCACGGCTCGAGTCGGGATATGATCCGTCACACTGAAGTGTCCAAACCCAAGCAGTAACAGGAGTAGATGGTACCAAGGCTAAATCACCACTGCCCAGGTGTGACCGGTGTTAGTATAGGTCAGCGCCATTGTATCCAATAACCATTTGCTGCTCCCACAGACATGACCAACACATTCCCAGGCCTAGTGAGAAGCCGGAGGACCCAGAGGGAAGAAACAGACTGTGTGTGATGAGACATAAACATCAGCTTGTGATACAAATGTCTGGGATGTGTGGGAAGGCTTGCAAGGAGTCAATAAGTGATTGTCAAAATTATGACAATATGCAGTAAATTTGTCAAAGAGTAACATTACTGCTTTTTTGATCATAGTAGGTGTAGCCTGTGTCTTGTGATCCCCGGTCATGCCCTGATGCTACCATCACTTTGTAGAGGATGAGTAAAGGGCATGGAAAGTCCATTGTAATACCAGGATCGGCAGTGCCGGGGCCTTGCCGAGTCTCTCTCACAATTTCTACAGCTTGCCTTGTGATGGGATGATTTGGAGGTTGCTAAGCCTGTTCTCTGACAGAGCAGGATACAGATAGACCTATGGGCAGATCTCAAAGGACTCACCTGGTCCGGCCATTTTCGTTTTCTCCTTGTTCCTGTTATTAATCTGTGGACTGGCCGTTACTATAACCTGCACGATCACCTGGGGATCAGCCGGTACCTGCACCGGCCCTTTGTCCGAGTCCTGGGGAACAAAAATAATATTGAGATGCTTCCATAAGAGAAAGGCGTAATATGTAATGTAAGCCTCTAGGAACAGAGCCCCGATGCCTCAAAATGTGACGAGCGATTCCCCTCCCATCCTGTGCAACACAATGTGATTCTTAAGCAAAGTAGAGATTCTTGGGAGTTTAAACTCTATCAAAACGAGGCTCGTACTTCACTTCAAGGTGTTTCCTTCTGACAGCTCAGCCACCAGGACACTTTGTTCCAGCTGCTTACAGACTATTATTCCCAACACAACGGGCTCAGGCGAATACTGTTACTGTGCAAGCATTTTACATAGACTGTAAAAAGCCGTGCGTCCATCGAGTTCAGCCTTTCACACATCACCTACTGCTGTTGAGTTTGGAGTCAGTGTTATTTGGGAATAATCAAACAAATAATTCCTCATTAAATGAATCGTGGTCACTCGTTTCCATTGCATGCCGCCGATACAGTGACAGCCGGGAGCAGAGGAGCCGTCCTGCAGGATACCCCTCTACTCACTCCTGGCATGTGATTGGCTTTCTATGGAGACATCAGGCTTGTTAAGCAATCAGGAGAAGCAAAAAAAGAGATCAAACAGCGCTGCTGTAACCAAGGTGCACTAGTGCCACCTCATTTATTAGAAAAGAGACCACACATATAGACGTTTCAGGGATACAAAGTGCCCCAATATTGGGGCACTTTGCACTGAGGAAAGGGTTGTATCCCTGAAATGAGGTGGCACTAGTGCACCTTGGTTACAGCAGCGCTGTTTGATCTCTTTTTTTTGCTTCTCCGGATTCAAGTCTCCCTGTGGATTGGAATGAACATATGGGACTACATCATCCTAGCAGCAGCTGATAAGTATTTTTATTGCCTTTTTTTGGGTGCTATAGACGCCTGACCCCCGGTTTTTTTATCTGTTAAGCAATCACACAGCTGCATGATTGATTGCTCCTCAGTCAAGGAATTCTATATATATATATGTAGCGCTGGGTTTAATTCCCTGTCGTGGCAGTACCTTTTTTTGGCCACCGGAGGGAGACAAGCGCGATACGAGACATTGAACATTGGGACTACATTTCCCGGCATGCTTTGGGAGCGGACACAGGAAGTGGGTGGGACACAGACCCTTACATCCTGAGCCTCATGGAGAGAGCTAGCTAGCAGAGCGCCAGGGAGTGAGAGGAGCAAGACGCAGAGCAGCAGAACGAGACAGTGACTAGGCCGGAGCGCAGCTGGGGCCTGACGGAGCTAAAGACTGGGTTATTCAGCCTTACCAGAGGAAGACCTAGAGATTCACAGGAATACCCACGCTGATACCAAGTGAGCGAGAGGACCCCGAGTTAGGAGCACCGCAAGATCGATCGGACAGGGAGAGCAGGCGGTGAGCTGGACATCTTGCAGCAGCTACAGAAAGGCAAGACAGCGGATCCGGTAGCCCAGAGAATCCCAGCCAAGATCGAGCGGAGAGACGTCCTGGGTCGAGCGGAGCACCAAGTATCTGGCGGATGGGTGAGAGGCCTTCCAGGCCGTTTGTGAATAAAGAAAGCACGCTGCTGTTTGTTTCCAAAACCCACAGGGCCCCAACTTGACTAGTCGAAGATACCTCTTAAGCAATTCACTGGCCAGTTGAATATTGTACCCGGGTACCATAACACACACACACACACACACGTACATTCTGGGACATAACCTGTGCGGGACTCACTCCCCAAACACAAAAGGGGGTTAAAGATTTATTTTTCCTTTTCTTTTCCGCTGCGCGTTTCTCGAATTACGAAGCTTTGTATTTTCTCTTTTCCGCTGCGCGTTTCTCGAATTACGAAGCCTTGTATTATTTCTTTTCTGCTGCGCGTTCCTTGAATTACGAAGTATCATATTTCTTTTCCGCTGCACGTTTCCCGCATTACGAAGTACTGTAAATATATCTACGAACCCCGTGTTATTCATTATATGCCATTTATTCTAGTAAACTATATAATTTATAAAATCCACAACGGTGCTGGAGTATATTTATTCCCTAGTGCGGGGAGACTGACCCGAGGTTCAATTTCAGTGGCTCCTCCGGGAGTGAGCGCTACATATATATATAATCCGATGACGATCACACGAAGTGTGGATGAACAATGTTAATAACATTAAAAACACAATGAGCCGATTCCAAGCCTGATGGAAACTTCCCAGAGCCTTCGAAGTCCATAGAGTTGCTATTGTCACCAAGACTCTGGTTACATTTATACCAGACTTTGAATCTAACCCATGGGAGCAGCGGAGAAGCTGCGGTAACTGGTGACATCTGCCCTCGCAGTACCTGGTGCGTGATCTCTGGAACGAGATGGGGAAATTCAGGTTCTTTGCTTGAAACGATCTCTGGGTCCTTCCCCTCTTTGGCCTTTTTGTTGCTGGATTTTTCCAGGCTGGGAGAACCTGTCAGGGACTTGCAAAAACTCTTCATGCCGGCGCAGTGCAGGAAGGATCGGCTCGGCATGAGTTCCAGGTAGGTCTTATCTTCTCCACCTCGCACCGCAGGGGCGGCATCCTCGTCCTGAGCATCAAAATGCAAATGACAGAATTAGACATACTTTGAGCAAAACCAGGAATAACTAATAGATACGTCACGGCTTATTTAAACCGCACGAAAACAACCGTTTGATTTTATTGATTCTGGTACAAAATGATCACAATATGGGATCCGTGATATCCTCACGTGACTTTGAGAACATTCTGACTCTTATTGAAATAATCCCTGTGCCTCCTGGCTGGGCTTCTCCACTTACCACTAGACCCACATCACTCCGAGTCTTTGTTCTTGTCTCTTGGGCATGGAAGGAGGACACCACTGCCAGTAAGAGCATGCGTGGGCACTACAGAGGTATATATATTAAAGCAGGAATTTCCGGGTGTAGCAGGTCAATGTAGCCCGACTGGATAAATCCACTTGGGTCAGCTTCCTCCGCTACCTCAACCACTGACCCCCCCCCGCACTTGGTATGGTCTTTACACCCAGATATCAGCCATGAAAGAGGCTCAGTGGTCGGAGTAGTGTAGGAAGCGGACTTTATCAGATATACCCAGACAGGATAGAGAGATTTGGTGGCAGCGGTGGGATCATCACATTAACCTGAATACAAACAACCCCCTGCTTGTATCTGGTCATAATGTCCTTCCCCACTTTAACTAAATGAAAAGGAAATTAAACTGGGAAATCCAATCGGTCGAGCTGAGCGCGTGATGATGACATTATGGACCTTATTGGGTTAATTAACTTTCATTCACAATATCATAAATTCTACTGGTTTCATTTTTGCTTTAAACGTAAATCACGGAGGTCCTGCTGTCAGGAAAGTGATCAGAAAAAACCATACAGGAATATTGTATCTCACCAGTGTGTCAGATACATCCACGTCATCATAGAGATCGTCCTCCTGGCTCCTCCCACCGCGCGGGTTGTCGATGTATGTGTTTGGCTCCGAATACTTTCTCTGCATTAAGCTGCAATGAGTTAGAGATACAGGCCGAGTCAAATATCAGCGTTGGTTATTTTATTGACTAAGGGCTTCGTAATTCACCCCCAGTGAACGAGGGGCGACGGTGACACCAGCAGGGCTGTGCAAAACCCGCGTAACTCCTCACCTAAGGCTAATGTCAGATGAACGTAGTCTGAGCGCACTCTGTGTGCGTGCGCAACGGACAGACGTACTGACGGAAGATACTGTAGACAGCGACAGCACACGGTCTGTTTTTGTTGACGGACATAGGAAAAAAAGCGAATTATGGGAAACAAAATGAATACGAAAAATTAAAAAAATTTGAAAAGGATATGAAAAGCCATTTTGTGCGTCAAGGTGCTGGACGTCGCAAATGCGCTGCGTCTGACATCTCGCTCCTCACACAGAACGCTACGCGGACGTGGCGCACTCTGCACGTCCGTCTAGCGGTTTCACGTTCTTGCCTAACTTGCGTCCATTTGCCACGTACTTTGTGCGTGTCTCTATTGATCATAATTCTATGCTACGACGGACGTTAAACTGTGCGCCGACATGGACACGATCACTGCGTTCGTCTGACATGGGCCTAAGACCGTATCTTTACATAACATCAGGAATTCTAACAAACCTCACAAATAGTAAAGAAAAAAAAGGAATGTCACGTCTCATGCGTCCGTCTCAGATTTGACAGGACACATTATCATACCCTCCATGGTCCCAGTTTAAAAAGGACAGCCCCTATATGGGGGGAAAATGCCCTTGTCTTCCCTATTTTTCCTTTTGATACCCCGTGTTAATGGTGTTTTGAGTTGACACTAATTGCTGTGTAGCCCAGTTCACATTTATTTTGCTTACACTCCTAATGCCCCTCTTTTTAGGGACTCCAATATATTTAGGGTATGTGGGTGTCTTTTTAGGGGTTCCTCCATATATTCAGGGTGTGCGGGTGTCTTTTTAGGGGCTCCTCCATATATTCAGGGTGTGTGGGTGTCTTTTAGGGGCTCCTCCATATATTCAGGGTGTGCGGGTGTCTTTTAGGGGCTCCTCCATATATTCAGGGTGTGGGTGTCTTTTTAGGGGCTCCTCCATATATTCAGGGTGTGTGGGTGTCTGTTTAGGGGTTCCTCCATATATTCAGGGTGTGCGGGTGTCTTTTTAGGGACTCCAATATATTTAGGGTGTGCGGGTGTCTCTTTAGGGGCTCCTCCATATATTCAGGGTGTGCGGGTGTCTTTTTAGGGGTTCCTCCATATATTCAGGGTGTGCGGGTGTCTTTTTGGGGCTCCTCCATATATTCAGGGTGTGTGGTGTCTTTTTAGGGGCTCCTCCATATATTCAGGGTGTGCGGGGTCTTTTTAGGGGCTCCTCCATATATTCAGGGTGTGGGGTCTTTTTAGGGGCTCCTCCATATATTCAGGGTGTGCGGGTGTCTTTTTAGGGGTTCCTCCATATATTCAGGGTGTGCGGGTGTCTTTTTAGGGGCTCCTCCATATATTCAGGTGTACGAGTGTCTTTTTTAGGGGCTCCTCCATATATTCAGGTGTGTGGGGGTCTGTTTAGGGGTTCCCATATATTCAGGGTGTGCGAGTGTCTTTTTAGGGGTTCCTCCGTATATTCAGGGTGTGTGGGTGTCTGTTTAGGGTTCCTCCATATATTCAGGGTGTGCGGGTGTCTTTTTAGGGGCTCCTCCATATATTCAGGGTGTGCGGGTGTCTTTTTAGGGCTCCTCCATATATTCAGGGTGTGTGGGTGTCTCTTTAGGGGCTCCTCCATATATTCAGGTGTGCGGGTGTCTTTTTAGGGCTCCTCCTATATTCAGGTGTGCGGGTGTTCATTTATAGGGGCTCCTCCATATATTCAGGTATATGGTGTGTCTTTTTTAGGGGCTCCTCCATATATTCAGGTGTGCGGGTGTTTTATGGGGTTCCTCCATATATTCAGGGTGTGCAGGTCTTTTTAGGCGCTCCCCATATAATTCGGTTTCGCGGGTGTCTTTTTAGGCTCCTCCATATATTCAGTCGTGTGTGGGTGTCTTTTTAGGGTTCCTCTATATTCAGGTGTGTAGTGTCTTTTTAGGGTTCCTCCATATATTCAGGTGTCGGGTGTCATTGTTAGGGGTTCACTCCATATATTCAGGGTGTGGATGTCTTTTTAGGCGCTCCTCCATATATTCGGGTGTGCGGGTGTGTTCTGTTCCCACGGTAGCTTTGCAGAAAACAGCAGTGATAACTCCGATAAAGGGGTATTATACATACAGATTCTTTATTTCCAGGCATCCTAAACAAACACTTACAGTGTTGAAAAGATTCATCCGGATTACTCAGTCTGTCCCTTCATACGGTGTGAGAAGAGGGTAACTTCACTCCCATGCTGAGAGAGTGTGAGAAGCTGCTCTTCTGGAGAATTGGAATTCCTAATGGAGGGCTTCTTCTTACCAGCATGCAAAGCACCTCAGCACCAATCAGACACATAGAACTGGTCACATGTCACAGAACTACATTTCCCTGAAGACATTGCTCTTAAAGGGATAGCTCTTAAACATTATAAAGCTGTCTCTTAAGGAGACAGTAGCCAATACTGACTATTCTCAGGCTGCTCTAGTCAGCACACTCCCCGCCTGGAATTATAAATTCCACTACTTACTAACTAAACTGTTAACGAAGATAATCAAGGCATATTATCAAACATGCAAACAATGAGTATACACAAAGCATGCAAAGCTTGGAGGTTCAATCTTCCAGCTCGGTCTTCCTCAGCAGCAGGACCAGGTCGGTAATTGGCCTGGTATATAGTTTCTTGGTGAAAGTCTGCTGGTTGCCACCGGACTCCTTTGGCTTCACGATCTGCACTGCAACCTGGCGGACTAATCCATCTTTGCTGGGTAAGACTTGGTGCACAAGTCCCATAGGCCATGAGTTACGGTGCGCTTCCTTATCTTTCAAAAGAACAAGGTCTCCGTCTTCGAGATTTGGTTCTTTGTTCTGCCATTTGCGACGTTCCTGTAGAGTAGGTAAGTACTCTTGCTTCCATCGCTTCCAGAAGGTGTTGGCAAGCCATTGCACTTGTCTCCATTGTTGTCTGTACATGTCCTTGGGAACGAAGTTCCCTACTGGAGCCGGCCAATCACCTGTTTTGTAGGTGAGCAAGGTGGCTGGGGCGAGGATACTTGGATTCTCGGGATCTGTAGAAACTGGGTTATGATCGAGGGGCAATATTTTGGTTTTCTTGACCATCGTTGAGAAGATGGTGGCTTGGACCACCGGTTTCTCATCCGCAGGGTTGATTTACTGAGTACCTGAGGTCGGATGTCAGCATCTTGATCTGGATTTATAAGTTCATGGTGTTCCGGTCCCGGTAACGTCGAGGTGTCTTGACAGGTCAAGAACTCAGGACCCTTTATCCAGGTTGACTCTGCCAACTGGGAAGCAGGGATGGACCGTGTAGCATGATCCGCTGGGTTCTGGTCTGTTGGCACATGTCGCCACTGCTCAGGTTCTGAAGATTTTCTGATCCTGTCGACTCTATTGCTCACATAGACATAAAAGCGTCTGCTTTGGTTGTGAATGTAGCCCAGCACCACCTTGCTGTCTGTGTAGAAGATGGTGGTTTGTAGCTCAAGGTCTATAGTTTTCTTTATCAGGTCAGCAAGCTCCACGGCCAATACGGCGCCGCACAGTTCTAACCTTGGTACTGTGTGACCTTGTTGTGGTGCTATCTTCGCCTTTCCCATTACGAAACCGATGTGAGTATTGTTCTCCCGGCCGTAGACTCTGACGTATCCTACAGCTGCTATTGCCTTAGTCGATGCATCTGAAAAGACGTGCAGTTCTTTTTTCAGTGCAGCTGCGGGTGAAACGGGAACGTATGTGCGCTGAACACTAACGTTTTGGAGACATCTCAGGGAGGCACACCATTTCTCCCATTCTTGCTTCTGGTCTGGTGGAAGTGGCTCATCCCAATCTTTGGTGTTTTGGGATAGCGTACGTAGAAGGAGCCTCCCTTGGATCGTTACAGGTGCGGCAAATCCTAGAGGGTCAAAAAGGCTGTTCACCGTTGACAGAATTCCTCTCCTTGTGAAATTGGACTTCTGGGCTGGAACTCTAAAGGTGAAGGCGTCCTTCTTCAAGTCCCAACATAGACCGAGACTACGTTGGATAAGAGGCATGTCTGTTGTAAAATCTAGGTCCTGTAGTCCCTTGGCATGATCTTCAGGACTGAAGGCTTCAAGCACTTCCTCACTGTTGGACGCGATTTTGTGCAATGTGAGGTTGGCTACTGCTAGCATCTGGCGTGTTCTGTTCAGTAGGTCTATAGCTTCTGCTGGTGTGGCTACAGATTTTAGACCATCATCTACATAGAAATCTCGTTCCACGAATCGTCTGGCATCTGTGCCGTATTTGGTTTCGCCGATGCGAGCGGTGCGTTGCAGGCCGTAGTTGGCAATTGCCGGGGAAGAACCGTTCCCAAAAACGTGCACTCGCATTCTGTACTCCGTTATCTGCTGGTTGCGCTGTTCGTCACTGAACCACAGGAAACGTAGGTAATTGCGGTGGTCTTCTCTGACTAGGAATGAGTAAAACATCTGCTGGATGTCGGCCATAAAGGCTACGGCTTCCTTTCTGAAACGAATGAGCACGCCTAGGAGGCTGTTGATGAGATCCGGCCCTGTGAGAAGGGCTTTATTCAGGGAGAAGCCTTGGAATTTTGCACTCGCATCGAAGACTACCCGAATCTGGCCTGGCTTTTGTGGGTGGTACACTCCAAAGAATGGCAGGTACCAGCATTCTTCACCTTCTTCCAGAGGTGGGGCAAGCTCAGCATGTCTGTTCTGGAGCATCTTATCTATGAACGCCACTAGATGATCTCTCATTGGCGGTTTCTTGTTCATGAGTCGTCTCAGACTGAAGAGGCGCGAGAGAGCTTGTTCATGGTTGTTTGGCAGGCGCTGTCTGGGTGTACGGAAGGGTAATGGGGCTACCCAGCTCCCGGAGGCGTCCTGTTGAAGTTCTTTATCCATGAGCTGCAAAAAGTCTTTGTCTTCTATTGACCAGGCCAGGTCATTATCTTCTTTGCTGGTCTCGAACACCGTTGCTCCTAAAACGGGATTGTTTGTTGAAGTCGTGAAGTGCTCGTGACATTGTTTGAAGTGTGATGCTCTCCCATTACTGAGAATGGAGGTTGCGAAAACGTTGACTTGGGTTGGGGCCTGCAGCCGATCGATACAAACTGTTCCTAAGATGGCCCATCCGAGTGCAGACTTGCGGGCAAACGGAGAACCTGCTGGGCCTCTAACCTGGTCATGTTGAAGGAAAGCTTCGGAGGCGTCTAATCCCAACAAGAGAAGGATTTCAGCTTCGGGGTCTAGGGCAGGGAAGAGGCTAGCCATGTGTTTCAGGTGAGGTATATTGCTTGCTACCTCTGGTGTCGCTATCTGGTTGCGATCATCTGGCAAAGCATCCCATTCTAGCAATGGTGGCAGTTTCAGTTTTGCACTTCCATCTAATGATTCTATGCAGAATCCAGTGACTTTCCTCCCCGCCGTGCGCTGGGAACCGGTGCACGTGGAAATAGTGAATGATGTGTCATCGGTTCGGACGTTAAAGAGGTCGAAGAATGCTGACCTGGCTAACGATTGATTGCTTTGTCCGTCCAGCATCACATACATCTTCACAGCTTCTTCAGGGTGTCCGGTTGGGTAGACTTTGGTTAGGTAGATCTCGTGGCATAAGCGAGGGAATGCTGAGCCACCACATACTGTCGTGCAGTTGATACTTGCGGTTGCCTCTCGATGCGCTTCAGTATTGTCCTGTGACTCCTTAGGCAAAGGAGGGGTAGGTGTTGTCCATTGTGTTGGCTCGGAATCTGGATGCAGTGCACCAGGGTGTCTGTCACTACCGCATAGGTGACATTGTACCTTACTTGTGCAAGCTTTGGCCATGTGCTCTGTAGACTCACAACACTTGAAGCAAAGTCTGTACTCCCTGATCAAGGCTTTCCTTTCTTCTAGGGGCTTCTTTCCAAAGTTTCTGCACTTGTTCAGAGAGTGCGAGGACTTGTGGAGTGGACAGAAAGGATCTTTATTTGTGCTTAGGGTTTTAGGTAGTGCTCTCTTCGACGGATGCTCATCTGACTTGCTTGTGGATGAGGCAGCGACCTGTGTTTTGTGGACAGACACAATGGTCCTTTCCCTCGCCATTTGTGTTGTTCGCTTGAAGTCGGAGTTATAGTTGGCCCTTTTGGTGGTAGGGAACTCCGTTTCTCTGAAGCTTCGATTTCGAGGATCGTTGCACCGTTTTGTTTGGTAGGCAACAAATTCTTGAAGAGCGGCGAAGGAGGGTCTCTGTCTAGGTTGCGCTCTCTATAGGCATCTGATAATTCGATCCACTTTTCGATTAGCTGTGTAGGTAATTTTCTAACGATAGGCTTCTGTGTTCTATGCTGGTCGAGACATGTCAGTCCCGTTAGGTTAGGATCTTCTTTGGCTGCTCGCAACTGTGTAAGGAGAATAGAGAAGTCCCATAACCTGTGAGGTTCGTTAGTGCGGATGACTGGGAAATCGCTAACACGTTCTAACAACGAGGACTCCGTCAACGTGGATGCACCAAACCGTTGATCGAGCACTTCCCAGGCTTGTTTGAGGGCGATGACTGGGTCACCGAGATGAGATGAATAAATATCCTTCACTACTCGTGTAGATTCTGGTCCTAGCCAAGCCATCAGATGTATGATCTCCTCGATTGGCCGTAACCTCTCGTCACTAACGGTATGTAAGAAGATGTGCTTCCATAGTAAATAGTCTCTGCCTGGCTTGTCAGAAAACTTCTGTGCTCCTCTTGAAGCCAAATCCACCTTCCCTTGTCGAGGTGGGCATTCTGTGTTTCTTTCCCTGGGTGTCGCAAAGTCCATCTGGGCTGTATGGGGCTTGTATTTGGGGGAGATGGTAAGCTGAACCATATGGAATTGGTGAAAGCAGGATCAGGGGTTTCCCGTGGGTCTGGTAAGTAAGCATAGTCCCTAGGATCAGGAGCGGAAGCTAAGGACAGCTGTTCTGTGTCTGCAGAATACTTGTTGATTATTACGTCTTGCCATGACACATGTGATGGTTGTTCCTTTCGCCGCTGGGCAGGTCGATCGTGTTTGATGGGCTTCACGTCCGTCCATGAGTTGCCTTGAGGCTGTGGCTGGAACACTGCTGCCTCTACGTTGAGGTTGTGGCTCGCGGCTACTCTTGTGTCTTGGCTTGTTGGAGTAAATTTTTTAGCTTCTAGGAGGGTTTCGACTTGTACGAATTTGGCGGTGTCAGCATTCTGAATAGTTCGCGAAACTAGTGGTTGAGATTCTCCTCCTTGTCCCTGCCGTAATGAGTTCTGGTTGTTCACGTAGGCTTCGACACGGTTCTGCAAGTTCTCTCCTTCCAGCTGTGTAGGATTGAAGTTGAGGGAAGCATTGGCAGCTTCCGCCCGTAAAGCTGTTGCCCGTACTGCCTTTTTTGCAGCCTCCCGTTTATGCTGAAGATACGTACGGTTGGCTTGAGCTATGGCTTTGGCCACTTCTTCCTCTTGTAATCGCTCTTCATCTGCCACTTGCAGATCTACAGCAGCTTCATCAGCCTCGATTTGTGCTAATATCGCTAGGGCGGCGAGACTCTCTTTACTCGAGGCCCGGGACGAACGGCTGTGATGAGAGGATGCTTTGGAAGAATGGTTAGAGCCTGTGATATAAGATTGCTGTGAAACGTGGCTACCTGAGTGAGACCGTGCCGGTTTGGGGTGAAAGGACGAGGCTTTCTTTGAAGCATGAGAAGAGGCCCTGTGCGAGCGATGGGATGACTCCGACTCGGCCTTCTCGTTGCTTGTGTCCTTTGCTTGCAGATTTGTCTGAGAGTCATCACAGTTTGAAAGGAAATTCGCATGCTGTATGTTAAACGCCTGGATGCTTTGTAAGTCCGCTTGGAGACTTGGGTCTTCCAACTGTGACTGGATGAAAATGAGGTGGCGTTCGCTATCCTTTGACTTTAGATGCGTCTTCCTCATGCGTTCGTTCTCAATTGTGATGCGACCAGGAGAGAGCTCTCCTTTAGGTTTATTGCAGAGCTCTATTAATTTATCTCGGGAATTAGTGTAGCTTTTGTAATACCTGTCCCACTCAACCATCAGATACGATCGCATTTCCTTGGTGAGCTCCCTATGCGCCCTCGTTTCATATTGTCTCTGAGTTGCCTTTGCATCTTCTGAATTTCGGAGGACACACTCTTCATTTGAGTCGGGGTCGATTAGTAGGCCCAACTCTTTTGGCACGTCACAGCCTTCTGCCATGATTGAGGAGACTCAAGAAATTGCTAAAACACTTTTAGAAATGTCAATGCAGTTCACTATTTGCCCACTTGGGTGCGTTGCGCAAACTGTTGTAGACGTAGGCGCGCGTTCGCCTTGCGGTCTCTGGGGAGCGCTGCTGGAGTGCGTTGCAGCTGGCGCTGTTTACCTTGCGGTCTCTGGGGAGCGCTGCTGGAGTGCGTTGCAGCTGGCGCAGTTACCTTGTGGTCTCTGGGGAGCGCTGCTGGAGTGCGTTGCAGCTGGCGCGGTTTACCTTGTGGTCTCTGGGGAGCGCTGCTGGAGTGCGTTGCAGCTGGCGCGGTTTACCTTGTGGTCTCTGGGGAGCGCTGCTGGAGTGCGTTGCAGCTGGCGCGGTTTACCTTGTGGTCTCTGGGGAGCGCTGCTGGAGTGCGTTGCAGCTGGCGCTGTTTACCTTGTGGTCTTAATGCTGGCCTGTAGTTTGCAGAGGAGTCACCAAAGGACGCTGAGTGTAACTAATGTGAGAGATTACTGGGCTAGGGAGTTTTACCCTGGATGAGGTTTTCAGAGCTGGAATTTCCAATTATAGATCTCCTAAGGGCCTTGCCTTGAGTCTCTGTTTTGGGCTTTACCAGGCCTGCACACCTGAGGGTGATTTTCCTTTCCAGTGTATTTTCTCTTTCAACAGTAGTTAAGCTAACAGCTGAATTAATAACTCATTCTGCGCAGACTTTCTTGCCTTTTAAGCCACATGCCTTGGAACCTTTACTTTGATATAAACTTCACAAACTTGTTTTCTCAATTGCTGAAGTTAAGCTGCCTTTCCATGAGGTGAAAAGAAAGGAGGGGGGGCAGCCAGACTGACTCATTTAGCTTTAAATGCAAAGAAAAAATGTCTTTTAGGAAGCTGGCTTTTAGATGCAGCTGCATAAAGTGAAGGTCAAACAGTCTTTCATTGTTTCAAAGGGTTATCAATCAAATGGAGCTTGGGAATGAATCTATCCAGCCTCTTCTCACTGTTCTGTTCCCACGGTAGCTTTGCAGAAAACAGCAGTGATAACTCCGATAAAGGGGTATTATACATACAGATTCTTTATTTCCAGGCATCCTAAACAAACACTTACAGTGTTGAAAAGATTCATCCGGATTACTCAGTCTGTCCCTTCATACGGTGTGAGAAGAGGGTAACTTCACTCCCATGCTGAGAGAGTGTGAGAAGCTGCTCTTCTGGAGAATTGGAATTCCTAATGGAGGGCTTCTTCTTACCAGCATGCAAAGCACCTCAGCACCAATCAGACACATAGAACTGGTCACATGTCACAGAACTACATTTCCCTGAAGACATTGCTCTTAAAGGGATAGCTCTTAAACATTATAAAGCTGTCTCTTAAGGAGACAGTAGCCAATACTGACTATTCTCAGGCTGCTCTAGTCAGCACAGGGTGTCTTTTTAGGGGCTCCTCCATATATTCAGGGTGTGTGGGTGTCTTTTTATGGTTCATCCATATATTCAGGGTGTGTGGTGTCTTTTTTAGGGCTCCTCTGTATATTCAGGGTGTGGGTGTCTTTTTAGGCTCCTCCATATATTCAGGGTGTCTGGGTGGTTTTTAGGGGCTCCTCCATATATTCAGGGTGTGTGTGTGTCATTTTAGGGGTTCCTCCATATATTCAGGGTGTGGGTGTTTTAGGGGCTCCTCCATATATTCAGGGTATGTGGGTGTCTTTTAGGGGCTCCTCCATATATTCAGGGTGTGTGGGTGTCTTTTTAGGGGCTCCTCCATATATTCAGAGTGTGTGGGTGTCTTTTTAGGGGTTCCTCTATATTCAGGGTGTGTGGGTGTCTTTTTAGGGGTTCCTCCATATATTCAGGGTGTGTGGGTGTCTTTTTAGGGGCTCCTCCATATATTCAGGGTGCGTGGGTGTATTTTTAGGGGCTCCTCCATATTTTCAGGGTGTGCAGGTGTGTTTTTATGGGCTCCTCCATATATTCAGGGTGTGTGGGTGTCTTTTTAGGGGCTTCTCCATATATTCAGGGTGTGTGGGTGTCTTTTTAGGGGCTCCTCCATATATTCAGGGTGTGTGGGTGTCATTTTAGTGGTTCCTCCATATATTCAGGGTGTGGGTGTCTTTTTTCAGGGGCTCCTCCATATATTCAGAGTGTGTGGGTGTCCTTTTAGGGGTTCCTCTATATTCAGGGTGTGTGGGTGTCTTTTTAGGGGTTCCTCCATATATTCAGGGTGTGCAGGTCTTTTTAGGCGCTCCTCCATATATTCGGGTGTGCGGGTGTCTTTTTAGGGGCTCCTCCATATATTCAGGGTGTGCGGCTGTCTGTTTAGGGGTTCCTCCATATATTCAGGGTGTGCGGGTGTCTTTTTAGGGCTCCTCCATATATTCAGGGTGTGCGGGTGTCTTTTCAGGGGCTCCTCTATATATTCAGGGTGTGTGGTGTCTTTTTAGGGGCTCCTCCATATATTCAGGGTGTGCGGGTGTTTTTAGGGGCTTCCTCCATATATTCAGGGTGTGTGGGTGTCTTTTTAGGGGCTCCTCCATATATTCAGGGTGTGTGGGTGTCTTTTTAGGGGCTCTCCTCCATATATTCAGGGTGTGCGGGTGTCTTTTTAGGGGTTCCTCCATATTTTCAGGGTGTGGGTGTCTTTTTAGGGGCTCCTCCATATATTCAGGGTATGCGGGTGTCTTTTTAGGGGCTCCTCCATATATTCAGGGTGTGCGGGTGTCTTTTTAGGGCTCCTCCATATATTCGGGTGTGTGGGTGTCTTTTTAGGGGTTCCTCCATATATTCAGGGTGTGCGGGTGTCTTTTTAGGGGCTCCTCCATATATTCAGGGTGTCTGGGTGTGTTTTTAGGGGCTCCTCCATATATTCAGGGTGTGTGTGTGTCATTTTAGGGGTTCCTCCATATATTCAGGGTGTGGGTGTCTTTTTAGGGGCTCCTCCATATATTCAGGGTATGTGGGGGTGTCTTTTTAGGGGCTCCATATATTCAGGGTGTGTGGGTGTCTTTTTAGGGGCTCCTCCATATATTCAGGGTTGTGCGGGTGTGTTTTTATGGGCTCCTCCATATATTCAGGGTGTGTGGTGTCTTTTTAGGGGCTTCTCCATATATTCAGGTGTGTGGGTGTCTTTTTAGGGGCTCCTCCATATATTCAGGGGGTGCGTGGTGTATTTTTAGGGGCTCCTCCATATTTTCGGGTGTGTGGGTGTGTTTTTAGGGGTTCCTCCATATATTCAGGGTGTGCGGGTGTGTTTTTATGGGCTCCTCCATATATTCAGGGTGTGTGGTGTCTTTTTAGGGGCTTCTCCATATATTCAGGGTGTGTGGGTGTCTTTTTAGGGGCTCCTCCATATATTCAGGGTGTGGGTGTCATTTTAGTGGTTCCTCCATATATTCAGGGTATGCGGGTGTCTTTTTAGGGGCTCCTCCATATATTCAGGGTGTGTTGCGTGTCTTAGGGGCTCCTCCATATATTCAGGGTATGCGGGTGTCTTTTTAGGGGCTCCTCCATATATTCAGGGTGTGGGTGTCTTTTTAGGGGCTCCTCCATATATTCAGGGTGTGTGGGTGTCATTTTAGTGGTTCCTCCATATATTCAGGGTATGCGGGTGTCTTTTTAGGGGCTCCTCCATATATTCAGGGTGTGCGGGTGTCTATTTAGGGGCTCCTCCATATATTCAGGGTATGCGGGTGTCTTTTTAGGGGCTCCTCCATATATTCAGGGTGTGCGGGTGTCTATTTAGGGGCTCCTCCATATATTCAGTGTGTGTGGGTGTCTTTTTAGGGGTTCCTCCATATATTCAGGGTGTGCGGGTGTCTTTTTAGGGGCTCCTCCATATATTCAGGGTGTGCGGGTGTCTATTTAGGGGTTCCTCCATATATTCAGGGTGTGCGGGTGTCTTTTTAGGGGCTCCTCCATATATTCAGGGTGTGCGGGTGTCTATTTAGGGGTTCCTCCATATATTCAGGGTGTGCGGGTGTCTATTTAGGGGTTCCTCCATATATTCAGTGTGTGTGGGTGTCTTTTTAGGGGTTCCTCCATATATTCAAGGTGTGCGGGTGTCTTTTTAGGGGCTCCTCCATATATTCAGGTGTGTGGGTGTCTGTTTAGGGGTTCCTCCATATATTCAGGGTGTGCGGGTGTCTTTTTAGGGGCTCCTTCATATATTCAGGGTGTGCGGGTGTCTATTTAGGGGTTCCTCCATATATTCAAGGTGTGCGGGTGTCTTTTTAGGGGCTCCTCCATATATTCAGGGTGTGTGGGTGTCTGTTTAGGGGTTCCTCCATATATTCAGGGTGTGCGGGTGTCTTTTTAGGGGCTCCTTCATATATTCAGGGTGTGCGGGTGTCTTTTTAGGGGCTCCTCCATATATTCAGGGTGTGGGGGTGACTTTTTAGGTGCTCCTCCATATATTCAGGGTGTGCGGGTGTATTTTTAGGGGCTCCTCCATATATTCAGGGTGTGCGGGTGTATTTTTAGGGGCTCCTCCATATATTTAGGGTGTGTGGTTGTGTTTTTAGGGGTTCCTCCTATATATTCAGGGTGTGCAGGTGTATTTTTAGGGGCTCCTCCATATATTCAGGGTGTGCGGGTGTCTTTTTAGGGGCTCCTCCATATATTCAGGGTGTGCGGGTGTCTTTTTAGGGGCTCCTCCATATATTCAGGGTGTGCGGGTGTCTTTTTAGGGGTTCCTCCATATATTCAGGGTGTGCGGGTGTCTTTTTAGGGGCTCCTCCAGAAATTCTTGAGGTGCGGGCGTATAACAGAGCTGTAAAGGAAGAAACTTCCCAGCGAGGAATCTATTCTGAACTATAATAAATGTTAGAATTTGCTCGTTCCAAATGATGTTTATGTAAATATTTTAAGTCCGTCTATTCGTCATCTAAAGAGTCTGGGAATAGCCCCGCCTCCAGCGCCATTTCCCATAATGCCTGGGATCCACTTTGGCTATATATGATATATGAGATATGGGTTTGGGGACAGGCGCGATTTTGTGCCGTCCCAGTTACACAGAAGAAGGAAACCAGAGAAGCCTCTCCATAAAATGCTGCATCGCGTATAGGTGGTCCCGCTGCATGAACTCATGTTGGCTCAGTTGGGGACCCCCCTACCGTGTCTTCTGTTCATTCGCCACCCCGCCGAAACAAAGCAATGACACCTCACAATAGCTTCTTGTTTCTAGACAGGACTGGAACGCTACCTAAGTAACATTGTTCGTGCCGTCGTCCTGTTTATAATCCCTCAGTGTTTATGAATATATAAAGAATAATAAACCAAGCATCGCGCACTTACAAGTAAGAATTCTTGGCCGCGCTGACGATGCAGGAAACTCGATCAGCATCCACGTAATCATAATCAAAATCTTCAGGGTCGGTTTTAGACCCCGATTCGGACAACAGAAGCCCCAGCCAGTGGCCCATGTCCTCCGATGACTTCGCCTGGGACAAAAAGACATGGATTATGACCAGGGCTGCCAGCATAAATTTTGGGGCCCCTTACTGAACCGCTGCTTGCGCCCCCCCCCTTCCCTCAGCTCCCACATCAGAAAACAAATTAAAAATAAAGCATTTCCCTCTTCTCCTGTTTCCCGGATCTTACCAGGAAGGGGTTAAATCCCTGGTGGTCCAGCAAGGGGATAAAAAGTGTTCCCTGGTGGGAGAGCATTCGGTCTATATCTCTACCTGCTGCCGACCAAATCTCTCCCTTGGTGACGAGTAAGGCTGGCCGACCACTGGGTCCGTATTTGGACGACCGACTTGGCCGTACGACTACGGACAACTTTTGTGATGGATCTTGAACAATAGGAGTCATCCACTGGAAGCGAATATGGAAGACCCAGAACGACTGACGGGAAGACCGCCGAACGCCACCGAACTGAGAGAAAAAAAACTCTGCAGCTGAGAGCTGCTGAAGACATTTAAAGGGAACTCCGGTGCTGCCCCTGGTGCTGAAAGGGTTTATTAAAGGGCTTATTAAAGCCCTTTCAGCACCAGGGACAGCACCTGGAGTTCCCTGTAGGTCTTCAGCAGCATTCACAGTGGGGGGGGGGGGGTGCAGTTCGGCGGCAAAGAAAAAAATAAAGAAATAAAAAAAAACGACATTCAGAAAAATAAATAAATAAAAAATTTTGCCTAAAAAAAACCTCAAAACATTAACAAAAATCTAAAATTAAAAAAGCTTTTTGCTGCAAATGAAAAGAATAAATTGTTGAATATAAAAAAAATCTAATCGAAAATATAATTTTACATTGAATCCTATGGGCTGTCGAATTGAATCACTTCTCTATGGGGCAATTTCCCTGCTCCTGCACGATGGTTTAACTATACAATTCATCTTTTTTCATGTAAATTGTACCAGATCGTCCCGACTTCGCCTGACAAAGCCCATTCAAATGGGAAAGATCGCTGGTCTGTTGTAGTCACACAGAGTCGTCTGAAGTCATCCGATGGATATCGGAGGCAGTGGAAGAGGTCTGAATCTCCTCCATGTTGTGGGGTCGTCAGACGATAACGGACAATCGCCTGATCGCCCAAATACGGACCCAGTGGACAGCCAGCCTAAGCATGCTCTTACCGGCCCCAGATGCTGCGGCCCATCGGACAATGTGTTGGTATCTTGGTGGACCAGTACTGAGTGGCATAGAGGGGCCTTTCTATCTGTGACACCAGTCACAGAGTCACATAAACATATGATGGGCTGCCGACTCCCCTGATGCCCCCCCCCCGATGGCAGCCCTGCTTATGATTGGGTACAAGCCATCCAAGGTGCATTTCACGAGCGTCAGGCCCAAATCATACAGTAATACAAATGTACACGTCATTACATTAACCAAGGATTAATTGGTGATTACGGGGTCTCGTTATCTTATTAATAACCCCAAAAAAATAACCAAAAAATTTAAAATAGGAAAAAATCACAAATTTCAGTGAAAAGTTTGTGGAAAATGCCTGAAAGCTCTTGTTCAGAAATAGAAAATGATTTGTGTTTATTTGTACGATTTCCTCTCATAATATCATTGTGACAAACTGAAAAACTATGTGAAGGTCGAGGGTGGGGGCGTCTCTCATGGGACCCAGTATCTGTAGCCAGATCCAAGCTATGCAGCCAGCAACAAACGCGTTTCACTCTACAATCACAGCCTTAATACAACCAATACATTACAGATTTCCCTCGATATACAGAGAACTGAATACATTTAATTCATGTCGACATATGTGAAACTGTAACAAAAGCCATTTTACTGACGCCTCCTTCCCATTTTTCAGCAGAGCCGAAGCACTTCACCAGCTTTAGAGCACCCGATTCATTTCACCGACGTTTCGCCAGATATACATTGAACGGAGCTCAGTGCATGTTAGTTATGTATTTGGGTATAAATTAAACTGAAATCAATTTCACCAAGAGGCACAGAGAGAGAGACAGACCGAGAGAGAGACCAAGAGAGAGACAGACTGAGAGAGAGACAGACAGAGACAGACAGACCGAGAGAGAGACAGAGAGAGACAGACCGAGAGAGAGACACAGAGAGACAGACCGAGAGAGAGACAGACCGAGAGACAGACCGAGACAGAGAGCGACAGACCGAGAGAGAGACAGAGAGAAAGAGACAGATGGAGAGACAATAGAAAGGCACACAGGCAGGGAGACACAGAGACTGACACACACAGAGAAAAACAGACAGACCAAGAGATAAACAGAGGGAAAGACAGACACAGAGAGACGAAGACAGATCAAGAGAGACAGAGAAAGAGAGAGATAGAGAGGCAGTTCCACAGAGAGACAAACAGAAAAAGACAAGAGAGACACACAGAGAGACAGAGACACACAGACAGACCAAGAGAGAGAGAAAGAGAGAGACAGACACAGAGAGACAGACACACACAGGCAGAGAGAGAGACATGGAGAGAGACAGAGAGAAAGACACAAAGAGAGACACACAGGCAGAGAGAGACCAATGCATTTTACTGATCAAATTTCAATGACGTTCCCATAAATATACATTAAACAAGAGTCTACTCCTTTCAATGAGGTTTCCTGAGAACAAACTGAACCCGATGCGTTCCACTGAACCTGATGCGTTCCACTGAACCTGATGCGTTCCACTGAACCCGATGCGTTGCACTGAACATTACCAATCTTTGCATGAAAGAGCTCCACGCATTCCACGTGGTTTTCGAACTATAAAAGAAACTGAACTAAATGCCTTTCCTAGATATAGATTAAACATGAAGCACCGCACACATTTCACTAGGGTTTCCCTAAATGTAACAGATACTGATACGTTTCACTGAAGTTTCCCCGAGCTATAGTGATGTTTGAATCATTTCAATCAGTATTTTCTCTAAATACGTGAAACCGGATTCAACGTGTTTCATGGAGGTTTCCGTACATATAACGGATCCCGAAGCATTGCACTGAATTTTCTCCCCAGAACTACATTAGACCTGACTCCGAGCGATTCCCAGAGGTTTCCCTAGATATAACTGACACTGTTGTGGTTGCATGACCCATGCGATCCTCTAGATATACATTAAACATGATCCGACGCATTTCACTGACATTTCAGGAAGTTTAACATGACTATGCATTCCACTGAATAGTCCTGGGCTCCTCGTGACAGAAATGTGACCTATGTGTTTTATGGTAATCCCTCCGGTATCACCATACAGAGGATTACAGGGTTCATTACGCTGCCGGGTGTCAATAGACGCAGAACGCGTTACCTCTAGGATTGCCAGCGACTCTCCGCTCTGCTGGATGCGGAATGAATACAGGTGATCTGGGCTGGGCTGGGGGATGACCTCACATCCCACCAGACACACGGGCTGAGAAGCGAGTTTGCTTTTGTTTTTGTCCTGGTAAAAATGCAGCTGCCCTTCCTTTATGCAGCAATAGCGGGATTTCCACTGGCTATTGATCAGCACGTTCAGATAATCTGCAAGAGAACACAGGAGATCCGTCACAACGCTCTGTAAATCTTAATCCTGTGATTATAGTGTTAATTGTCCTTTTACAGATTCACTGACCCCTCTGACACAATTATACAGGCTTTGAGCATCGTGAAAATGTGTTCTACAAGATGCGCCATGGACCAGATATACATTTCAGGGGCCCCAGACATTAAGAGACCTCAATAAAAATGTCCAACCCCAAAATAAGTCATGAATGGTGATTTATTAAAAGTTTTGGTGTGTGGGAAGTAGGGACGGCATATAACAAGGGTTTTAAGAGAAATCCAGAAAATATACAGGGCTCTATTACAATCTTCGCGTTAAAACGCGGGCGCAAGGGAGTAAAAACTGCGCCCGCAGTTTTCCCTCCTGCGCCCGCTTAATGCTAGATTACAATGCAGGCGCAAAAAAAATGCTGCCTGCATTGTCTCTGGCCCATAGGACTCCATTGAGTTCCCCCCTGCCGGTCACATGACCAGCCGGATATCGCCTTGCAAGATCCGGCCGGGCGGCGTAGTGATAAGCAGGGAGAGACTGGGGGGGACTTTTTCCCCCAGTCTTTCCCTGCTACCGCTATCCGCTGGACAGAGGGTGAGTGTGACATGCGTCACTTTGGACTTGAAGTACATGGGCCTAGAAATGTATTTGGGAGGGGCGAACCTGATGTTTTATATTGTTTTCCTGCTCTTTCCTTTGTTAAAGTCACCCTGTATCTACAATTCTAGATGCAGGGTGTTTGTGTTTCTTTGTACCTTCTCTCTGTATAGTGTCGATCTCTGTATTAGTACCAGCTCTCTCTATTGTGTAAATTCACTCTATAAGAAATTCCTTTTGTTTACCCTTCTTTCTCCCTCTCCCTTCTCCTCCTAGAAAATCTCATTGTTTGAAGGTCCTGTGCAGTTATCTGATCTGTGATGTAATCTGTTTGATTGTATGCAAATGTGTTGGTCCTTGGCTGTACCTCTGTGTCTCTGTGTAATAAACAGTCAGTCTCCATTTTGGGTTGAAAGAGCAAGGATCTCCTGAGTGTTATTGCCTACGTTTCACTGCGTTCTGGGCAAAAAGCGGTACTTCTGCGGAATACTGACTTCAAGGGAAGCATTCTGCACGTGGACGAAAACCCCCACGTAACAGTGAGTATACGATTCGTTTTTTTTGGGCTGGTGTTAACGGATTCTGCAGAAGCGGAATCCATTAACACCAAGTCCAGGCTCTGGTTAACTTTTCGCTGACCAGAGCCAGGCATTAATCAGCGCTGCGACTTTGTAATCCAGCGCTGATTAACCCTTTGCGCTCCCCATGTTAAGCATAGGGAGCGCAAAGTACAGTAACCTCGCGCTGAAAAGTGCAAGGCACCAAACGCAAACGGGTCTTTTGTAATATGAGGTAAATACCGCGGCAAAAGTTAATGCTCACGCAGGTGAGCGTTAACGTTTGCGTTAACATTGTAATAGGGCCCACAGTGTTTTACAAAGTAGGTGGGACTAAAGTGAAGTCACGCCCACTTCTTTAGTTTTTCCCGATGTTATGCGGGAGTTACACTGCGCGCACCGTCCTTAAACAGAGGAGTGTTAGTGAGGGATATGTTATCGATTTGCAATGAGCAACCTACTGGAGGTCTCCAGGGTCTTCTCCGGGCTCTCTATGGACGAGGATTTCTTCCGGCCGATGTTCATGAGGTTGCTGAGTTTGAGACCTGCGCCTCCTTTCTTCTTAACTAAAACAGAGGAAAAGGCTGAGGTTACTGGTCAGAATTTACAGCCTGCACAAACAATAATAATAATAAAATATCCCTTTATTTAGCATTTTTATTTATTACGCACCAACACATTCTGCAGCGCTGTACAAAATGTACAACGGGTAAAGACAATACCCAAAATACCACCACATGACGTGCCATACACGGCTGGACACTTAGTATTCGATGATCTCCTTTGCGGTTATACAGAAAATGGATCTGTATATCACAGTCTACCGAATACATTGTCTAGAAGATCAATAACCTTGTTTTGGTATATATATCTATGTAATGGCGAGACAATTCATAACCCTATTGTTACGCTTACTTTTGGGAGGATGCTAGAAATATATTAGAACTGATTTGACTTAATCCTCACAAGAAGGGAGTATGTCTGTCCCTCGAAAGTGCCAAACGTCTGCTCCGCGCACAACGGAAAGCAACTCCTACTTGTGTAAGTCAATGCGGATTACCGAAAATATCCTCTATTGTTTAAAGATGGTTTAAAGCGGCGGGGGACTGCGCGGTCAGAGAGAAGTCTCATACCGGAGTGTGGACGCATTCTCAGGGCTGCGTTTCCAACACGGGGCTCCTGTCTGACCGCGACAGAGCTTCCCAACCAAGGCGTTGGCAAAAGGTGAAAGCGTCAACCTTTTTGGTGATGTATCGATTCTATGTCATCAGTGATACTAGTCAGAAACTAATATTGTTTACCCTTTGAGGTCAATTAAGATTAATCAAGATCTAGTGTCATTTACGTTTATTTTACCGCAGACCAGAAGTTAATGTTATTTACACTTGTGTAACCAGAGTTACTAACCAGAGATTATGGGCTCTATTACAGTCTCCGCGCAAATTCAAACGCGCTGCACAATTTTTTATGCGCACAACGTTAAACGTTAACGCGTGTAAATTAACACTGGTATTACGATCCGAGCGCATTTTTTCATCCGTCAAAAAAATTGCACGTAAAAAAGACGCGAAAAAAACGCGCGTGCAGAAATCGGTGGGCAGACTGTTTTTTCACGCGATTCAGCCAATCTGAATTAACCTCCCTGGCGGTATTCCCGAGTGTGACTCGGGGTTAAATTTTGCTACTGCGAACGGTAACCCCGAGCCACACTCGGGCTGGATGTTTACTCCCCTCCTCCTGGCTCCCTCGCTGTCCCCGCAGTGTGATCGCAGCGAGCTGCTTTCTGGATGGCTCCCTGCGAGTCACATGATGCAGAGGGGCTGGACCGCAGCAAATGTCATTCACAAAACTCACTGAATACAAATGGAAATGTTTATGAACGGCCACTAGGTGGCAGTACAGGATAAGAAATAGACCATACATCGTCTCACCCTTGTTCTCAGACAGATTTCAGTGTTTTTTGTTGTATTTTATTGAATATCATTTATTTGCATTATTTTGGATAATTATTTTTGGGATAATAAATTATTATTTCGTGTTTCAAACTTTATCGGACTCCGTGTATTTACTAATTTTTTTAAATTAATTAATTAATTAATTTATAAAGGATTTTACCAGTAAGAACTCTTGATTTCACAGATTTCAGTGCGTGATTCCTAATTATTACAGGCTAACTATGTACAAAAACACGTTTCCTTTAAAAAAAAATTGATACGCTTTTAGACACAAAATTTTGAAAAAATTAGACCGCCAGGGAGGTTAAGAACCACAATTGTCTCCCGTTCAGTTTTTGCGCCTGTCAAAATCAATCTGTGTATATATGCTGCAGCAATAACAAAAACACGCACAACTTCTCCATTTTATTGTTTGGGTATGTGTAGAATGTGTAACTATACTTTGCTGTATTTTTTTATTCGTGCTGATGTATTTGGTTTCGGCCAGGACGTTCAGATTTGCCGTTACCACCAGCTTTTAAAAGACGTTAAAATTATGCACAGGGCTGGATTAAGATCTCAATGGGTCTGGAGCTGAAGATTTTAGTGGCTTTTTTGGAATTTAGTGAAATGAAAACATATTTTAGGTTACTTAATAGTGCATATACGTATATATCTAACCAGGCAGATACGGTGTGAGGACATTTATATTCAGATTTCAATGTGTAAAATAATTTTTTCAAATTTTATCATCCAAACCTTCGTGGTTATATATTTCTAAGAATATAAATTCTTACATATTCTATATGGAATTCTTGTTAAAAAATTTAAATGGGAACCTTTTACTGCGTTTTTCTGAGAAAATATACAATTTTAACCAAAAATTTAATAAACTTAATATTTCCCTGGTGTTTTGGAGGACGGTGTTTTATGAATAATATAACTATGTATAAAATACTGAACTTGCTCGCAGCGTGGGAAATGAGAAGGTGAGTAATGGTAGTGGTATTGCTCATCTTATACGTGACAAATGGACAATGCCATCGCTTTGGAAATAAAAATATATAAATAATAAAAAAAAAAAAATTTCTTTTAGATTTTACATGGTCACGTTTAGACTCTGACCTGGCCAATGACACCTCACTAGACCTTGTGAGGTGTAAAGATTAGTGACACAGGGTTTCAAAGTCCACCACCCCCCAGAGCTCTTTGCTGCAAGGCGGCATTTAGGTTTTTGATGTAACAATTTGTAATAACGGATTGTGCCATTGGTGGTGACATGAGAAATGAGATGGTGAGTCAGTGCAGCATCATTGTTCACTTTATAATTGTAAAGTGAAAAATATTTAAAAAAATTATTTTATTTTTATTGTTACATAAACCTGGTCAGGTTTGGTATCATTGGCAAGGCCATGTTCTGGCCTTTCCAGTGATACCTCACATGACCCTGTAGCTGCTATGGCGTTGGAGATACAGGGGTCCAAATGCCAATCAATGCAGACCTAAGTATCCTTTCTCTGGGCCTATTCTGGGGCATGGGCCTGGAGCAGCTGCTCCATCAGCCCCTATGTTAATCCGGCCCTGATTATGCGCGCAAACGTCGTTCGTAAAAATTTGCGCATCGATTGTAATACCATCTGCGTACCAGCGCACGAACGCATTTGCGCTCACAATGTTAAGTATGAGATGCGCGCACGAACTTGCGCTCACGCAGGGTCATTCGCGTTAGAAGTTAACGCGCATCTTTTGCGCGAACGTTGAAATACGACGTTTGGTGCAAAGGGTTTTGTCCCTCGCGTTAATGTGTTTTTGCGCACGTGCACATTTTTGCGCGAAGAGTGTAATAGAGCCCCAATTCTATCTATGTTTATGTTAATCCCTTAAGGACCAAGGGTCTTTAAAGTCAATGCATTTATGACGTAAAGGTTGCGTCATTGGTCCTTAAGGTGTTAATATTAACCATAAGTTAACATCGTCTACATTGGACGCTCAATGCATTCGTGAATTTCTAATTCGATTGACGATTATGTGTGATGTGTTTTTAGTTTCACGTGTAATTTTCTTGTAGAGACGCTTTGATATGTGATTGATTTCCTACAATGAGGTTTGATTGATTGATTGATATACAGTTGTGTTCAAAATTATTCAACCCCCACTGAAATTGAGTGTTTTGGCCAGTTTGACATTGATTTTGATCATTCAGTCATCTTGCTTACAATTAAATCAAAGAGGCACGTGTAGGTCAGACAAATATAACATAACATTTATAATGAAATAACCACAAATGTCTTTTCTGTGCTCACATCATTATCAGTTTTATTCAACCCCCAAGTGACATTCAATCTTAGTACTTAGTACAACATCCTTTTACAGTTATAACAGCTTTTAAACGTGAAGCATAGCTTGACACAAGTGTCTTGCAGCCATCTACGGGTATCTTCGCCCATTCGTCATGGGCAAAAGCCTCCAGTTCAGTCACATTCTTAGGCTTGCGCACTGCAACTGCTTTCTTTAAGTCCCACCAGAGGTTCTCAATCGGATTTAAGTCAGGTGACTGCGATGGCCACTCCAAAATGTTCCAGCCTTTAATCTGCAACCATGCTCTAGTGGACTTGGAGGTATGCTTGGGATCATTGTCCTGTTGAAAGGTCCAACGTCTCCCAAGCCTCAGGTTTGTGACGGACTGCATCACATTGTCATCCAATATCTCCTGGTACTGAAGAGAATTCATGGTACCTTGCACACGCTGAAGCTTCCCTGTACCTGCAGAAGCAAAACAGCCCCAAAGCATGATTGACCCCCCCCCCCCGCCATGCTTCACAGTAGGCAAGGTGTTCTTTTCTTCATAGGCCTTGTTCTTCCTCCTCCAAACATAGCGTTGATCCATGGGCCCAAACAGTTCTAATTTTGTTTCATCAGTCCACAGAACACTATCCCAAAACTTCTGTGGTTTGTCCACATGACTTTTGGCATACTGCAGTCGACTCTTCTTATTCTTTGGAGACAGCAAGGGGGTGCGCCTGGGAGTTCTGGCATGGAGGCCTTCATTACGCAGTGTGCGCCGTATTGTCTGAGCTGAAACTTCAGTACCCACATCTGACAAATCTTTTCTCAGTTCCTCAGCAGTCACACGGGGACTTTTCTCCACTCTACGCTTCAGGTAGCGCACAGCAGTCGAAGTCAGCATCTTCTTTCTGCCACGACCAGGTAGCGTTTCAACAGTGCCCTTTGCCTTGAATTTGCGAATGATGCTTCCTATGGTCTCTCTTGGTATGTTTAACATCTTTGCAATCTTCTTATAGCCATTGCCCTTCCTGTGAAGAGCAATCACCTCTTCTCTTGTCTTCCTGGACCATTCTCTTGACTTCACCATGTTTGTAACCACACCAGTAAATGTCTAGAAGGAGCTGAGTATCACAGTCATTTTAAAGCTGCCTAATTGGTGCTTATTATGCTTGATTGCTGCTCCGTGACATCCACAGGTGTTTTCAATACCTGATTGAAAACACTTGAATGAACCTCTGTTCTTCAGAGTGGTAGTCTTTAAGGGGTTGAATAATTGTGTCAATGAAGAATTCACAAAAGAAACATTTACTACTGTATTACAAAACCAATTGATGTCATTTTAGTTGCATATGGTTCTTTAAAAAGTCCTTGTAGGATTTCATTCTGAATACAATTACAAATGTACACTAAATTCCCTAAAACCCTTTACAGCATTGGGGGTTGAATAATTTTGAACACAACTGTATGTGAGGATTTGAGTGCCGTATGTAAGATACCTGTGGTGGTGGAGATGATTCACAGGGATGTCTTTGCGGTTTCTTATGTAATTGGTGTTTCATTGAAGTTTCTTTTGTATTTTGTATTTGCTTAATACTTTGAGTTATATGCATATATATTGTTTATACGAATTGTCAATAAAGCTAATCATCTGCTTTTACACAAAACGGCTTCGTGTTCTGTGGTTAGGCACTACACCGATCCTGCGGTGAATTCAGCAACCACCGCAGGGTTCCCGAAGTGCACCGAAGGGATCTGCTGAACAGATTGCCGAACGCAGCCTGCCAAATGCAGTCGAACTGACCGGCGAACGCTGCCGAACTAGGGGGGAAACTGCAATTTTTAAAAAGCTTTTAAAACGATAAAAATTAATGAAAATAATAAAAAGGTCTGTTACAGAATAAAAAAAACGCCATTTAAAAAAAATTGGAAAAAAAAAATTTGCCGAAAAAATCCAGAGAAATGCCTAAAAAAATTCTAACAGGGTTATCCAAAGAGATTCGAAAAGTCACCGCACGTTCGGTGACTTTTCGTTCTCTTCAATTCGGTTCCTTTTGCCGATTGCATTTCGGTGACCCTGCGGTGTATTCAGCAAACACCACAGGGTCCCCGAATTGCAGGGAAAAGCTGCCGAAAACCTGACGAAAACTAACCGAATGCACTATGAAAACAAGCAAAAACATCTGGATTAACCTTCGAAGAGGAGCCGAACAGGAGCCGAAAAGGAGCCGAATCACACAGAGCCGAAGCAGCTGTGACGTAGAGGAGGCAGTGAATAAATTAGAAAAACCATCTGTATGAATCTGGGAAAAAGAAACGCTGTTTGCAAAGAAACTACTGAGCGAAAATGTCTGAAATTTTCACAGGAGATCCAGGGAATGATAATAAAGAGGGCTGTTACAAAAAAAATAAGCAAACTGAAAAAAAAAAAAAAAAAAAATCGGACTTTTAATTTTTTTTTAAAAAATTCAGAAAAATGCTTAAAGTATCCTAAAAAATCTATAAATAAAGAGACTTTTTGCTGCAGAATTTTATAATGAACGGTTTATTAGATATTGAATTAAATCGGGAATATTTTTAACATTGAAGCCTATGGGATTCTCCTGAATAAATTTGCCGAATTAAACCACCGAATGGCAGAGCATTAGGGGAACCTTTCACTGCTGGTTTGTGTTCTCTGAATAGCCGAAGCAGTGCTTTTTGATGGGGATTTCACTGCCCTCGAACAGGCACCGAACAGGCACCGTATGTGCAGGCAATTCGACAGGATTTGGCGAATTGCCTGCTCTCTGGATAGCCGAATGGCCAGGAAAGGTAACCGAACACTGATTTTCAGCGTTCGGTTACCTTTCTCAAGCAATTCGAATCTCTTTGGATAACCCTGTATGAAATTAATAAATAAAAAGACTTTCAGGGTTATCCAAAGAGATTCGAAAAGTCACCGCACGTTCGGTGACTTTTTGTTCTCTTCAATTCGGTTCCTTTTGCCGATTGCATTTCGGTGACCCTGCGGTGTATTCAGCAAACAGCACAGGGTCCCCGAATTGCAGGGAAAAGCTGCCGAAAACCTGACGAAAACTAACCGAATGCATGCTGAAAACAAGCAAAAACATCTGGATTAACCTTCGAAAAAGCCGAACAGGAGCCGAACAGGAGCCGAACAGGAGCCGAATCACACAGAGCCGAAGCAGCTGTGACGCAGAGGAGGCAGTGAATAAATTAGAAAAACCATTTGTATGAATCTGGGAAAAAGAAACGCTGTTTGCAAAGAAACTACTGAGCGAAAATGTCTGAAATTTTCACAGGAGGTCCAGGGAATGATAATAAAGAGGGCTGTTACAAAAAAAATAAGTTAACTGAAAAAAAAAAAAAAAAAAATCGGACTTTTTAAAAAAAAAAAAAAATCTGAAAAATGCTTAAAGTATCCTAAAAAATCTATAAATAAAGAGACTTTTTGCTGCCAGAATTTTATAATGAACGGTTTATTAGATATTGAATTAAAATGGGAATATTTTTAACATTGAAGCCTATGGGATTCTCCTGAATAAAATTGCCGAATGAAACCACCGAATGGCAGGGCATTAGGGGAACCTTTCACTGCTGGTTGTGTTCTCTGAATAGCCGAAGCAGTGCTTTTTCATGGGGATTTCACTGCCCTCGAACAGGAACCGAACAGGCACCGTATGTGCAGGCAATTCGCCAGGATTTGGCGAATTGCCTGCTCTCTGGATAGCCGAATGGCCAGGAAAGGTAACCGAATGCTGATTTTCAGCATTCGGTTACCTTTCTCAAGCAATTCGAATCTCTTTGGATAACCCTGTTTGTTGCAAATGAAAAGAATAAACGGTTGAATAAAAAACAGTTAGAATGGTATTTTATTTTTTTTGTACATTGAAACCTATGGGATTCGCCGGTTTAAACCCGTCGAACTGAAACAGCCAAAATCTGGGCATTTCGACAACATTTTGGCGTAGTTTGGTGTTCTCTGAATAGAGTAACCATCACTTCTCTAGCCACGAAATTGCAGCATACACTGAAATTCCCCGTTTGGTGCAATTATTTGGTGGCTAGTTTGGCTTTTATTGAATAACCCTTATAAGTCCCTGAGTGCCGCCTCCTCCACACAATTGGTCTATATATCTATATACAGTATAATCATTCACACATCCTACCCAGAATTCATTGCTGCATATGAAGATTGCAACAAATGAGCCCCTGGGAAGTAGCATTATAAAATGTATCAGCAGCCAAACACAAAGTAACTGAGCGCATGGAGATCACGCAGCGGCTCTGAACCTGGGATAATATTTAGGCCAAAATCAATATTTTTTTATTTTTCAGTCTCTGCTGTTCCAGTGCTGGATTTATAGCTCACCTTCTTTAATTTCTGGGGTCTCGGGGTGCCCGTCTGTGCTGCTCCCGCTTTCAGATGCCGCGGAATATCGGTCTGACGCTTCTCCCTAATGAAAAATAACACACAATGCTTTATGTCCATTATTAAATACATTTCCCATGATGCTTTGCTATCTTACAGGGACCGAGCATCATGGAGAATCATGGGGAATTTAGATCTGAAGCATCTGGAGTAGTTGGGCGAGCCAGAGAGGAACACTTCATCCCTATGCTAGTCCTGTACAATATTGCATAAATTAAATGTATTTCAGGCGTTATGACAGATTGGTAACGTAGAGATTAGGGGCTCTATTACATTCTTCGCGCAAAAATGTATGCGTGCGCAAAAACGCATTAACGCGAGGGGAAAAACCCTTTGCGCTGACCGTCAAATTACGACGTTCACGCATACGATGCGCGTTAACGTCTAGTGCGAGTTACCCTGCGAGAGCGAATGTTCGTGCGCACATCCCATACTTAACATTGTGAGCACAAATGCGTTTGTGCGCTGGTGCGCGCATGGAATTACAATCTTCCCGCAAAATTTAACGGACAGCGTTTGCGCGTATGATTTTAACGTCTTTGAAAAGCTGGTGGTTACGGCAAATTGTAACAACCTGACCGTATCAAACTGTGGATTCACAACGGAGAACGTCGATGCGCATGTTTTTTTTTACTAGATCTGTCAAAAATGACGGCCACTATCCTGTCTTCCGTCAAAATGTACGTCTGTTGTGCGCAGTCCGTAAAAAATGACGGACTCGCGTCAAAAATTACATTGTGCTCACTGATTTCTGCACGCAACGGTACTTTGCGTGCATTTTTGCGTGACGGTTTTACGAACGTTATTTTTTGACGGATGAGAAAAATGCGCGAGGATTGTAATACCACTGTTAAAATACCACTGTTAATTTTCACGCGATAACGCATTATGCTGTGCGCAAAAATTTTTTTGCTGCGCGGGCAAAATTGCATGAAGAATGTAATAGGGCGTAGGTGTCTGTTCATTATGTATCACTGTATATCATTACTAGAGACCTCAACACAGCACCGGCGGATGCATGCATCACAGTGAATGCTGCAGGATCCTCTATGGTCGGTAATGCATGGGGTAGAAGACATCTGTAGGTAATCGTCCATTTGGTTGTGTTTATTTATGTGTTTAAACCAGCACTAACTACACGTTACATTGTTAAAGCTGCCTGAAATGGACACACAGAACGACAGGTCCACGTCATGTCAGGACTGGAGCGGCGCATTCAGGTCACTGTCACTAATCTGATTTATTGTGTGAACATCCAGCTTGGTACCTTGTGCTGTGTCTGTCGCGGACTTTCTGTTGGAGGTGGAGAGCTGTCGAAGACCACGTCTGCAAGGAGACCACTGATGTCTTGAATCACCTGGTTAGTGAAGGAAAGGAACAGTGTTACAGCTACAACAGACAGTGAGATCCGTGAAAACAAGTGCAAAGCAGACAGCGAGATCCGTGAAAACAAGTGCAAAGCAGACAGCGAGATCCGTGAAAACAAGTGCAAAGCAGACAGCGAGATCCGTGAAAACAAGTGCAAAGCAGACAGCGAGATCAGTGAAAACAAGTGCAAAGCAGACAGCGAGATCCGTGAAAACAAGTGCAGAGCAGACAGCGAGATCCGTGAAAACAAGTGCAGAGCAGACAGCGAGATCCGTGAAAACAAGTGTAAAGCAGACAGCGAGATCCGTGAAAACACGTGCAAAGCAGACAGCGAGATCCGTGAAAACAAGTGTAAAGCAGACAGCGAGATCCGTGAAAACAAGTGCAAAGCAGACAGCGAGATCCGTGAAAACAAGTGCAAAGCAGACAGCGAGATCCGAGAATACAAGTGCAAAGCAGACAATGAGATCAGTGAAAATAAGTGCAAAGCAGACAACGAGATCCGTGAAAACAAGTGCAAAGCAGACAACGAGATCAGTGAAAATAAGTGCAAAGCAGACAACGAGATCCATGAATCCAAGCTCAGAGCAGACAGCGAGATCCGTGAAAACAAGTGCAAAGCAGACAGCGAGATCCGTGAAAACAAGTGCAAAGCAGACAACGAGATCAGTGAAAACAAGTGCAAAGCAGACAGCGAGATCCGTGAAAACAAGTGCAAAGCAGACAGCGAGATCCGTGAAAACAAGTGCAAAGCAGACAACGAGATCAGTGAAAACAAGTGCAAAGCAGACAGCAAGATCCGTGAAAACAAGTGCAAAGCAGACAGCGAGATCCGTGAAAACAAGTGTAAAGCAGACAGCGAGATCCTTGAAAACAAGTGCAAAGCAGACAGCGAGATCCGAGAATACAAGTGCAAAGCAGACAATGAGATCAGTGAAAATAAGTGCAAAGCAGACCACGAGATCCGTGAAAACAAGTGCAAAGCAGACAACGAGATCAGTGAAAACAAGTGCAAAGCAGACAGCGAGATCCGTGAAAACAAGTGCAAAGCAGACAGCGAGATCCGTGAAAACAAGTGCAAAGCAGACAACGAGATCAGTGAAAACAAGTGCAAAGCAGACAGCGAGATCCGTGAAAACAAGTGTAAAGCAGACAACGAGATCAGTGAAAACAAGTGTAAAGCAGACAGCGAGATCCGTGAAAACAAGTGCAAAGCAGACAGCGAGATCCGAGAATACAAGTGCAAAGCAGACAACGAGATCAGTGAAAACAAGTGCAGAGCAGACAGCGAGATCCGTGAAAACAAGTGCAAAGCAGACAGCGAGATCCGAGAATACAAGTGCAAAGCAGACAACGAGATCCGTGAAAACAAGTGCAAAGCAGACAACGAGATCAGTGAAAATAAGTGCAAAGCAGACAACGAGATCCATGAATCCAAGCTCAGAGCAGACAGCGAGATCCGAGAATACAAGTGCAAAGCAGACAGCGAGATCCGAGAATACAAGTGCAGAGCAGACAACGAGATCAGCGAAAATAAGTGCAAAGCAGACAACGAGATCAGTGAAAATAAGTGCAAAGCAGACAACGAGATCCATGAATCCAAGCTCAGAGCAGACAGCGAGATCCGAGAATACAAGCTCAGAAGAGACAGCGAGATCAGCGAATACAAACTCCGATCTCGCCTTATTACTGGTCAAAGCCAACCTCAAGACTTTCAAAAACACCCCAAACTTTATGTGCACCCATCAGATCCTGCAAACTCAGAATTCACTGAGACTCTGCAAGCTCAATGGGTACTAGTCAAAACTTGCAAGTTCAACACCTACCAGCAAGACCCTGCACGCTCAATGCCTACCAGCAAGACCCTGCACGCTCAATGCCTACCAGCAAGACCCTGCACGCTCAATGCCTACCAGCAAGACCCTGCCTGCTCAATGCCTACCAGCAAGACCCTGCCTGCTCAATGCCTACCAGCAAGACCCTGCACGCTCAATGCCTACCAGCAAGACCCTGCACGCTCAATGCCTACCAGCAAGACCCTGCAGATCAATGCCTACCAGCAAGACCCTGCACGCTCAATGCCTACCAGCAAGACCCTGCACGCTCAATGCCTACCAGCAAGACCCTGCACGCTCAATGCCTACCAGCAAGACCCTGCACGCTCAATGCCTACCAGCAAGACCCTGCACGCTCAATGCCTACCAGCAAGACCCTGCACGCTCAATGCCTACCACCAAGACCCTGCACGCTCAATGCCTACCACCAAGACCCTGCACGCGTAATGCCTACCACCAAGACCCTGCACGCGTAATGCCTACCAGCAAGACCCTGCACGCGTAATGCCTACCAGCAAGACCCTGCACGCGTAATGCCTACCAGCAAGACCCTGCACGCGTAATGCCTACCAGCAAGACCCTGCACGCGTAATGCCTACCAGCAAGACCCTGCACGCGTAATGCCTACCAGCAAGACCCTGCACGCTCAATGCCTACCAGCAAGACCCTGCACGCTCAATGCCTACCAGCAAGACCCTGCCTGCTCAATGCCTACCAGCAAGACCCTGCACGCTCAATGCCTACCAGCAAGACCCTGCCTGCTCAATGCCTACCAGCAAGACCCTGCACGCTCAATGCCTACCAGCAAGACCCTGAACGCTCATCTCCTACCAGCAAGGCCAACATCTACCGGTAAGGTCTTGCACAAACTCGAGAGGAGTTTTCTAAAAACGCATTAAGAGTTTAGTTGGTCAGACCTCAGGAAGGTTAAAATAACCACAACAGGCAACTAGTTATCACAGCGACTCATTGTTCTATGCTTAGATCACAGGACAGGCCTCAGGATCATCATTGTTACTTCCAGACCTGACAGCTTATCCTGTGGGTGACTTTGTGACACTGGGAGCTAAATAAGTCACTTGGGTCAAACATCCCACCTTGTACCAGGCCTGTAGCCGAGACCAGAAGCCATGCTTACTGTGCCTCTAATGAATGGAAGAGGGTTCAGAGGCGACATTATGGCTATGTGCCCAAAACACAATGAGGCCTGGGCTCGACTCCCGCACACTGGACGCTCTATGTGCTCCATTTATGGATTTTATTGGTAAGTCACTCACTGCTTCATGAACATCTTTGAAGACCCGGCATAAAATGTGGAGGAAAAAATAAAAAGTATAAAAACGGATGTTTTAAAACGTTTTGCCATTAATCGTTATTAAATTAGGTTTTTTTATCAATGGGGCTTTGTTCTGAATGGACTCTGCCAGGCCTGACGTTTGAACTGGAATATAAAGAGGAGACCCATTCATAAAGCGGCGCCTACAGGATGAGCGCACAAAGCGCCCGTCTCAGCAATCAGGCTGCGGGGTTACCGGGGTTGCTGGATAAAAAGTAAAAACACACGTTGCCCCTGCATGGGAAAACGGCTCAAAAGATGCTCAACTGCTTTATGTCTCTGTTAAATTCTGCTTCCATTGGCTTCACGTGAAAAAGCCAAATGAGCTTTACCAGAGGAATCCCAAACCCCGGCCCAGAATGGCCTTTAAGCAAAAACCACATAATAAACACCCGGGAGATGCTCCAAAAAGAACAAAAAGGCTGCAATGCCAAACCTCCCCAGCGTCCCCATGGAATATCCCTATTGTGAACCGAAATCTCCTGTAAGCCTAATGTCATTTATAAGGGGCTCCTCTATATATTCAGGGTGTGCGGGTGTCTTTTTAGGGGCTCCTCTATATATTCAGGGTGTGTGGGTGTCTTTTTAGGGGCTCCTCCACATATTCAGGGTGTGCGGGTGTCTTTTTAGGGGCTCCTCTATATATTCAGGGTGTGTGGGTGTCTTTTTAGGGGCTCCTCCATATATTCAGGGTGTGCGGGTGTCTTTAGGGGCTCCTCTATATATTCAGGGTGTGTGGGTGTCTTTTTAGGGGCTCCTCCATATATTCAGGGTGTGCGGTGTCTTTAGGGGTTCCTCCATATATTCAGGGTGTGCGGGTGTCTTTTTAGTGGCTCCTCCATATATTCAGGGTGTGCGGTGTCTTTAGGGGTTCCTCCATATATTCAGGGTGTGCGGGTGTCTTTTTAGGGACTCCTCCATATATTCAGGGTGTGCGGGTCTCTTTTTAGGGGCTCCTCCATATATTCAGGGTGTGGGTGTCTTTTTAGCGGCTCTTCCATATATTCAGGGTATGTGGGTGTCTTTAGTGGCTCCTCCATATATTCAGGGTGTGCGGGTGTCTTTAGTGGCTCCTCCATATATTCAGGGTGTGCGGGTGTCTTTAGTGGCTCCTCCATATATTCAGGGTGTGCGGGTGTCTTTTTAGCGGCTCCTCCATATATTCAGGGTGTGTGGGTGTCTTTAGTGGCTCCTCCATATATTCAGGGTGTGCGGGTGTATTTTTAGGGGCTCCTCCATATATTCAGGGTGTGTGGGTGTATTTTTAGGGGCTCCTCCATATATTCAGGGTGTGTGGGTGTCTTTTTTTAGGGGTTCCTCCATATATTCAGGGTGTGCGGGCGTCTTTTTAGAGGCTCTTCCATATATTCAGGGTGTGCGGGTGTCATTTTAGGGGCTCCTCCATATATTTAGGGTGTGAAGGTGCCCTTTTCAGAGCTCCATCATATATTCGGGTGTGTGGGTGTATAATTAGTGCTTCTTTAAATGTGCGGGTGTATAACAGAGCTGCATAGCAATAAACCTCCCAGCAATGAGTCGGTTACCTCCCCATGCCCCGTTACCTCCACACCACCATTCCTCACCTTCAGCCACTGCTCTGCCTGCTCCTTGCTCTGCATTCCCAGCACAATGACATCGGCGTTGGCCGGCACGATCTTGAGTTTGTGCTCCTTCTTTCGGACCTGCTTCTCTTTGTATGTGACGGTGCAGCTGATCAGACTCACGTCCAGCAGAGCGTTTTGCTCCTTCGAGCTCTTGTAACACTGAAACGTAGAACAGACATTAAACCTGTGAACAGGAGCTGCTCCTTCCTAATGCGACACCCTGAGAACAGGCGATGAGGAGCAATGTGTAACCCATCAACCAGGTCATCAACATAGAGACATTACACAATGTAACCCCCGAAGGACCAATGAGGGAATTATTCCATTGTAACGATGAAGTCTTTATAGATGTCGCTTTAAAATACAGCCGCCCAATCGAACGAAGGATGCCGAGCTATATAGAGCTATTAATAAAGTGCTCCAGGTGGGTGTAGACAATCCACATCTGGGGGGGCCGGAGTTTGACAGCCCTGCCTTAAGGGATTCACGTAGATCTGATCCCTCATAATACGTACGGCTGCTTTTTAATGAATGCAGATTTCTCTCGGAAATAAAGACGTACCTTGTGGCGAAGTGTCTTTCCTGGACGCTCTCCGCACCATAACAACCTCAGCTTATTAGAATGGCTACAGTACGAGCACCGTGTCCCCACAGGCACAGATTCCCACCTGCTTTCTTAAAACAGCGCTTCAAAGCAGAGTCTTTGCGAGGTTGGGTTTATAGATGTGGAAGTGCTAGTGTTGGCAGATTCTCCATGGTTTTCTGGACATATAATAACATTTACGACTGATGGGCAGTGTGTGAAAAGTGCTACCCAAAAGTATGCTTAACTTGAGCACAAATCGTTAATCAGTGTGTCCAGGAAAATGTGGCGGATCTGGCGGCCGATATAGTAACTAAATGATGCAGTGCATCAATGTAGTTAATTTGTGTGCGCGCGTGTGTGAAATGTGTAGTTTTATCAGTGTGTGAGTCTTAATTGGGCGACATAGGCAGTCGTCTAAGGCCTCTCTCAAACAGGGGCCTCACATGATAGAATGTACATGGCATACCAGTGTGCACGCAGCATTCCACACAAATACACTCCTACATACACCCATCTGCAGAGAGAGACAGGGGGCTCTTAAGATGTTTTGCATTAATTCCTCTATATTTTAGGAGACTTAGGAGAAGCGTCACATTAGAGCCTGGCCTAAGGCCTCACTGTCTCTATGGCCACCTCTGTGTGTCTCTATTATTTGTGCGTCTGTATGTATAGTCCCTCATCGGCTCTCCAGGAGAAGAATGTGATTGGGTATGACCAGGCATGCTGGGAGGTATCACAGCAGCTGGATCAGGCTGTGGGTTTTACAGTAGAGTATGTTTGAAATTTCTCAAAATGCAGTAAAGTCAGGATTTCCCTAGGGGGTCTGTGGTGGGATTCCTGGTGGGATGACCCGGCTTACCATCAGTCTGTTGTCCTTTATGACACAGAGCTGCTTCGCCCACTGGCCGAGCCACTTCTTCCGCCACAGGAATGCGCAGATCAAAGCGTCCTTCATGAGTTCGATGGACGCCTCGGTGGATGGCCACTGGTGCTGGTGAGCAGCGCCTTTCCCTTTGTTGCTCTCCTCTTCATCATAGGATTCGTACGAGCTGCTGACGGCCTCGCCGTCCTCTGCAATCATTTCAAAGGGCGTTTAGTCACAGTACAAGGCAAACAGCAACGCAACACATGCAGGATGGAGATAGAGGGGGGCCATGCATGGATTACTCTACCCTACATGAACTGGGTCAATGGTGACTCTTTACAGGTGCACTTTATACAGTGCTGTACATTATACAGTTATCTACTGTGCATTACAGAAGCACCTTATAAAAGCTCTGTGCATTATGTACCTGTAAAGAACAGTACTAGAGCCCTGTAAAATATCCCCTGTAATGTACAGCACTGAGCCTTGTATAAAGTGTGTAATAACGTATAGTAATGTATAACGTGCGCCTATAATGAACAATACTAAATTCCTGTATAAAACACACCTATAATGTGCAGCACTGTATAAAGCGCACCTGTATTGTACAGTACTACAGCCCTGTATACACAGTGCTTTACATTACTATGGAATCTTATACAGGGCTGTAGTACAGTACATTACAGATGCGCTTTATACAGTGCTGTGCATTACAGGGGAATCTTAAACTGCTCCTGTAATGCACAATACTAGACCCCTGTATAGTGTACACCTGTAATGTACAGTACTATAGCCCTGTATATACGGTGTTTACACTACAGGTAAGCCTTATACAGGGATCTAATACTGTACAATACAGGTGCACTTTATATAGTGCTGTGCGGTATAGGGAAACCTTAAAGTCACCTGTAATATACGGTACTAGATCCCTGTATAATGTACAGCACTATATCAGGTGCACCTGTAATGTACAGTCCAGGAGCCCTGTATGAAGAGTGTTGTAATGTACAGTACTGGAGCCCTGTATAAAGTGCGCTGTAATGTACAGTGCACCTTCTTGTGATAAGATATGCACATGTGAGGGTCGCATCGCAGTATACAGACAGAAACACTTGTTGCCCCAAAAAGCACCAGCAGAAGCCGGCACGCATTCTGCAGAATATCCCCTCCTCCCCAAAGAAAAACATACTTGGCACGCACAGGCGGCGGCGGCCCCAGAATAACTCGCTTCTTACTGCGGAATTTATGTTTTTATTCCAGAGAGATAGAGACCACAAACATGAGCTCGGGAACGCGCGGCTATCTATGGAATAACCAGATACCATATCCATTGTTTCTGCATATTTTGTGAAAGCGCTGTCCTATCAAAAGGGCGAGTGAGTCATACGTCCGGCTACTTTAATCAGCGCTGATGGTACGGAATATACTTTGTTATCTCACCTTCCAAGTATTGCATGATTTTATAAATATATATATATATATATACACGGGTAGATCGGCTTATTTTAAGAATAAATAAATGGAAATATTAAACCTATAAACCCGGCAGGTCCTGACAATGAAGGAACGTTATCTGGGCTAAAGTGGGGCTGTTTATACACACAGCGTGAGGTGCTTGGGTCTGTCCATACACACAGCGTGAGTGGTGCGGGGCTGTCCATACACACAGCCCAATATGCGCGGGACTGTCTATACACACAGCGTGAGTTGCGCGGGGCTGTCTGTACACACAGCGTGAGTTGCGCGGAGCTGTCTATACACACAGCGTGAGTTGCGCGGGGCTGTCTATACACACAGCGTGAGTTGCACGGGGCTGTCTATACACACAGCGTGAGTTGCACGGGGCTGTCTATACACACAGCGTGAGTTGCGCGGGGCTGTCTATACACACAGCGTGAGTTGCGCGGGGCTGTCTATACACACAGCGTGAGTTGCGCGGGGCTGTCTATACACACAGCATGAGTTGCGCGGGGCTGTCTATACACACAGCGTGAGTTGCGCGGGGCTGTCTATACACACAGCGTGAGTTGCGCGGGGCTGTCTATACACACAGCGTGAGTTGCGCGGGGCTGTCTATACACACAGCGTGAGTTGCGCGGGGCTGTCTATACACACAGCGTGAGTTGCGCGGGGCTGTCTATACACACAGCGTGAGTTGCGCGGGGCTGTCTATACACACAGCGTGAGTTGCACGGGGCTGTCTATACACACAGCGTGAGTTGCGCGGGGCTGTCTATACACACAGCATGAGTTGCGCGGGGCTGTCTATACACACAGCGTGAGTTGCACGGGGCTGTCTATACACACAGCGTGAGTTGCACGGGGCTGTCTATACACACAGCGTGAGTTGCGCGGGGCTGTCTATACACACAGCGTGAGTTGCGCGGGGCTGTCTATACACACAGCGTGAGTTGCGCGGGGCTGTCTATACACACAGCGAGAGTTGCGCGGGGCTGTCTATACACACAGCATGAGTTGCGCGGGGCTGTCTATACACACAGCATGAGTTGCGCGGGGCTGTCTATACACACAGCATGAGTTGCGCGGGGCTGTCTGTACACACAGCGTGAGTTGCGCGGGGCTGTCTATACACACAGCGTGAGTTGCGCGGGGCTGTCCGTACACACAGCATGAGTTGCGCGGGGCTGTCCGTACACACAGCGTGAGTTGCGCGGGACTGTCTGTACACACAGCGAGAGTTGCGCGGGGCTGTCTGTACACACAGCGTGAGTTGCGCGGGGCTGTCTATACACACAGCGTGAGTTGCGCGGGGCTGTCTATACACACAGCGTGAGTTGCGCGGGGCTGTCCGTACACACAGAATGAGTTGCGCGGGGCTGTCCGTACACACAGCATGAGTTGCGCGGGGCTCTCTGTACACACAGCGTGAGTTGCGCGGGGCTGTCTATACACACAGCATGAGTTGCGCGGGGCTGTCTATACACACAGCATGAGTTGCGCGGGGCTGTCTATACACACAGCATGAGTTGCGCGGGGCTGTCTATACACACAGCATGAGTTGCGCGGGGCTGTCTGTACACACAGCGAGAGTTGCGCGGGGCTGTCTGTACACACAGCGTGAGTTGCGCGGGGCTGTCTATACACACAGAGTGAGTTGCGCGGGGCTGTCCGTACACACAGAATGAGTTGCGCGGGGCTGTCCGTACACACAGCATGAGTTGCGCGGGGCTCTCTGGTTCCCTCCTCTCATAAACCCCTGGCTGTCGTGTCGCTGCGCAGCATCCAGTCCTCATTAAATCCCTGCATACCGGTCACTGAAGCATCGTATGGTTCGGCCTCTTCGTAGTAACCTTCCGGTGAATCCACCTTGGTAACAGACGTGGAAACATTCTCCGGGATCTGGAAGACGAACACAATGTCAGATGTTACTTTGTTTCTCTGTAACATTTGGTCATTTTTTTCCCCGGTGACTCGAGGAACCATCTGAAAAGACAATTTGCTACAGTCCATTTGTCCTGGGCCGGAAGCCAAGAGAGGCCTCCATGTTTACGCCGAGGATACATGTTGTATATATGTTGACATGGCGGATTTAACCCTTGGCTGCCCGCATTAACAGGCGGCCCTCCTGGGGGGAATCCATAGGCAGACCCCCTCCCTGCTTTTTACATGTATAGGACCCGGGGACCGCGGCGCCGATCACTCGGGTTTGGAGGTTCATAAACTAGAGCAGGGTTGCCAAACTCCGCCCCCCAGGTGTTTGTGAACTACAACTCCCATGATTCCCTGGCCATCTGTTGCATTTAAAGAATTCCTGGGAAATGTAGGCATCAACATCTGGGTTTGGGGCAGCGTTTCACAGCCCTGGACTAGAGGGAATGGTTGCTTGTGAATCCTTTTGTTTCGTTGTGGTGGCTTTGCCAGCGCGAGCATCGCCAGCACTAGAATAAAACAATTCTGCATTAAGAGGGGATTATATCATTTTCCCGATATTGCCTCTACTAGAGTTATCAGTCAGAATGAAGGCTCCAACGTGTGCAGCAGCGCTGTACAGTGAGCTCAGCGCAGTCAGCAGGTGGCTGCAGTCTGTATAGCCGGGTATATACGGATCATCGGACTCGGGTTTAGCTTTGCGGCTTTTCCAGCTGGACGTATCATTAATACACGCGAACCCGAGCAGAAACCACAAGGAAACACACAGGAAAGGAAGAAGCGGAAATAAGGAAAGTGATTCTTTGAAGCGGTTCCAGACCCTGGGAAATCCACGCTAAGGCCTCAGTGAACTCGCCCCGACGTGCAGGAGATATGACAGGCCAGGAAAACGATATCCCGCAATCCTTTAAACTGATAAAAGCGTTCCATGTCACCGAGTGAGCACGAGGCCAGGACACAACCAGCTCCTGCCTGGACACGGCCAGGGGACAATCTCCACGTCACCGAGTGAGCACGAGGCCAGGACACAACCAGCTCCTGTCTGGACACGGCCAGGGGACAATCTCCATGTCACCGAGTGAGCACGAGGCCAGGACACAACCAGCTCCTGTCTGGACACGGCCAGGGGACAATCTCCATGTCACCGAGTGAGCACGAGGCCAGGACACAACCAGCTCCTGTCTGGACACGGCCAGGGGACAATCTCCACGTCACCGAGTGAGTACGAGGCCAGGACACAACCAGCTCCTGTCGGGACACGGCCAGGGGACAATCTCCACGTCACCGAGTGAGCACGAGGCCAGGACACAACCAGCTCCTGTCTGGACACGGCCAGGGGACAATCTCCACGTCACCGAGTGAGCACGTGGCCAGGACACAACCAGCTCCTGTCTGGACACGGCCAGGGGACAATCTCCACGTCACCGAGTGAGCACGAGGCCAGGACACAACCAGCTCCTGTCTGGACACGGCCAGGGGACAATCTCCACGTCACCGAGTGAGCACGAGGCCAGGACACAACCAGCTCCTGTCTGGACACGGCCAGGGGACAATCTCCACGTCACCGAGTGAGCACGAGGCCAGGACACAACCAGCTCCTGTCTGGACACGGCCAGGAGACAATCTCCACGTCACCGAGTGAGCACGAGGCCAGGACACAACCAGCTCCTGTCGGGACACGGCCAGGGGACAATCTCCACGTCACCGAGTGAGCACGAGGCCAGGACACAACCAGCTCCTGTCTGGACACGGCCAGGGGACAATCTCCACGTCACCGAGTGAGCACGAGGCCAGGACACAACCAGCTCCTGTCTGGACACGGCCAGGGGACAATCTCCATGTCACCGAGTGAGCACGAGGCCAGGACACAACCAGCTCCTGTCTGGACACGGCCAGGGGACAATCTCCATGTCACCGAGTGAGCACGAGGCCAGGACACAACCAGCTCCTGTCTGGACACGGCCAGGGGACAATCTCCACGTCACCGAGTGAGCACGAGGCCAGGACACAACCAGCTCCTGTCGGGACACGGCCAGGGGACAATCTCCACGTCACCGAGTGAGCACGAGGCCAGGACACAACCAGCTCCTGTCGGGACACGGCCAGGGGACAATCTCCATGTCACCGAGTGAGCACGAGGCCAGGACACAACCAGCTCCTGTCGGGACACGGCCAGGGGACAATCTCCACGTCACCGAGTGAGTACGAGGCCAGGACACAACCAGCTCCTGTCTGGACACGGCCAGGGGACAATCTCCACGTCACCGAGTGAGCACGAGGCCAGGACACAACCAGCTCCTATCTGGACACGGCCAGGGGACAATCTCCACGTCACCGAGTGAGCACGTGGCCAGGACACAACCAGCTCCTATCTGGACACGGCCAGGGGACAATCTCTGAATGACTTCACACGACCTTTAACTTATCACCTGCGAATGGAGATGCGCCACGGCGCCCAGGAGAACCGAAGATTACAAATCCCATTGGTTACAGCTACAAGTATTTATAAAGTGCCAACAAGTTCCATAGTGCTGCACAATGAGACAGAATAACAAATATACAAACTCGTTACACACACAGAGCAGTAGGAGAGAGGAACCTGCTCGAGTGCTTACAATCTAAGAGGAGGGGTGACCCGCTAGGTGGGGGTAAATAGAGCATGTGAAGTAACGGGGAGCACGTGGACTGTGTGGAAGATGGAGAACAGTATCGCACCCACAGATTCACCACTGTAAGGACAAGCAAGGCATCATGGGAGATCTAGTCCATATTTAGTGAACTTTGTGTGTGATCACGTGCCTCTGTACATGTGTCATATCTCACGCACACGCCAGGCCATAAGAAAAGGCACGCTTAGAAAAATCTGCACAAAATACGCATTTTGCTTAACAATAAGCAGCCAATAAGATCAATTCAGGATATACAGAGTCTGGGTATATAGATACAGTCAGTTTATTAGAGATTGTATCCGTATACTCTGATATTACCTGGGTATATACTGTCAGAGTATATGGATACACAGTCTGGGTATATAGACACAGTCAGCAAATACATTTATAGTCTGTTATATAGATACAAACCGTCTAAATGTAATGGGCCCTATTACATTCTTCACGCAAAAACGTGCGCAATGCGTGAATTTTTGCGCAAAGCGTTAAACATTAACGCGCGTAAATCAACGCTGGTATTACAATCCTCGCGCATTTTTTCATCCGTCAAAAAATAACGCGCGTAAAACGGATGCGCAGCAACGTGGCGCGCAGAAATCAGTGTGCGGACTGTTTTTTTTCACGCGATTCAGCCAATCAGAATTAAGAACCTTAATTGTCTCACGTTTTTGCGCCTGTCAAAGTCAATCTGCGCATATATGCTGCATCAATAAAAAAAACACATGACTTCTCAATTTTATTGGTTTGGGTATGTGTAGAATGTGTAACTATACTTTGCTGCGTATTTTTTTTGGGCTGGTGTGTTTGGTTTCGGCAGGTTGATAGAATTTGCCATTAACACCAGCTTTTAGGAGTTGCTAAAATTATGTGCGCAAAGGCTGTGCGTTACAAACTGCGCATAGATTGTAATACCATCCGCGTACCAGCGCACAAACGCATTTGCGCGCACAATGTTAAGTATAGGACATGCAAAGTACAGTAAGCTCGCACAGGTTCACCCGCGGTAGATGTATACGCGCGTTTGTTGCGCTGAGATTGTAATACGATGTTCAGCGCAAAGGGTTTTGCCCCTCGTGTTAATGCGTTTTTGCGCGGGTGCAAACGTATGCACGAAGATTGTAATAGGGCCCACATTGTATAAACTGACTGTATCTGTATACAAAGAAACAGTCACTAGTATATTTGATAGACCTATGATCGGAAGGCACAGGGTCACCATATCACACCCTTAAACCATCCTATAGTGATTAACCCTTTATGAGAGCTGTATTTACTGGCACTATAAGACTAAAGATAATAATAAAAGTGTTAGGATTAATATCCTCAGCTCTATAGAATGTCATAAAGCAGCGAGACAAAACAATCCTAAATAACAGACACATTGGAGCAAATATCAGAAAGTTACATCCTGTTTCCAATAAGATATTTACAAACAGTGAATCAAATGCCAGATCCACGCGAGGAGCCAGGAGGACAAAGCAGCAGATATCACAGTGGAAATATTCCGACTGGCGGCCATCCAACTGCCCCAACACCCCCTTCCCCCTCTACAATGGGCTTTCCATTGATTTATTAAGCCATAATATTCCTGAGAACTGGGTTAACTTGAGCGGACCCCAGGATCTCCAGCCGAAATAAAGGATTGGTCTTGAAGGGCCACTACCACTAACATAACCTGTAACTGGATTACTAGTGCATTATAATAAGACACATTATAAACACTTTATAAAACACCTTATAAAAACACATGCTGCTGTTTTTTTTCTTTGAATGAAGTAATTGCATTTAAAAAGGCAAATAAAGTTAGGATTTTATCTCCGGTTTCATTTTTATGGATTTTTCCCATGATGCAACATTTACCAAACTCTTAGTACAAGTCCCATTTTACAGCTGTGGTATAGGATAAAACAGTAGTGAAGAGGTAATGGGGTGGGGAGGAAGGGAATGTTTAGACATGGCTGCAGGGGATCTATTGTGTTGTCTCAGCTACCTGCTAAATGAGATCTGATAGTTGGTTTCCGACATAAGATACCTCACCCCTGGTAATGTCATTTACATACATCCCACACAATGCAAGTCAATAAGTCAGTTTTCTGGACTTCTGACCTATTCACTCCATTCTATGGCCAAAGCCAAACGATGAGGAGCAAGTGATGGAAACAAACTGGGGTGGAGGGGCAGTTTACAACACAAAATATCACACGATGGATGCACCCAGTGACACATAGAGGAAAATATCACACAATGGATGCACCCAGTGACACATAGAGGAAAATATCACACAATGGATGCTCCCAGTGACACATATAGAGGAAAATATCACACAATGGATGCACCCAGTGACACATATAGAGGAAAATATCACACAATGGATGCACCCAGTGACACATATAGAGGAAAATATCACACAATGGATGCACCCAGTGACACATATAGAGGGAAATATCACACAATGGATGCACCCAGTGACACATATAGAGGAAAATATCACACAATGGATGCACCCAGTGACACATATAGAGGAAAATATCACACAATGGATGTTCCCAGTGACACATATAGAGGAAAATATCACACAATGGATGCACCCAGTGACACATATAGAGGAAAATATCACACAATGGATGCACCCAGTGACACATATAGAGGAAAATATCACACAATGGATGCACCCAGTGACACATATAGAGGAAAATATCACACAATGGATGCACCCAGTGACGCATATAGAGGAAAATATCACACAATGGATGCACCCAGTGACACATATAGAGGAGAATATCACACAATGGATGCACCCAGTGACGCATATAGAGGAAAATATCACACAATGGATGCACCCAGTGACACATATAGAGGAAAATATCACACAATGGATGCACCCAGTGACACATATAGAGGAAAATATCACACAATGGATGCACCCAGTGACGCATATAGAGGAAAATATCACACAATGGATGCACCCAGTGACACATATAGAGGAGAATATCACACAATGGATGCACCCAGTGACGCATATAGAGGAAAATATCACACAATGGATGCACCCAGTGACACATATAGAGGAAAATATCACACAATGGATGCACCCAGTGACACATATAGAGGAAAATATCACACAATGGATGCACCCAGTGACACATATAGAGGAAAATATCACACAATGGATGCACCCAGTGACACATATAGAGGAAAATATCACACAATGGATGCACCCAGTGACACATATAGAGGAAAATATCACACAATGGATGCACCCAGTGACACATATAGAGGAAAATATCACACAATGGATGCACCCAGTGACACATATAGAGGAAAATATTTTCTTAACTAAACAAACAAGAGAAAAACAAAACACATGTAAGATATCAGCAAAGTCAAATTAACACAATAAGGACATTTCCCATTTTGGTGTTACTGTCCCTTTAAACAGATATAAAGAGCAATTTCTGTCCTGAGGGATTAGTATGATTTGTCACTGCTTTAACCCAAACTTCACAACTTTCCCGTCTCCTGTATAATGCTCTGGGAAACTTCAAAAGGTTTTTTTTCCCCAAAAGATCTTTTATTCTGCCCCTTCATCCCTTCTTAAAAGGAAACCCTTAAAAGATGAGGGTGTTTCAAAAAAGCTGAAATGAATGTGACCCCGGGGTTTATCCGGGGGAGCAGAGAGACCCCGGCCTCCCTCGCAAGTTCACGTCTGAACAGGATCAAAATAAATCATCATAAAAGCTGTTACCGTGAGAAATTGAACATGAAGAGGCTGAGGGGTGAGCCGGGGGTACGCCAGAAAAACCCCAGGCCTGGTCCATGGCATGGTGAGCGAGAGTGGCACGGCTGCCCATATTATCACGCTTAAAACCACACCAATAAAGCGTGGCGTCAGCCGGCGGTTAGCCGTGTTATTTTACGCCAATTTTCTTGTGGGAAAAAAAAGAAACAAACTAAGCCTGTTCTTTCACAAATCCAGCCGCAAGAGTAAAATATTAAGATTCACAGAGACCACAACACACGGTCAAATCCAGTCAGGGCTGACAAGACAACATGGCCACTTCAATAAACTTTATTGACCCCTGGGGAACAGCCTATAGACTCTCTCTGGGCCTGCAGAAAATCTTGTCAAAGCATTTAGGTTATGATGTCCTCCAGACATCGCGCTCCATCAGGTGTCTGGCAGGTGAGGCCTGTGCCTCTTTCCATACATTTTCATGTGGAAAAACAATGGCCGCTCCTTAAGCCTAACCAGGCCCCAACTGCGCCAGAAGCTCTCAGGAGGAGCAGGATATCTGGCTCATTCAGACTCATAACATTAACTCAGGGGGTCTCAGGACCCTCACTCCATAACTCGGACCCGATGTTCTTCACAATAACCCCAGGATGGAAATGAATTCACATTCTGTACATCTTTGGGTTTCTTCAGGTCTTATTCAGTCTGTTCACCAAAACATCAAAGGGCGACGTCTGGAGAGGTGAATCAATGATGGAGGGGAAGAATGGAAGAGGGAAGGCGAGAAATGGAAGGACGGGAGAGAAGACGAGGAGAAAGAAAGAAGGGAGAGGAACAAAAGGAGAAGGAGGAGAGGGATAGGAACAAAAGGAAATGGATGGAAGAGGAAAGAAGGAAGAGGAACAAAATGAAAAGGACGAGAGGAACAAAAGGAAAAAGATGGAAGAGGAAAGAAGGAAGAGGAACAAAATGAAAAGAACGAGAGGAACAAAAGGAAAAGGATGGAAGAGGAAAGAAGGAAGAGGAACAAAATGAAAAGGACGAGAGGGAGAGGAACAAAAGGAAAACGGTGGAAGGACGGAAAAAAACGGAAAGCTGAGGAAAGGAGAGACAAGAAAGAGGAAGAAGAGGAAAAAGAAACAAAGGAAAATAAGTGTGAAAGGAAATGAAGGGAGGAAAATTAAGGGAGAGACAGGAATGGAAGAAGAAGAGACTGAAAGAAAATAAACGGTTAGGAAATGAAGGAAAGGAGAAGGAAGACGATAGGATAAATACAGATAGACAGAAAGGCATTAGATAGATGGACAGATCAATAAATGTACACACTGATAAATTATTGTGTCAATCTACTCCTAGAAGGTTAAGTACTGACAGAAGGGTGTATAGCCATAGACTGACAGACGTATAGCCACGTATAGCCATAGACTGACAGACGTATAGCCACGTATAGCCATAGACTGACAGACGTATAGCCACGTATAGCCATAGAAGGACGGACGTAAAGCCATAGATGGACAGACGTTGAGTCGTAGAAGAACAGACAGGTGAATGATAAGTAGACAGACTGACAGAGTTTAATAAGTATTGTTAGAGGTACATTGTTCCTGGCTGAGTTTACTGATGCTCTTGACTTGTAATGATGATCTCCAGGGATCGGAGAGAGTGAGCGCCAAAACAAGCAAAACTACCAAATATTTTTCCCATAGAATTACACAGGAAAAGCCTTCAATCCATGGGAGGAAACACAGCAACGAGGCCAATTTCCCAAACATCAAGTCCTAATATTTCAGTAAGCAAGAAAGAAAAAAGACCATTGTGTGTAAAAATGCCAGCCAGGCCCAGTTATGATCCCGCCAGCATAACCCACCTATGCCCTGGCAGTCCCACCACCAGCATAACTACTCTACAATACCTAGGGCCCTATTACATTCTTCGCACAATTTCGCACAGCGCATTTTTTTTTGCGCACAACAAAATGCGTTATCGCGCGAAAATTAACTGTGGTATTACATTCCTCACGCATTTTTTCATCCGTCACAAAAAATCATGCGTAAAACCGACACGCAAAAATGTGCGTGAAGTACCGTTGCGCTCAGAAACCAGTGTGCGGACTGTTTTTTTCACGGGATTCAGCCAATCAGAATTAAGAACCACCATTTCCTCAAGTTTGGTTTTTGCGCCTGTCAAAGTCAATCAGCGTATATATGCTGCAGCTATAAATAAATAAACCTCGCCCTGTTCGGGCGCATATTTTAAAAAAAAGACCGTCTCCCCACTCAGACTTCCAGCATTTAGGGGTTTGGGGTCATTGCTGGCATCAGCCCCTTCTATAGAGTCAGCTGTGTCCCCGAATTCATTGGCTAGTACTTCTAATGTAAAATCTGAATTTACAGTCCCGCATTGGAATTTAAGGGGTCAAACCATTCGTGGCATGCGATTAAATTGACTATTTTACACCATGCATGTCCTGTTATGTGAGGGTGGTAACATTGGAAAAATGGTTATTGGATGGAAGAGTAGCCAAGTGAGATAAACCTTCAGATTACAGCAACTCTGCAAATCACCATAGGATGCTGACTGCATATATCATTAACCTATTGGTGACAAGGGATGCTTTTACACCAGGGGGGATCTGTCAGGTCATGTGTGCAGGGCCGGTGCTAGACTATTTTGCGCCCTAGGCAAGACCAGCTACTTGTGCCCCCCTAGAAAAAATTGTCAACTGTTGAAGTGCAGGGGAAAACACACACACCGTGCGCACAGGGGGACACACATACTGCGGGGGAGACAGGACATTGCACGGGGGGCCGCATACGGTCGTTCGGTGCCCATCTTACTCCTCCCTCCGCTGGTCAGGCCCGGGATCAGTCTGTGCATCTTTCTTTCCTCTGTCTCTTTCATTCTTTCCTCTGCCCTCTGTGCCTCTTTCATTCTTTCCTCTGCCCTCTGTGCCTCTTTCATTCATTCCTCTGCCCTCTGTGCCTCTTTCATTCTTTCCTCTGCCCTCTGTGCCTCTTTCTTTCTTTCCTCTGCCCTCTGTGCCTCTTTCTTTCTTTCCTCTGCGCCTCTTTCTTTCTTTCCTCTGCCCTCTGTGCCTCTTTCTTTCCTCTGCCCTCTGTGTCTCTTTCTTTCCTCTGCCCTCTGTGTCTCTTTCATTCTTTCCTCTGCCCTCTGTGCCTCTTTCATTCTTTCCTCTGCCCTCTGTGCCTCTTTCTTTCTTTCCTCTGCCCTCTGTGCCTCTTTCTTTCCTCTGTGCCTCTTTCTTTCTTTCCTCTGCCCTCTGTGCCTCTTTCTTTCCTCTGCGCCTCTTTCTTTCCTCTGCCCTCTGTGCCTCTTTCATTCTTTGCTCTGCCCTCTATGCCTCTTTCTTTCCTCTCTTTCATTCTTTCCTCTGCCCTCTGTGCCTCTTTCTTTCTTTCCTCTGCCCTCTGTGCCTCTTTCTTTCTATCCTCTGCGCCTCTTTCTTTCTTTCTTCTGCCCTCTGTGCCTCTTTCTTTCCTCTGCCCTCTGTGTCTCTTTCTTTCCTCTGCCCTCTGTGTCTCTTTCATTTTTTCCTCTGCCCTCTGTGCCTCTTTCTTTCTTTCCTCTGCCCTCTGTGCCTCTTTCTTTCCTCTGCGCCTCTTTCTTTCTTTCCTCTGCCCTCTGTGCCCATTTCATTCTTTCCTCTGCCCTCTGTGTCTCTTTCATTCTTTCCTCTGCCCTCTGTGCCTCTTTCATTCTTTCCTCTGCCCTCTGTGCCCATTTCATTCTTTCCTCTGCCCTCTGTGCCTCTTTCTTTCCTCTGCCCTCTGTGCCTCTTTCATTCTTTCCTCTGCCCTCTGTGCCCATTTCATTCTTTCCTCTGCCCTCTGTGCCTCTTTCTTTCTTTCCTCTGCGCCTCTTTCTTTCTTTCCTCTGCCCTCTGTGCCTCTTTCTTTCCTCTGCCCTCTGTGTCTCTTTCTTTCCTCTGCCCTCTGTGTCTCTTTCATTCTTTCCTCTGCCCTCTGTGCCTCTTTCATTCTTTCCTCTGCCCTCTGTGCCTCTTTCTTTCTTTCCTCTGCCCTCTTGTGCCTCTTTCTTTCTTTCCTCTGCGCCTCTTTCTTTCTTTCCTCTGCCCTCTGTGCCTCTTTCTTTCCTCTGCGCCTCTTTCTTTCCTCTGCCCTCTGTGTCTCTTTCATTCTTTCCTCTGCCCTCTGTGCCCATTTCATTCTTTCCTCTGCCCTCTGTGCCTCTTTCATTCTTTCCTCTGCCCTCTGTGCCTCTTTCTTTCTTTCCTCTGCCCTCTGTGCCTCTTTCATTCTTTCCTTTGCCCTCTGTACCTCTTTCATTCTTTCCTCTGCCCTCTGTGCCTCTTTCATTCTTTCCTCTGCCCTCTATGCCTCTTTCTTTCCTCTGTCTCTTTCATTCTTTCCTCTGCCCTCTGTGCCTCTTTCTTTCTTTCCTCTGCCCTCTGTGCCTCTTTCTTTCTTTCCTCTGCCCTCTGTGCCACTTTCTTTCCTCTGCCCTCTGTGCCTCTTTCATTCTTTCCTCTGCCCTCTGTGCCTCTTTCTTTCCTCTGCCCTCCGTGCCTCTTTCATTCTTTCCTCTGCCCTCTGTGCCTCTTTCATTCTTTCCTCTGCCCTCTGTGCCTCTTTCTTTCCTCTGCCCTCTGTGTCTCTTTTATTCCTTCCTCTGCCCTCTGTGTCTCTTTCTTTCCTCTGCCCTCTGTGTCTCTTTCATTCTTTCCTCTGCCCTCTGTGCCTCTTTCATTCTTTCCTCTGCCCTCTGTGCCGCTTTCTTTCTTTCCTCTGCCCTCTGTGCCTCTTCTTTCTTTCCTCTGCCCTCTGTGCCTCTTTCTTTCCTCTGCGCCTCTTTCTTTCCTCTGCCCTCTGTCTCTTTCATTCTTTCCTCTGCCCTCTGTGCCTCTTTCATTCTTTCCTCTGCCCTCTGTGCCCATTTCATTCTTTCCTCTGCCCTCTGTGCCTCTTTTTTCTTTCCTCTGCCCTCTGTGCCTCTTTCATTCTTTCTCTGCCCTCTGTGCCTCTTTCATTCTTTCCTCTGCCCTCTGTGCCTCTTTCATTCTTTCCTCTGCCCTCTATGCCTCTTTCTTTCCTCTGTCTCTTTCATTCTTTCCTCTGCCCTCTGTGCCTCTTTCTTTCTTTCCTCTGCCCTCTGTGCCTCTTTCTTTCTTTCCTCTGCCCTCTGTGCCACTTTCTTTCCTCTGCCCTCTGTGCCTCTTTCATTCTTTCCTCTGCCCTCTGTGCCTCTTTCTTTCCTCTGCCCTCTTTGCCTATTTCATTCTTTCCTCTGCCCTCTGTGCCTCTTTCTTTCCTCTGCCCTCTGTGTCTCTTTCATTCTTTCCTCTGCCCTCTGTGCCTCTTTCTTTCTTTCCTCTGCCCTCTGTGCCACTTTCTTTCTTTCCTCTGCGCCTCTTTCTTTCTTTCCTCTACCCTCTGTGCCTGTTTCTTTCCTCTGTGCCTCTTTCTTTCCTCTGCCCTCTGTGTCTCTTTCATTCTTTCCTCTGCCCTCTGTGCCTCTTTCATTCTTTCCTCTGCCCTCTGTGCCCATTTCATTCTTTCCTCTGCCCTCTGTGCCTCTTTCTTTCTTTCCTCTGCCCTCTGTGCCTCTTTCATTCTTTCCTCTGCCCTCTGTACCTCTTTCATTCTTTCCTCTGCCCTCTGTGCCTCTTTCATTCTTTCCTCTGCCCTCTATGCCTCTTTCTTTCCTCTGTCTCTTTCATTCTTTCCTCTGCCCTCTGTGCCTCTTTCTTTCTTTCCTCTGCCCTCTGTGCTCTTTCTTTTCTTTCCTCTGCCTCTGTGCCTCTTTCTTTCCTCTGCCCTCTGTGCCTCTTTCATTCTTTCCTCTGCCCTCTGTGCCTCTTTCATTCTTTCCTCTGCCCTCTGTGCCTCTTTCATTCTTTCCTCTGCCCTCTGGCCTCTTTTCTTTCCTCTGCCCTCTGTGCCTCTTTTTCTTTCCTCTGCGCCTCTTTCTTTCTTTCCTCTGCCCTCTGTCCTCTTTCATTATTCTTTCCTCTGCCCTCTGTGCCTCTTTCATTCTTTCCTCTGCCCTCTGTGTCTCTTTCTTTCCTCTGCCCTCTGTGTCTCTTTCATTCTTTCCTCTGCCCTCTGTGCCTCTTTCTTTCTTTCCTCTGCCCTCTGTGCCTCTTTCTTTCTTTCCTCTGCCCTCTGTGCCTCTTTCTTTCTTTTCTCTGCCCTCTGTGCCTCTTTCTTTCCTCTGCGCCTCTTTCTTTCCTCTGCCCTCTGTGTCTCTTTCATTCTTTCCTCTGCCCTCTGTGCCTCTTTCAATCTTTCCTCTGCCCTCTGTGCCCATTTCATTCTTTCCTCTGCCCTCTGTGCCCATTTCATTCTTTCCTCTGCCCTCTGTGCCTCTTTCATTCTTTCCTCTGCCCTCTGTGCCTCTTTCATTCTTTCCTCTGCCCTCTGTGCCTCTTTCATTCTTTCCTCTGCCCTCTATGCCTCTTTCTTTCTTTCTTTCCTCTGCCCTCTGTGCCTCTTTCTTTCCTCTGTCTCTTTCATTCTTTCCTCTGCCCTCTGTGCCTTTCTTTCTTTCCTCTGCCCTCTGTGCCTCTTTCTTTCTTTCCTCTGCCCTCTGTGCCTCTTTGATTCTTTCCTCTGCCCTCTGTGCCTCTTTCTTTCCTCTGCCCTCTGTGCCTCTTTCATTCTTTCCTCTGCCCTCTGTGCCTCTTTCATTCTTTCCTCTGCCCTCTGTGCCTCTTTCTTTCCTCTGCCCTCTGTGCCTCTTTCTTTCTTTCCTCTGCCCTCTGTGCCTCTTTCTTTATTTCCTCTGCCCTCTGTGCCACTTTCTTTCCTCTGCCCTCTGTGCCTCTTTCATTCTTTCCTCTGCCCTCTGTGCCTCTTTCTTTCCTCTGCCCTCTTTGCCTCTTTCATTCTTTCCTCTGCCCTCTGTGCCTCTTTCATTCTTTCCTCTGCGCCTCTTTCTTTCCTCTGCCCTCTGTGTCTCTTTCATTCTTTCCTCTGCCCTCTGTGTCTCTTTCTTTCCTCTGCCCTCTGTGCCTCTTTCTTTCTTTCCTCTGCCCTCTGTGCCACTTTCTTTCCTCTGCCCTCTGTGCCTCTTTCATTCTTTCCTCTGCGCTCTGTGCCTCTTTCATTCTTTCCTCTGCCCTCTGTGCCTCTTTCTTTCCTCTGCCCTCTGTGTCTCTTTCATTCTTTCCTCTGCCCTCTGTGCCTCTTTCTTTCTTTCCTCTGCCCTCTGTGCCTCTTTCTTTCCTCTGTGCCTCTTTCTTTCCTCTGCCCTCTGTGTCTCTTTCATTCTTTCCTCTGCCCTCTGTGCCTCTTTCATTCTTTCCTCTGCCCTCTGTGCCCATTTCATTCTTTCCTCTGCCCTCTGTGCCCATTTCATTCTTTCCTCTGCCCTCTGTGCCTCTTTCTTTCTTTCCTCTGCCCTCTGTGCCTCTTTCATTCTTTCCTCTGCCCTCTGTACCTCTTTCATTCTTTCCCTCGCGCTCTGTGCCTCTTTCATTCTTTCCTCTGCCCTCTGTGCCTCTTTCTTTCCTCTGCCCTCTGTGTCTCTTTCATTCTTTCCTCTGCCCTCTGTGCCTCTTTCTTTCTTTCCTCTGCCCTCTGTGCCTCTTTCTTTCCTCTGTGCCTCTTTCTTTCCTCTGCCCTCTGTGTCTCTTTCATTCTTTCCTCTGCCCTCTGTGCCTCTTTCATTCTTTCCTCTGCCCTCTGTGCCCATTTCATTCTTTCCTCTGCCCTCTGTGCCCATTTCATTCTTTCCTCTGCCCTCTGTGCCTCTTTCTTTCTTTCCTCTGCCCTCTGTGCCTCTTTCATTCTTTCCTCTGCCCTCTGTACCTCTTTCATTCTTTCCTCTGCCCTCTGTGCCTCTTTCATTCTTTCCTCTGCCCTCTATGCCTCTTTCTTTCCTCTGTCTCTTTCATTCTTTCCTCTGCCCTCTGTGCCTCTTTCTTTCTTTCCTCGGCCCTCTGTGCCTCTTTCTTTCTTTCCTCTGCCCTCTGTGCCACTTTCTTTCCTCTGCCCTCTGTGCCTCTTTCATGCTTTCCTCTGCCCTCTGTGCCTCTTTCTTTCCTCTGCCCTCTGTGCCTCTTTCATTCTTTCCTCTGCCCTCTGTGCCTCTTTCATTCTTTCCTCTGCCCTCTGTGCCTCTTCTTTCCTCTGCCCTCTGTGTCTCTTTCATTTTTCCTCTGCCCTCTGTGTCTCTTTCTTTCCTCTGCCCTCTGTGTCTCTATCATTCTTTCCTCTGCCCTCTGTGCCTCTTTCTTTCTTTCCTCTGCCCTCTGTGCCTCTTTCTTTCTTTCCTCTGCGCCTCTTTCTTTCTTTCCTCTGCCCTCTGTGCCTCTTTCTTTCCTCTGCGCCTCTTTCTTTCCTCTGCCCTCTGTGTCTCTTTCATTCTTTCCTCTGCCCTCTGTGCCCATTTCATTCTTTCCTCTGCCCTCTGTGCCTCTTTCTTTCCTCTGCCCTCTGTGCCTCTTTCTTTCCTCTGTCTCTTTCATTCTTTCCTCTGCCCTCTGTGCCTCTTTCTTTCTTTCCTCTGCCCTCTGTGCCTCTTTCTTTCTTTCCTCTGCCCTCTGTGCCACTTTATTTCCTCTGCCCTCTGTGCCTCTTTCATTCTTTCCTCTGCCCTCTGTGCCTCTTTCATTCTTTCCTCTGCCCTCTGTGCCTCTTTCTTTCCTCTGCCCTCTGTGCCTCTTTCTTTCCTCTGCCCTCTGTGCCTCTTTCTTTCCTCTGCCCTCTGTGCCTCTTTCATTCTTTCCTCTGCCCTCTGTGCCTCTTTCTTTCCTCTGCCCTCGGTGTCTCATTCTTTCCTCTGCCCTCTGTGTCTCTTTCATTCTTTCCTCTGCCCTCTGTGCCCATTTAATTCTTTCTTCTGCCCTCTGTGCCTCTTTCTTTCTTTCCTCTGCCCCTCTTTCATTCTTTCCTCTGCCCTCTGTGCCTCTGTCATTCTGTCCTCTGCCCTCTGTGCCTCTTTCATTCTTTCCTCTGCCCTCTGTGCCCATTTCATTCTTTCCTCTGCCCTCTGTAACTCTTTCATTCTTTCCTCTGCCCTCTGTAACTCTTTCATTCTTTCCTCTGCCCTCTATGCCTCTTTCTTTCCTCTGTCTCTTTCATTCTTTCCTCTGCCCTCTGTGCCTCTTTCTTTCTTTCCTCTGCCCTCTGTGCCTCTTTCTTTCCTCTGCCCTCTGTGCCACATTCTTTCCTCTGCCCTCTGTGCCTCTTTCATTCTTTCCTCTGCCCTCTGTGCCTCTTTCTTTCCTCTGCCCTCTGTGCCTCTTTCATTCTTTCGTCTGCCCTCCGTGCCTCTTTCATTCTTTCCTCTGCCCTCTGTGCCTCTTTCATTCTTTCGTCTGCCCTCCGTGCCTCTTTCATTCTTTCCTCTGCCCTCTGTGCCTCTTTCATTATTTCCTCTGCCCTCTGCGCCTCTTTCTTTCTTTCCTCTGCCCTCTGTGACTTTCGCCTTTTCTTTCATCTGCCTCTTTTTTTTTCTTTTCCTCTGTGCCTCTTTTTTCTTTCTCTTTCTTTCGTGTTTTTTTCTTTCTTTCGCCTCCTTTTTTTTTCTTTCATTTGGCTCTTTTGGCGCCCGCACGTCATCTGATGGCACCATAAGACACCCACCTTCTGCACCGCTAGCGGGGGTCCGCTTTGCGAGCCGCCACTGCCGGCTACACAAGCAAACAATGAGGAAGGAGTACAATAATGGAACCAGGGTTGGGACCGGCTGCGCCCCTAGGTGGCAGTGCGCCCTAGGCGGTTGCCTAGCTTGCCTAGTGGAAGCACCGGGCCTGCATGTGTCACAGAGAAGGTAACTGGAGCAACCTGGATAGCTAGGAAATAAATAAATAGCAAAGTAGGACCATCTAAATGCAGAACTAATTATAATCAATGTAAAATACTGTCTTGATGGGTTAAATTTAAGTGTTCTCTCATAATGTTCTATTAAGGGGATATTCTAGTAGTGTTGAGTTGTCCTCTATATCCTGTCTACCGGCTGCATCATGATTTCTTTGGTTTAAGTCTTTGAATTTGCTTGCCAAATAATAATTAAACAAAGTTCCATGTGAGTTAAAAGGTTAGATCGGGATGTTGATTCGGTATTTATTTTACTCGGCGCAAGTCAAAAAAAGATAAGGTTTTATTAATGATCAGCTCAAACTCTCCTGCCGTGTAATTGGCCAGAATACCGGCGCTGACCCTGCGCAGCCATTACTGATTAAACAGTTACGCCTCCAGAAAAATGAAATGTTACATTATCCACAAAGAAAAGATTTTCATAAAGTTACATATTATAAAACATGTCGGAGGAGAAGAGCCGCGTCCGAGTAATTCAGGGATCGATTTCACAGGAAAAACAAACATTTTACTAATATAATGTACACGGGGAACGAAAGGGTTAAAATATCATAATATGCGGCTTCTTAATGCTTTGAGCGTTTTTAAGGAATCTTCTGGAGTTTGTTGGAATGCAGATTCTAAAAGCCGGCGCAACCTAAATAATAAGTGCTCTGTAATAAAACCTCTGCACTTTCTCCAACTCCACAAAATCCAAAGACTGACCCTGTATTAAGGATAAAGGTCTGTCTGTCACTTTATATAGAGATGAAATTATTTTGCAATGTGTTCTTCTATTTGTGTAACTATACTGTGCATTTTTTTTCTTCGTGCTGGTGTATTTAGTTTCGGCCAGAACGTTCCGATTTGCAGTTACCACCAGCTTTTTAAAGACGTTAAAATTATGTGTGCAAACATCGTTCGTACAAAGTTGCGCATCGATTGTAATACCATCCGCGTACCAGCGCACGAACGCATCTGCGCTCACAATGTTAAGTATAGGATGTGCACAGTTCATCACGCTCCCGCAGGTCCATCCGCGTTAAACGATAATGAGCATCGTTTGCGCAAAAGTCGTAATTCGACGTTCAGCGCAAAGGGTTTTGCCCCTCGCGTTAATGCGTTTTTGCACACACGCACTTTTTTGCGCGAAGAATGTAATAGGGCCCTTACACTCTACTGCTTCTGGAGAGCGAGTGGTTAAATATAGTTAAGTGTTAATATAACCATCACATTCTCACACGAGACATAAATCATTAATCCCCGCTCACAGAAGCTTCCAATCTAGAGGAGCAGAGGGCCCGGCTCACAGAAGCTTACAATCTAGAGGAGCAGAGGGTCCGGCTCACAGGAGTTTACAATCTAGAGGAGCAGAGGGTCCGGCTCACAGGAGCTTACAATCTAGAGGAGCAGAGGGTCCGGCTCACAGGAGTTTACAATCTAGAGGAGCAGAGGGTCCGGCTCACAGGAGTTTACAATCTAGAGGAGCAGAGGGTCCGGCTCACAGGAGTTTACAATCTAGAGGAGCAGAGGGTCCGGCTCACAGGAGCTTACAATCTAGAGGAGCAGAGGGTCCGGCTCACAGGAGTTTACAATCTAGAGGAGCAGAGGGTCCGGCTCACAGGAGCTTACAATCTAGAGGAGCAGAGGGTCCGCCTCACAGGAGCTTACAATCTAGAGGAGCAGAGAGGCCCGGCTCACAGAAGCTTACAATCTAGAGGAGCAGAGGGCCGGCTCACAGGAGCTTACAATCTAGAGGAGCAGAGGCCCCGCTCACAGGAGCTTACAATCTAGAGGAGCAGAGGGCCCGTCTCACAGGAGCTTACAATCTAGAGGAGCAAAGGACCCGGCTCACAGGAGCTTACAATCTAGAGGAGCAGAGGGCCGGCTCACAGGAGTTTACAATCTAGAGGAGCAAAGGACCCGGCTCACAGGAGCTTACAATCTAGAGGAGCAAAGGACCCGGCTCACAGGAGCTTACAATCTAGAGGAGCAGAGGGCCCGGCTCACAGGAGCTTACAATCTAGAGGAGCAAAGGACCCGGCTCATAGGAGCTTACAATCTAGAGGAGCAAAGGACCCGGCTCACAGGAGTTTACAATGTAGAGGAGCAGAGGGTCCGGCTCACAGGAGCTTACAATCTAGAGGAGCAGAGGGCCCGTCTCACAGGAGTTTACAATCTAGAGGAGCAAAGGACCCGGCTCACAGGAGCTTACAATCTAGAGGAGCAGAGGGCCCGTCTCACAGGATTTTACAATCTAGAGGAGCAGAGGGTCCGGCTCACAGGAGTTTACAATCTAGAGGAGCAAAGGACCCGGCTCACAGGAGCTTACAATCTAGAGGAGCAGAGGGCCCGGCTCACAGGAGCTTACAATCTAGAGGAGCAGAGGGCCCGGCTCACAGGAGTTTACAATCTAGAGGAGCAGAGGGTCCGGCACACAGGAGTTTACAATCTAGAGGAGCAGAGGGTCCGGCTCACAGGAGCTTACAATCTAGAGGAGCAAAGGACCCGGCTCATAGGAGCTTACAATCTAGAGGAGCAGAGGGCCCGGCTCACAGGAGCTTAGAATCTAGAGGAGCAGAGGGCCCGTCTCACAGGATTTTACAATCTAGAGGAGCAGAGGGCCCGGCTCACAGGAGCTTACAATCTAGAGGAGCAGAGGGCCCGGCTCACAGGAGTTTACAATCTAGAGGAGCAGAGGGTCCGCCTCACAGGAGTTTACAATCTAGAGGAGCAAAGGACCCGGCTCACAGGAGTTTACAATCTAGAGGAGCAGAGGGCCCGTCTCACAGGAGTTTACAATCTAGAGGAGCAAAGGACCCGGCTCACAGGAGCTTACAATCTAGAGGAGCAGAGGGCCCGTCTCACAGGAGTTTACAATCTAGAGGAGCAGAGGGCCCGGCTCACAGGAGCTTACAATCTAGAGGAGCAGAGGGTCCGGCTCACAGGAGTTTACAATCTAGAGGAGCAGAGGGTCCGGCTCACAGGAGCTTACAATCTAGAGGAGCAGAGGGTCCGGCTCACAGGAGCTTACAATCTAGAGGAGCAGAGGGTCCGGCTCACAGGAGCTTACAATCTAGAGGAGCAGAGGGCCCGGCTCACAGGAGCTTACAATCTAGAGGAGCAGAGGGCCCGGCTCACAGGAGTTTACAATCTAGAGGAGCAGAGGCCCCGCCTCACAGGAGTTTACAATCTATGGAATTATCACATCTTAATGACAAATCCAAAACCTAAGGTTGTAATGTGATAGTGTAACTGTCCAATCTTTGTTCTCTGCACAGAGAAGCACATGGTTTAATAATAATAGTAATGGTCTCAAAGAGATACAGTTTAAGTAGACACAATCACAGGTGTCGCACATGGTGGGGACATGTTGGTGCCCTTTTGTTCCCTGATTGATCCCTGTCCGGACTCATGCAGGTGTTAAACCTGGTTGCTTTCTCCTTTGAAAACTGTCACGTCTCTGGAGGCCGAAGTAAAAAGATATCCTTAAACTTTAAAACTTCAAACATTTCTGACACAATGACATCAGCAGCAGCGAGGATCAGACTGTATGAAGGCGTCCACACGTTTCATCACAAAACATCAATGTGACCTGTGCTGGGACGTGGGGAAAGGATACTGGTTTCCAAAACTATTGCCTGAAGGATAAGATAGTGTTAAGTGTGGTTTTGATTTTCTTTTGTGTATAGTATAGGAAACCTGCGGTAACCTCTAAGACAGGGACCTGGAAAGACCTTAACTTTCCAAAATACTAAAGATTGTAAGCTCCTGTGAGCCGGGCCCTCTGCTCCTCTAGATTGTAAGCTCCTGTGAGCCGGGCCCTCTGCTCCTCTAGATTGTAAACTCCTGTGAGCCGGGCCCTCTGCTCCTCTAGATTGTAAGCTCCTGTGAGCCGGGCCCTCTGCTCCTCTAGATTGTAAACTCATGTGAGCCGGACCCTCTGCTCCTCTAGATTGTAAGCTCCTGTGAGCCGGACCCTCTGCTCCTCTAGATTGTAAGCTCCTGTGAGCCGGACCCTCTGCTCCTCTAGATTGTAAACTCCTGTGAGCCGGGCCTCTGCTCCTCTAGATTGTAAGCTCCTGTGAGCCGGGCCCTCTGCTCCTCTAGATTGTAAACTCCTGTGAGCCGGACCCTCTGCTCCTCTAGATTGTAAGCTCTTGTGAGCCGGGCCTCTGCGCCCTCTAGATTGTAAGCTCTTGTGAGCCGGGCCCTCTGCTCCTCTAGATTGTAAACTCCTGTGAGCCGGACCCTCTGCTCCTCTAGATTGTAAGCTCCCGTGAGCCAGACCCTCTGCTCCTCTAGATTGTAAGCTCCTGTGAGCCGGGCAATCTGCTCCTCTAGATTGTAAGCTCCTGTGAGCCAGACCCTCTGCTCCTCTAGATTGTAAGCTCCCGTGAGCCAGACCCTCTGCTCCCTAGATTGTAAGCTCCTGTGAGCCGGGCCTCTGCTCCTCTAGATTGTAAGCTCCTGTGAGCCGGGCCCTCTGCTCCTCTAGATTGTAAGCTCCTGTGAGCCGGCCCTCTGCTCCTCTAGATTGTAAGCTCCTGTGAGCCGGGCCCTCTGCTCCTCTAGATTGTAAACTCCTGTGAGCCGGACCCTCTGCTCCTCTAGATTGTAAACTCCTGTGAGCCAGACCCTCTGCTCCTCTAGATTGTAAACTCCTGTGAGCCGGACCCTCTGCTCCTCTAGATTGTAAACTCCTGTGAGCCAGACCCTCTGCTCCTCTAGATTGTAAACTCCTGTGAGCCGGACCCTCTGCTCCTCTAGATTGTAAACTCCTGTGAGCCGGCCCTCTGCTCCTCTAGATTGTAAGCTCCTGTGAGCCGGGCCTCTGCTCCTCCTAGATTGTAAGCTCCTGTGAGCCGGACCCTCTGCTCCTCTAGATTGTAAACTCCTGTGAGCCGGGCCCTCTGCTCCTCTAGATTGTAAGCTCCTGTGAGCCGGGCCCTCTGCTCCTCTAGATTGTAAGCTCCTGTGAGCCGGGCCCTCTGCTCCTCTAGATTGTAAGCTCCTGTGAGCCGGGCCCTCTGCTCCTCTAGATTGTAAGCTCCTGTGAGCCGGGCCCTCTGCTCCTCTAGATTGTAAGCTCCTGTGAGCCGGGCCCTCTGCTCCTCTAGATTGTAAGCTCCTGTGAGCCGGGCCCTCTGCTCCTCTAGATTGTAAACTCCTGTGTAAGTCTTCCTTACACAGCGAAGTGTGTGTGTGTGTTGTTGCCAAAAGCAGAAAAGAAAAGAAAATGTATTCCATTTGCTTATTATAATTCTCTTCCCACGCTGATCTTGGAAAGATTTGTGTAATTCCATACATGCTTTTAATTTCACAGTATTAAGCAGCAGATTCACATCTTTCTGAGATATTTTTGCTTCTATTGTCCTCTCCTCCTGCCTATAAATTCATGGAAAGAAGCTTTTTTTTTTTTTTTTGGAATCTGTTAAGTGAGGCAATGGGGACCAATCTGGATGGTAACGGCCATCATTCTCAGCCAGCGAAGGGAACAAGAAAGGATTTCTCTATACACACTGACTGTTACTGTGTTACTGCTCTGTCCTCATAAAGTGCAGGCGCCTCCTCATACAGTCCAGTCGGATCTTTTTGGTTTCTCCCCATTCAGTCTATACCCGCAGCAGGGAGGAAATATTTTGTGATTTTGATTCCCTTTTTTCAATGAGTCTTTTGACATGAAGAAGCCTCGGCGTGCGCGGAAAGCTCATTCTGGGACTTTCAGTTCGGCTTTTTATTTGCACACGATCTGCATAAAAATCTCACTTCAGGTTCTTTACATGAACAGTCAGGCTCCGAGGCAAGAGGGCGAGACATGATAAAAGCATAAAGCGAGAGGGCGAGACATGATAAAGGCATAAAGCGAGAGGGCGAGACATGATAAAGGCATAAAGCGAGAGGGCGAGACATGATAAAAGCATAAAGCGAGAGGGCGAGACATGATAAAAGCATAAAGCGAGAGGGCGAGACATGATAAAGGCATAAAGCGAGAGGGCGAGACATGATAAAAGCATAAAGCGAGAGGGCGAGACATGATAAAGGCATAAAGCGAGAGGCGAGACATGATAAAAGCATAAAGCGAGAGGGCGAGACATGATAAAGGCATAAAGCGAGAGGGCGAGAAATGATAAAGGCATAAAGCGAGAGGGCGAGACATGATAAAGGCATAAAGCGAGAGGGCGAGACATGATAAAAGCATAAAGCGAGAGGGTGACACATGATAAAGGCATAAAGCGAGAGGGCGACACATGATAAAGGATAAAGCGAGAGGGCGACACATGATAAAGGCATAAAGCGAGAGGGCGACACATGATAAAGGCATAAAGCGAGAGGGCGAGACATGATAAAGGCATAAAGCGAGGAGGCGAGACATGATAAAGGCATAAAGCGAGAGGGCGAGACATGATAAAGGCATAAATCGAGAGGGCGAGACATGATAAAGCATAAAGCGAGAGGGCGAGACATGATAAAGGCATTAAAGCGAGAGGGCGAGACATGATAAAGGCATAAAGCGAGAGGGCGAGACATGATAAAGGCATAAAAGCGAGAGGGCGAGACATGATAAAAGCATAAAGCGAGAGGGCGAGACATGATAAAGGCATAAAGCGAGAGGGCGAGACATGATAAAAGCATAAAGAGAGAGGGCGAGACATGATAAAGGCATAAAGCGAGACGGGCGAGACATGATAAAGCATAAAGCGAGAGGGCGAGACATGATAAAGGCATAAAGCGAGAGGGCGACAGATGATAAAGGCATAAAGCGAGAGGGCGAGACATGATAAAGGCATAAAGCGAGAGGGCGAGAGATGATAAAGGCATAAAGCGAGAGGGCGACAGATGATAAAGGCATAAAGCGAGAGGGCGAGACATGATAAAGGCATAAAGCGAGAGGGCGAGACACGATAAAAGCATAAAGCGAGAGGGCGAGACATGATAAAGGCATAAAGCGAGAGGGCGAGACATGATAAAAGCATAAAGCGAGAGGGCGAGACATGATTAAAGCATAAAGTGAGAGGGCGAGACATGATAAAAGCATAAAGCGAGAGGGCGAGACATGATAAAAGCATAAAGCGAGAGGGCGAGACATGATAAAAGCATAAAGCGAGGGCGAGGCATGATAAAGGCATAAAGAGAGAGGGCGAGACATGATAAAAGCATAAAGCGAGAGGGCGAGACATGATAAAGCATAAAGCGAGAGGGCGAGACATGATAAAGGCATAAAGCGAGAGGGCGAGACATGATAAAGGCATAAAGCGAGAGGGCGAGACATGATAAAGGCATAAAGCGAGAGGGCGAGACATGATAAAGGCATAAAGCGAGAGGGCGAGACATGATAAAGGCATAAAGCGAGAGGGCGAGACATGATAAAGGCATAAAGAGAGAGGGCGAGACATGATAAAAGCATAAAGCGAGAGGGCGAGACATGATAAAGGCATAAAGCGAGAGGGCGACAGATGATAAAGGCATAAAGAGAGAGGGCGAGACACGATAAAAGCATAAAGCGAGAGGGCGAGACACGATAAAAGCATAAAGCGAGAGGGCGAGACATGATAAAGGCATAAAGCGAGAGGGCGAGACATGATAAAGGCATAAAGCGAGAGGGCGAGACATGATAAAGCATAAAGTGAGAGGGCGAGACATGATAAAAGCATAAAGCGAAAGGGCGAGGCATGATAAAAGCATAAAGCGAGAGGGCGAGACATGATAAAAGCATAAAGCGAGAGGGCGAGACATGATAAAAGCATAAAGCGAAAGGGCGAGGCATGATAAAGGCATAAAGAGAGAGGGCGAGACATGATAAAGGCATAAAGCGAGAGGGCGAGACATGATAAAAGCATAAAGCGAGAGGGCGAGACATGATAAAGGCATAAAGCGAGAGGGCGAGACATGATAAAAGCATAAAGCGAGAGGGCGAGACATGATAAAGGCATAAAGCGAGAGGGCGAGACATGATAAAAGCATAAAGCGAGAGGGCGAGACATGATAAAGCATAAAGCGAGAGGGCGAGACATGATAAAGGCATAAAGCGAGAGGGCGAGACATGATAAAGGCATAAAGAGAGAGGGCGAGACATGATAAAGGCATAAAGAGAGAGGGCGAGACATGATAAAGGCATAAAGCGAGAGGGCGAGACATGATAAAAGCATAAAGCGAGAGGGCGAGACATGATAAAGGCATAAAGTGAGAGGGCGAGACATGATAAAAGCATAAAGCGAGAGGGCGAGACATGATAAAAGCATAAAGCGAGAGGGCGAGGCATGATAAAGGCATAAAGAGAGAGGGCGAGACATGATAAGGCATAAAGCGAGAGGGCGAGACATGATAAAAGCATAAAGCGAGAGGGCGAGACATGATAAAGGCATAAAGCGAGAGGGCGAGACATGATAAAGGCATAAAGAGAGAGGGCGAGACATGATAAAAGCATAAAGCGAGAGGGCGAGACATGATAAAGGCATAAAGCGAGAGGGCGAGACATGATAAAGGCATAAAGCGAGAGGGCGAGACATGATAAAGGCATAAAGCGAGAGGGCGAGACATGATAAAGGCATAAAGCGAGAGGGCGAGACATGATAAAGGCATAAAGCGAGAGGGCGAGACATGATAAAAGCATAAAGCGAGAGGGCGAGGCATGATAAAGGCATAAAGAGAGAGGGCGAGACATGATAAAGGCATAAAGCGAGAGGGCGAGACATGATAAAAGCATAAAGCGAGAGGGCGAGACATGATAAAGGCATAAAGCGAGAGGGCGAGACATGATAAAGGCATAAAGAGAGAGGGCGAGACATGATAAAGCATAAAGCGAGAGGGCGAGACATGATAAAGGCATAAAGCGAGAGGGCGAGACATGATAAAGGCATAAAGCGAGAGGGCGAGACATGATAAAGGCATAAAGCGAGAGGGCGAGACATGATAAAGGCATAAAGCGAGAGGGCGAGACATGATAAAGGCATAAAGCGAGAGGGCGAGACATGATAAAGGCATAAAGAGAGAGGGCGAGACATGATAAAGGCATAAAGCGAGAGGGCGAGACATGATAAAGGCATAAAGCGAGAGGGCGAGACATGATAAAGGCATAAAGCGAGAGGGCGAGAAATGATAAAGGCATAAAGCGAGAGGGCGAGACATGATAAAGCATAAAGCGAGAGGGCGAGACATGATAAAGGCATAAAGCGAGAGGGCGAGACATGATAAAGGCATAAAGCGAGAGGGCGAGACATGATAAAGGCATAAAGCGAGAGGGCGAGACATGATAAAAGCATAAAGTGCAACAAAAAATAACTTTCTGCTACATAAACTATGTAACATAACTCTCAAGTGTCACTATTTTAGACCCAAATCCATATTTTCTCTCCTAATCCCTATTTTTAGAATCTCCTCTATATATTCAGGGTGTGCCATTGACGTGTGGTGAGGTCAGTGGCTGGTGAGGCACTGGCTAGTATCAGAGCCAGATATACACAGGGTTACGCAGTCGCAATTTACGCATTTGATTATCGTTATATCGGAGAATAGAGTTTCACTATTTATAAAGTAAAGTTCACATTTTTTTTTACAGCTAAGAGCATGCACTTACAATACTGACTACTAGAGGGCGCTATTACACACATGCTGATTGCTGTGCTTTGCCTCCCCCCCACGACTGACAAGGACAGTCACATGACTGTCCTGCGTCAATCAATCCATGGGGAGTGCTGCCTCCCATGGGGGGTGTTTTTTTAAAAAAAAGAAGTGCTTGAGACCAATGGAGCTTTCCCATTGACTCAAGCTTTCAATTGCTCTCGTTGCCTCTGGAGGCACTGAAGAGCGTAGAACCAGCTTGAGCTACGCAATTAGTGTAGTATTCAGCTGCGCAAATTGCGTAGGCTAGGCTGGCTTAGTGCTGCCTCTGCTGTCAGTGTAGTGAATCATACACACACACACACAGCAGCCGGCAAACTGAAAGTGCAGGAGGGAAAAAAAAAGCTCCTCCATATATTCAGGGTGTGGGTGTCTTTTTAGGGTCTCCTCCATATATTCAGGGTGTGTGGGTGTCTTTTTAGGGGCTCCTCCATATATTCAGGGTGTGCAAGTGTCTTTTTAGGGGCTCCTCCATTTATTCAGGGTGTGTGGGTGTTTTTTTAGGGGCTCCTCCATTTATTCAGGGTGTGCGGGTGTCTTTTCAGGGGCTCCTCCATTTATTCAGGGTGTGCGGGTATCTTTTTAGGGGCACCTCCATATATTCAGGGTGTGCGGGTGTCTTTTTAGGGGCTCCCCCATATATTCAGGGTGTGCGGGTGTCTTTTTAGGGGCTCCTCCATATATTCAGGTGTGTGTGCGGGTGTCTTTTTAGGGGTTCCTCCATATATTCAGGGTGTGCGGGTGTCTTTTTAGGGGTTCCTCCATATATTCAGGGTGTGCGGGTGTCTTTTTAGGGGCTCCTCCATTTATTCAGGGTGTGTGGGTGTTTTTTTAGGGGTTCCGCCATATATTCAGGGTGTGTGGGTGTCTTTCTAGGGGCTCCTCCATTTATTCAGGGTGTGTGGGTGTCTTTTTAGGGGTTCCTCCATATATTCAGGGTGTGCGAGTGTTTTTTTAGGGGTTCCTCCATTTATTCAGGGTGTGTGGGTGTCTTTCTAGGGGCTCCTCCATTTATTCAGGGTGTGTGGGTGTATTTTTAGGGGCTCCTCCATATATTCAGGGTGTGGGTGTCTTTTTAGGGGTTCCTCCATATATTCAGGGTGTGGGTGTCTTTTTAGGGGTTCCTCCATATATTCAGGGTGTGTGGGTGTCTTTTTAGGGGTTCCTCCATATATTCAGGGTGTGTGGGTGTCTTTTTAGGGGTTCCTCCATATATTCAGGGTGTGCGGGTGTCTTTTTAGGGGCTCCTCCATATTCAGGGTGTGTGGGTGTCTTTTTATTGGCTCCTCCATTTATTCAGGGTGTGCAGGTGTCTTTTTAGGGGCTCCTCCATTTATTCAGGGTGTGTGGGTGTATTTTTAGGGGCTGCTCCATATATTCAGGGTGTGGGTGTCATTTTAGGGGTTCCTCCATATATTCAGGGTGTGGGTGTCTTTTTAGGGGTTCCTCCATATATTCAGGGTGTGTGGGTGTTTTTTATGGGCTCCTCCATATATTCAGGGTGTGTGGGTGTCTTTTTAGGGGCTCCTCCATTTATTCAGGGTTTGCGGGTGTCTTTTTATTGGCTCCTCCATTTATTCAGGGTGTGTGGGTGTCTTTTTAGGGGCTCCTCCATATATTCAGGGTGTGCGGGTGTCTTTTAGGGGCTCCTCCATATATTCAGGGTGTGTGGGTGTCTTTTTAGGGGCTCCTCCATATATTCAGGGTGTGTGTGTTTTTTTAGGGGTTCCTCCATTTATTAAGGGTGTGCGGGTGTCTTTTTAGGGGCTCCTCCATATATTCAGTGTGTGCGGGTATCTTTTTAGGGGCTCCTCCATATATTCAGGGTGTGTGGGTGTCTTTTTAGGGGCTCCTCCATATATTTAGGGTGTGCGGGTGTCTTTTTAGGGGTTCCTCCATATATTCAGGGTATGTGGGTGTCTTTTTAGGGGTTCCTCCATATATTCAGGGTGTGTGGGTGTCATTTTAGGGGTTCCTCCATATATTCAGGGTGTGTGGGTGTCTTTTTAGGGGTTCCTCCATATATTCAGGGTGTGTGGGTGTGTTTTTAGGGGCTCCTCCATATATTCAGGGTGTGCGGGTGTCTTTTTAGGGGCTCCTCCATATATTCAGGGTGTGCGGGTGTCTTTTTAGGGGCTCCTCCATATATTCAGGGTGTGCAGGTGTATTAAGTTAATTTCGATGATCTCTGATTTATGCGTTTTTGCTGCTGATTATCCGACACATCCATCTATGACACAAGGAGATTTATTAACACTTTCTTTGCCACAGAAGTGCAGGATGTGATGAGCACCCACTCTGGCATTGGATGGGTTAAGAGGAATGTGTGCGGGATGAGCAGGCAGCATGCAAGGGTTAATCATCAATACCATCAGTCACAGCACTGTTGCCGAATCGCTAAATGCCACAAGTGGTTAAACGGAGCAGGAAGCGCCCGTGTCTGGCTGGAGGCCTTTCTGAGAGCATTCCTTTATTAGCTCCATGGAAGACAAACAAGAGACGTTAAGTCGCGCTTTCCCACGCTTCGCCGCCATTGCATTCTGTGCTGCAGCTGCTCCCACTAGATCACGCAGAGGGTGGCCTGCTGATACCCCAAAACATCTGCCCCTGAGAGGGTGTAAGAGGGAGCACAGAGAACACAAAGTATCGGGGGGTCAAAGTTAAATGCTCCCCAGAAACAATGTTACCAATATGACAAAACGGAGATTCTCTTGGTATCCCTGCGCCGTGACTCGTGCGCCGTGACTTGTGCGCCGTGACTCGTGCGCCGTGACTTGTGCGCAGTGACTTGTGCGCCGTGACTCGTGCGCCGTGACTTGTGCGCCGTGACTTGTGCGCCGTGACTCGTGCGCCGTGACTTGTGCGCCGTGACTCGCTCTGTTTTGTTTTGCTTTTAAATTCCACAGTCATGATGTCGATCAGTCTATTATCCCGTCCACAATCATGAATAATGTTCTGAGCGTGGAGTGGGATGCGGTAACTCTCCCACCGCCCACAGCCAGCCTTCCACCGGCAGAAAGATGCCCTTGTTCTCGTGTTACCACGCGGAAATCAGTTCACAAGCGGCTGGGAATTATTCAGCTGTTGCACTACACGAGGTCAGGGCCGACATCGAGGGGATAACAGCCCAAGATATGTTCAGGGGCTCCAGGGGGCCCTTACCAAACCCTGTGCAGCTTGTCCAAGTGCTATAGATGCACTTATAGAGATATATATATATTAAGGGCCCCTCTTTGCCACCCAGGACTGGCCCAGCAAGATAGCAACACATTTCCCGGTGGGCCGCAGCATCTGAGGCTGGTCAGAGCACTCGGACTCATCACTGTGGGAGCGATTAGTATGGTCTGCGCCAGGAAGAGACTCTCATCCAACGCTCTCGCACCAGCAAACACTTTTCTCCCCTTGCTGGACACCAGGGATTTATCCCACTCCCTGTAAAATCAGAAAAGCAGAGGAGGGAGAAAAGGGACCCTGACCATCTGTTCCGTTAGGGGTGCCAGATTTCTGACCGCAGCCCTGCACAGACGGTGCAGTTACAGTGTGTCTGTAGCGCCAAAAGATTCTGGAGCGCTGCACAATGAGGAAGCACAAACATGAGACATTAGGGGTTATTCAGAAAGGTCTGAAATGTCGCCGACATGTAACCAGACACTGAAATTCAGCAAACGGTGCCATTGCGTGGGCATTCAGCTATTCAGAGAGCAGGCAGTGCAGTGTACGGTGCCTGTTCGGCAGCAGTGAATTCCCCCATAGAGAAGCAATGGTTAATCTATTCACAGACACCGAACAGCAGAGGAAAGTTTCAATCGACAGGTTTATTCAGGCGAATCCCATAGGCTTCAATGTTAGAAATATTCCTGCTTTTATCCAATATCTAATAAACCGTTTATTATTTTATTCTGCAGCAAAAAGTCTCTTTATTTATAGATTTTTTTAGGATCTTTTAGGCTGGGGTCAGACCAGCGCACTTTTAACGTGCGTTCTGGCGCACTTAGTCACGGCCGCACTAGCAGCAAATGACGTGCAATGACGGCCAATATACGAAGTACGGTCGCACGAAAGTCCGGCTGCGCAACGCAAGTGGAAAATGAACGCATTTTTTCGAGAACGCAGAACCGCTAGTACGGACGTACAGAGTGCGCTGCGCCCGCTAGCGGTGTGTGTGTGTGATTTGGAGACGTCAGACCCTGCTCATGTCCGGCCAACATAACGTCCAGACACCCAAAGTTTCCTGGTTTGGATCCGTAAAACATCACGCACGAACATGCGCATCGTATGACCGTTTTCGCGTATTCCGTGAAAAAATACGTCAATGCGTTCGCGTGTAAAAAGGCTTTCGTTTGACCCTAGCCTTAGGCATTTTTCGGCAAACTTTTTTTCTGTTTTTTTTTTTAATAGTCTTTTCATTTATCCTTAACAGCCCTTTTTATTATCATTCATTGGATCTTAAATGTCTGGAATTTCCATATATTTTCATTCAGTAGATTTTTTGCAAACCTCAGTTCAATTTTGACACTTTCAAGCATATTGTTTGTTTTGTTTTTTTTACCCCATTCGTCAGCTTGTCAGTTTTTTCTGGCAGCTGGTCTGCACTGTGATCGGTGGCTCATTGGCTTTTTCCGACGTGTTCGGAGTGGTTTTTACAGCGGTTCAGGGGTTCGGCGGGTTTTCCCTGCACTCCAGGGACCCTGCAGTGAATTCACCACAGGGTGGGTAACTTTGATTCCCAAAGTGCAGGGAACTGCGGGGAACGAGAGAGCACTAAAACGTCGGCGACATTTCGGTGCTGTCTGAATAACCCCTATAATAGAGTGCTGACATGATACCGGCCCAAAAATAATGTGCGTTCTCAAGATTGCAGAGAGAGAATAAGACACATGTTACTTTATATGAAACGGTGTGAGAGAGTGCAGAGGACCAGCGCAAAGTTCACAATGCGGCGAGTATGTAAACTCATTTAAATTCAGGGTCTGATGATGCCATAATTGACAGTGATGACATCATTGAGATCACACACAAAAAATGTGCTGCTTTTGTATTGCTGTAACATAACGTTTATTGTAAGAAGGTGACGCAAAGCGAATGTATCCGGGGAGGATTCTGCACACAGGTGTGTGTGTATATGTGTGTGTGTGTGTGTATATATGTGTGTATGTGTGTGACATGACATCTAAAATGTAACCTTACACAATTCCAGATTTTCATTGCACGATCAGGCTGCTCGGAAGCATCAGGGGAATATCCAGAGGATTTCATGGAGTCCCTCATTGTGCAATAAGTCACAGACGGATGGAAACTATTAGCACGGAAGCGGCAATGTCTATAAACATAAAGTTATATATTGTCAGATGCAGAATAAACACAAAACATCAGACTATGGACTAGTGTACAGAGACACAACACTGGATACATCTGTGATTTACTGTATAGACAGCTCGATCTCTAATGTGTGCTTATAATTATATATATATATATATATATACACACAGCCCGGCCAAAATAACGTCACATGCTGTAATATGTAGTTGTGTAGCCTTTTGCTGTGATTGCGGCACGCATTTGCCGCGGCATCGTGTCGATAAGCTCATGCGATGTCAAAGCATTTATTGGCATCCAGAGTGGCATTAATTTGTGGTATTGATGATGGGAGAGTCGCGGCGCTGCGTAAAGTCTTCTCCAGCACATTATCCCAAAGATTAACCTCAATGGGGTTAAGGTCTGGACTGTGCGGTGGCCAATCCATGTGTTAAAATGATGTCTCATGCTCCCTCAACCACTCTTGCACAATTTGAACCCGATGAATCCTGGCATTGCCATCTTGGAATATGCCCGCTGTGCCATCAGAGGAGAAAAAACCCATTGATGGGAAAACCTGCTCATTCAGTATATTCAGGGAGTCACATGACTTTTTTTGGGGCGCATAATGTGCTGAATCTAGACCTGACTAGAGATGTAAAATTTCTGGAAATGTTGAAGCTATGGAAAAAAAAACACTTTTTTTTTCCAGAAAAATTGAAAATATGCACCATGGAGTAGGTTTACAAATTTAAAATAAATTTTGTCTCCCTTGAAATAAAAGTACAGTTTATTTAGTAACTTGAATTTGTTTTTTATAATTTTATCTTTTGTTTCAAATGGAATAATAAGCAAAGACTGTATGTGATGGTATGAGAAGAAGTAACAACTATGAGAACAAGTAACCAGCTCTGCGTTTCCTAAAGAGCAACAATAAAAGCAAGAAACCATCAACATAAAAAACATACAGGGTTATTCAAAGAGATTTGAAAAGTCACTGCACGTTCGGTGACTTTTCGTTCAATTCGGTTCCTTTTGCCGATCCCATTTCAGTGACCCTGCGGTGTATTCAGCAAGCACCACAGGGTCCCCGAATTGCAAAGAAAAGCTGCCGCAAACCCGACGAAAACGAACCGCAAAACCCGGCGAATGCACGCTGAAAACACGCAAAAACATCACCGAAAACCATGGAAAAACCCGAGCAGGAGCCGATCACACACGGTGAAGCCGCCGGAAAAACCGACAACGCAGACGAATAGAGTGAATAAATTACGAAAACAGTTTGCATGAATGTTTGAAAATTGAAACGCTGTTTGCAAAGAAACTACTGAGCGAAAATGTCTGAAATTTACATATAAAATTCAATGAATGATAATAAATGATAATAAAAAGGGCTATTACAGAAAAAATACGTAAACTTAAAAGAAAAAGTAAAAAAAATTCCAGAAAAATGCTTAAAATATCCTAAAAAATCTATAAATAAAGAGACTTTTTGCTGCAGAATTTTATAATAAACGGTTTATTATATATTGAATTAAAACGGGAATATTTTTAACATTGAAGTCTATGGGATTCTCCTGAATAAATTTGCCGAATGAAACCACCGAATGGCAGGACATTAGGGGAACCTTTCACTGCTGGTTTGTGTACTCTGAATAGCCGAAGCAGTGCTTTTTCATGGGGATTTCACTGCCCTCGAACAGGCACCGAACAGGCACCGTATGTGCAGGCAATTCGCCAGGATTTGGCGAATTGCCTGCTCTCTGGATAGCCGAATGGCCAGGAAAGGCAACCGAACGCTGATTTTCAGCATTCGGTTCCCTTTCTCAAGCAATTCGGATCTCTTTGAATAACCCTGATAGAAATATATACATTTCTATATCAAATTTGCCCCTTAGCACCAATAGCAAAAGGAAGTAACTGCATTATTTGTTCCTGTAGGATCTGGATACATCAATATTTAAGCTCATTGTTGAGGTTTAAGTTTTGAGTGGTGCTTTAACAAAAAAAAAAAAAATAGAGAAAAAGAAACAAAAGACACAACATATACAATACATGCAATTTCAATTTAATCTCATTTTCTGATCTATCATTTTCTGTTTCTTCTTCCTCTCCATAATTGTCATTTTTCTCATTGACTTAAGGTTTGCACGGATTGAAACCAGCGTTTCTCCCCTTTCACAGGTTAGTTTGTTTCTTGATTTGGTTTGAGTATTAGTAAACATAGAGCAGATTCTGTCACAGCAGCAGCAGCAGAAGATGCAGAATCTGCAGGAAGCGAGATGCAGGAGGGGTCAGAGGTCGTGTTGTGCAGAGACCTTCAGGGTTATCCAAAGAGATTTGAAAAGTCACCGCACGTTTGGTGACTTTTCGTTCTCTTCAATTCGGTTCCTTTTGCCGATTGCATTTCGGTGACCCTGCGGTGTATTCAGCAAACAGCACAGGGTCCCCGAATTGCAGGGAAAAGCTGCCGCAAACCTGACGAAAACTAACCGCAAAACCCAGCGAATGCACGCCGAAAACCCCCAAAAACATCTGGATTAACCTGCCGAAAACCACGGAAAAACCCGAGCAGGAGCCGATCACACGCAGCGAAGCCGGAAAAAGCCGAGAAAAAGCCGAGACCGCAGACAGAGTGAAGTGAATAAATCATCAAAAGAGTTTGTATGAATGTGAAAGTGAAACGCTGTTTGCAAAGGAACTACTGAGCGAAAATGTCTGAAATTTGCATATGAGGTCTAAGGAATGATAATAAAAAGGGCTGTTACAGAACAAAGAAGAAAACTTAAAAAAAAAAAAAAATGCTTAAAATATCCTAACAAATCTATAAATAAAGAGAGTCTTTACTGCAGAATTTTATAATGAACGGTTTATTAGATATTGAATTAAAACGGGAATATTTTTAACATTGAAGCCTATGGGATTCTCCTGAATTAACTTGCCGAATTAAACCACCGAATGGCAGGGCATTTCGGGAACCTTTCACTGCTGGTTTGTGTTCTCTGAATAGACATGCAGGGTTATTCAAAGAGATTCGAAAAGTCACCGCACGTTCGGTGACTTTTCGTTCTCTTCAATTCGGTTCCTTTTGCCGATCCCATTTCAGTGACCCTGCGGTGTATTCAGCAAACACCACAGGGTCCCCGAATTGCAGGGAAAAGCTGCCGCAAACCCGACGAAAACTAACCGCAAAACCCAGCGAATGCACGCCGAAAACCCCCAAAAACATCTGGATTAACCTGCCGAAAACCACGGAAAAACCCGAGCAGGAGCCGATCACACGCAGCGAAGCCGCCGGAAAAAGCCAAGAAAAAGCCGAGACCGCAGACAGAGTGAAGTGAATAAATCATCAAAAGAGTTTGTATGAATGTGAAAGTGAAACGCTGTTTGCAAAGGAACTACTGAGCGAAAATGTCTGAAATTTGCATATGAGGTCTAAGGAATGATAATAAAAAGGGCTGTTACAGAACAAAGAAGAAAACTTAAAAAAAAAAAAAAATGCTTAAAATATCCTAACAAATCTATAAATAAAGAGAGTCTTTACTGCAGAATTTTATAATGAACGGTTTATTAGATATTGAATTAAAACGGGAATATTTTTAACATTGAAGCCTATGGGATTCTCCTGAATTAACTTGCCGAATTAAACCACCGAATGGCAGGGCATTTCGGGAACCTTTCACTGCTGGTTTGTGTTCTCTGAATAGACATGCAGGGTTATTCAAAGAGATTCGAAAAGTCACTGCACGTTCGGTGACTTTTCGTTCTCTTCAATTCGGTTCCTTTTGCCGATCCCATTTCAGTGACCCTGCGGTGTATTCAGCAAACACCACAGGGTCCCCGAATTGCAGGGAAAAGCCACCACAAACCTGACGAAAACTAACCGCAAAACCCGGCGAATGCACGCCGAAAACCCTCAAAAACATCTGGATTAACCTGCCGAAAAACCCGAGCAGGAGCAGATCACACGCAGCGAAGCAGCCGAACAGGAGCCGAATCACACAGAGCCGAAGCAGCTGAGACGCAGAGGAGTGTCACGATGGGGGTCGGGGACCTGACCGAGAGGGGTGTGAGCCTAATGAGCAGTGAAAATAGACCATGAGCCTGAACTAGAAAAATAAATATATATCATTTATTCTAGGAACCAAGAACTTAAACCAAGAGCAGGGAATACAGAACATAAATACAATAAACAGAGCCTTTAACCTCACGGCAAGAAATAAAGAAAACCAGATATAAACAAAATAGGCAACTAAACATGGGAGGCAGAACTAAACATGATACTACAAGAAGGCAAGAAAAACAGGGCAAACCAGACATGAGCCTGTAAACAGAATGAACAGGTAGACAGGTATAACAGGATAAATCTAGACCAGGGAAAGACCAGACATGAGCTGGAAGACAGACAGACTGAACAGGATAAATTAGACCAAGGCAAACCAGACAGGAGCTTGAAGACAGACAGACTGAACTGAACTGAATAGATGATTCAGGATGAATCTAGTCCAAGGCAAACCAGACCTGAGCTGAATGACTGATCCAGGATGAATGAGACGGCACCCTACTAAGGGAGTGGTCTCCATTTATACAAAATGGTCCAGGGTGAACCAATGGAGTCCAGGTACTGATCAGGCTTGGAATCCAAGAAATGAACGAAATAAAAATAAACCAACAGCAGCAATGTCCACTACTGCCAGAGGGGGCGCCAGAGACCCAGAACGTCACAAGGAGGCAGTGAATAAATTAGCAAAACGGTTTGTATGAATCTGTGAAAATGAAACGCTGTTTGCAAAGAAACTACTGAGCGAAAATGTCTGAAATTTACACAGGAGGTCCAGGGAATGATAATAAAGAGGGCTGTTACAGAAAAAATAAGTAAATTTAAAAAAAAAAAAAAAATCGGACTTTTTAAAAAAAAAAAAAAAAAAAATGAAAAATGCTTAAAGTATCCTAAAAATCTATAAATAAAGAGACTCTTTACTGCAGAATTTTATAATGAACGGTTTATTAGATATTGAATTAAAACGAGAATATTTTTAACATTGAAGCCTATGGGATTCTTCTGAATAAACTTGTCGAATTAAACCACCGAATGGCAGGGCATTAGGGGAACTTTTCACTGCTGGTTTGTGTTCTCTGAATAGACGAAGCATTGCTTCACTATGGGATTTCACTGCCCTCGAACAGGCACCGAACAGGCACTGTATGTGCAGGCAATTCGCCAGGATTTGGCGAATTGCCTGCTGTCTGGATAGCCGAATGGCCAGGAAGGTTACCTTTCTCGAGCAATTCGGAGCTCTCTGGATAACCCTGCTTGTCACCATGTTGCAGGAGGGATATGATTTGTAGAATCCCAGACTGGACTGGAGAGAACATTAACAGGGATCAAATAGGGACACATTTAACTGTCAATTAAGGCCTGAAAAGCCAGAAACTATTATCAACTGTATCCAACAAGCACTGTAGGAGGTACAAGATGGAGCTCCCAATCAAGCTAAACTGAAGCCTTTCCCCCGCAGCGCCCCCTAGAGGCTGAAATGCATATTTTTGTTGTATTTGTATTGCATTGAGACGTGTTACTTGAATTGTATTCCAGGATTTGCTCGTCTTCAGTCGAGAGAACTTGTAATGATTTAAGACTTTAAATTAAGCCTCAGAAGTCTTTCATTAAGGTCCTAATGTTATGATATGTTATTAAATCTATAGTAGACATATAATATATCATTTTAAAAGACAATATCACACACTTTTTTCCAGAAAAAAACAAAAAACGGCTTTGGAGAAAAATGGACAAAAACTTGTTTTTTTTCCCAATTTTCTCGGTTTTTTTCCAGGCCTTCCCATCTCTAGACCTGACCCACTGAGGACACCCCAGATCATAACAGACCTGTACGGGAGGTGATGACTTTTTTTTTGGCCAGGCCGTGTGTATATAAATATACACATACAGTTATTTACAGTCACCTAATCTCTACACTGTTGATATATTATGTACACACACGCTCAGAGTCAGCTGATTGTATCCCTCTAGAGTGTAAGCTCCTATGAGCAGGGCCCTCTGCACCTCTTGTTTCCATCATATGTCCGTTTATCTGTATCTCGTTCCCTTTGGTTATTCTAAAGCGCTGCAGAAACTGTTGGTGCCATATAAATGATGACAATAATAATAATAATAGTCTGTTGTGCTGAACATGGCTTTAATATCTGGCGACACATAAAAGTGAATCATCCCGAGACAATTCGCAATGTGTTATTATTCTGCAGGAGCTCCGGCTCTGGTTTGGATTATTAGGAAAAAAAAAACATCACGGGTTCCTGAATCCCCGAAATGCTTAATCAGCTCTCCTGGCTTTTATGAGCTCGGGTTCTGCATTGCAGTGACTGCTCCATGTGCTATCTATCAGCAATATACCACAGGCCCTCACAGATCCGGCGGCTGCCGTAAAACCGACAGCAAGACAGGGGATCAGCTGGAGTATGGCTTCCTACAGGGACTATGCCCAGACCCAGCCGCCGGCACGCACAGGGTTAAAATGCTAGTGATACATTCTTACAACATGTATTTACATCCAGTACATTACTTGTAGTGAGTAATTCCCATTTAAAAGAAGAGTCTGCAGACTTCTAAGCATTAATTACCACCTGAGCTCCTGAGAGCCGCACAGCAGTGCACAGCAGATTCAGGCGTCGCACTGCAGATTCGGACGTCGCACTGCAGATTCGGGCGTCGCACTGCAGATTCGGCGTCGCACTGCAGATTCAGGCGTCGCACTGCAGATTCGGCCGTCGCACTGCAGATTCGGCCGTCGCACTGCAGATTCGGCCGTCGCACTGCAGATTCAGGCGTCGCACTGCTGGTAAGGGAAGCGCATGCGTTTAAATCAGAAGGGAGAAGTCCGCGGACATTTCTTTAAAACAGAGATCACTCATTAAGGACAAGAAATAAATTATGGGTTGAAATTAGATTAACCATTTCTAGACCCCCTGGATTTGCATTGGGGGGGGGGCGCACACAACCCAACGTACAAAATCCTGCATCCCATTACAGCACATTTCTTTACATTTGGGTATATTCTGATTGGCCGATAATGCCCTGCAGCTCATACCTATACAGCACAGGCATCACTTACAGCAGGCGTCAGCAATCTTGGCCCTCCAGATATTTGGAAACTACATCACCCAAGATGCTCAGGTACTCATTAGATTGGCGGAGTCTTGTGGGACATGTAGTTCCAAAATATCTGGATGGGCCAGGATTGTTGATCCTGTCTTAGACCCAGGAGCGGTAGGTTTGATACTTTGTGATCTCTTTCTACTCCCATTACCAACCCCCTCCCCTCCTTTGCAGCAATAAAAAGCCAGGTTTGCATATTCCTCCATGTAACCCCTCCCACTGCGCAGGTTCTTGTTTACAGCAAGTCCCATCACGTCATTACTTGTACGTTATTGGAAAATATTGACTTTTGCAGAAAGAAAGGAATCCAAAAATAACTAAGGGGCTTATTAAGAGAGCACCGAAAAGTCGCCGACATTTCGGTGCTCTCTCGTTCCCCGCACTTCGGGGAATCAAAGTTCCCCTCCCTGCGGTGTATTCAGGATTCAACACAGGGTCCCCGGAGTGCAGTGAAAACCCACCGAAGACCCACTGAAAACCCACCGGAAAAAACATGCCGAACACGTCAGAAAAGACCACCGAGCTGCCGAACACTGCGCAGAGCAGCCGCCGGAAAAAGCCGACAAGCTGACAAACAGGGTAAATTTTTTTTTAACAAAACGATAGAAAGTGTCAAAATTGAAATGCTGTTTGGAAAAAAAAAACACTAAACTAAATAACTACTGAATGTCTGGAATTTACATAGAAAGATCCTATGAATGATAATAAAAAGGGCTGTTACGGAAAAAGCGCTAAAAGATCCTAAGATCCAAAAATGCCTAAAAGATCCTAAAAAAATCTATAAATAAAGAGACTTTTTGCTGCAGATTAAAATAATGAACAGTTTATTAGATATTGAATTAAAACGGGAATATTTTTAACATTAAAGCCTATGGGATTCGCCTGATTAAACCTGCCAAATGAAAACACCGAACAGCAGGGCATTTCATTGACATTTCTCTGCTGTTCGGTGTCTGTGGTAGATTAACCATTGCTTCTCTATGGGAGGATTTCACTGCCATCAAACAGACACCGTACTTGCAGGCAGTTCGCCAAAATTTGTCCGACTGCCTGCTCTCTGAATAGCCGAATGGCCCCGAAATGTCGCCGTACGGGGAAATTCCCTGTACGGTGACATTTCGAGGCAGATCGGCTCTCTCTGAATAACCCCTTTATTGTGAAACCTATAAACCATGGCAGTGACCGCGCACCGCGTGATGCCGCCATGTTAATACGGTCCTGCGCTGCAGCATATGTTGGGCCATTTGGGGTCTTACATATAAATGGATAATAATGGGGCATTTCTGCTGAGAAGGAGACGGAAGCTCCATTACTTCTTATAGTGATGGATTTCTCCGGATCTAGAAGCAAATCGAGGGAAAATCCCAGCGTAGCGGAATGAAGCGAGCCAAGCGAACAACCACAGATATAACAGAACGAACAGCGCAAATCCGCAGAGATATGTCGAGTCGCTCTGCGATGAAACGCCATGACATCAGCAGCACCCGCCATGAAAAAGAATAAAAGCTGCGAACAACTCGCTTCCCCACAAATTCCCATGGAAGAGGCATCCCTATAAATCTGCCGATCGGAGAAGAACAGGCCGTAAAACTCCCCAAATCCACAGGAGTCGATGGTTAAGGCATGTTACGGGTCAGCTCTGCTTCCTATTTATCCAGGAGACAGGAGAGCTTTAACCGGGAAAACCTGGGGCGAAAGACTTCCAGAGCTTTAACCCAGCGTAACCCCTTAAAAAAAGACACCCGCATATGTGGAGGAGCCCCTAAAAAGACCCACACACCCTGAATATATGGAGGAGCCCCTAAAAAGACACCCGCACACCCTGAATATATGGAGGAACCCCTAAAAAGACACCCACACACACTGAATATATGGAGGAACCCCTAAAAAGACACCCACACACCCTGAATATATGGAGGAAACCCTAAAAAGACACCCACACACCCTGAATATATGGAGGAGCCCCAAAAAACACCCACACACCCTGAATATATGGAGGAGCCCCTAAAAAGACACCCACACACCCTGAATATATGGAGGAGCCCCAAAAAACACCCACACCATGAATATGTGGAGGAGCCCCTAAAAAGACACCCGCACACCCTGAATATATGGAGGAACCCCTAAAAAGACATCCGCATACCCTGAATATATGGAGGAGCCCCTAAAAAGACACCCGCACACCCTGAATATATGGAGGAGCCCCAAAAAACACCCACACCATGAATATGTGGAGGAGCCCCTAAAAAGACACCCACACACCCTGAATATATAGAGGAGCCCCTAAAAAGACACCCACAACCCCTGAATATATGGAGGAACCCCTAAAAAGACACCACACACCCTGAATATATGGAGGAAGCCCTAAAAAGACAACCCACACACCCTGAATATATGGAGGAACCCCTAAAAAACACACCCGCACACCCTGAATATATGGAGGAACCCCTAAAAACACACCCTGAATATATGGAGGAACCCCTAAAAACAACACCCACACACCCTGAATATATGGAGGAGCCCCTAAAAAGACACCCGCACATCCTGAATATATGGAGGAACCCCTAAAAAGACACCCACACACCCTGAATATATGGAGGAACCCCTAAAAAGACACCCACACACCCTGAATATATGGAGGAACCCCTAAAAAGACACCCACACACCCTGAATATATGGAGGAGCCCCTAAAAAGACACCCGCACACCCTGAATATATGGAGGAGCCCCTAAAAAGACACCCACACCCTGAATATATGGAGGAACCCCTAAAAAGACACCCGCACACCCTGAATATATGGAGGAGCCAATAAAAAGGACTTTAAGAGACATAAAAACGTAGGGAGGGATTCAGGCGTTTAATAGGGACTATTCCTAAATAAGGACACTTGGAAGGTACAGAAACATGTTATTCTGTTAAATCATGTATTTTAGAGAAGGAGTTTTTGTCGGCTGAGTATTCTCCGCTCAGTAAAAGCTAAATATAAAGTCTCGCTCCTGACCTTGTCATTATATACACTGGCCAGTCCCATCTGAATGGAAACAAAAAAAGGACTAAAATTAGCTGAAAACGCCCCGGAATAGAACACATCAAACCAAAATACACAAAAGGCACAAAAGCAACTCCATCCGAGAAAACATAGGGCTTGGGTTAGATGGGGGTATATTCACTAAACTGTGAATTGCGGAAATTCCGGATAAAATAATAATAATAAAGGTCAAAATGCAGATATTCTGGAATATAAATGCATTTAGTCTCACACGGCCACGTTGAAAGCAGTGATTTTAACAAACTTCTTCCAGCTTAATGACCACGGGCTCTATTCCTCAGTGAACGGCAACGTTAGCTTTCGGATGTGTAAGTGTTACCGCCACGATAAGTGACTTTAACGCATGCCGTCATATTACCTTCCTGACACTAAAGCCCTAAGAAAATCCGTTTTTACGCATCGGTGATTGTGCGAGCTTACTGTACTTTGCGCATCCTATACCAAACATGGGGAGCGCAATCAGTAATTAGCGTTAAGATTAGTAAGGTATAACAAAGTTCTAGCGCTAATAACCGTCAGGACGCGCAAACCAAAATTTTAGCGACACCTAAAAGCTGGTGCTAAATGAATCCGCTTTGTGAGATCATTTAGCACCCCCTAACCCCCCCCAATAAATCCCATAATTACCTCTTATCTGGCAGCGGGAACGGTGCCTCGATCCGCCGGTAACAGAGTGAGACTGGGAACAAATTGTCCCCAGTCTCCCTCCGCGGCCCTGCACGATCTAGCAAGAGCGAGATCGCACAGGGCTCGCGGACTGGAAGAGCAACCGTCCATGGATTCCTATGGACTCCAGGAGGTGATACTCGTGGCGGCACTGAAGCAGTACCGCGAGTATCCCAGTGGTTAGTGATGCGTTCCGGGGCGAGGTGCCGAGGTAGCGCCTGCCCTGGAATATTGCGGTAACATGATCTGCGGGCACAGATTTTCTCTGTCAACGTCCCCATTTTTAGCGTAAACAAAGGAACAGGGCCCCATGAAGTAGGCTTGTGCACCGATTTTTTTTTCGGTTAGATTCAATTCGATTTTTCGGATTTTCAAACTTTTCGATTCGGCTCGTTTCGACCGATTTCTGTTTCGATTCGGTTCGGCTCGACTCGTTTTTCGTGTACATTTTTTTTTCGGAATATCGACCATTTTTCGTATTTTCGTGTCATTTAGCTCGTTTTTTTGTATCGACTTTTCGTGATTTCGGAAATTTTCGTTTTTTCGGAACGTCTGTTCTCCTCGTTTCAAAGCAATAAATTTCGATTTGACACATTTCAAGTCCATTCGAAAATTCCGAAAATATTTCGTTTCGGCTCGGAAAACTTTTCGGATCTGCCGTTTTCGGATCTAAAAATTTTCGGAAAATTGGCCGCATCCGAAAACACGAATCGGGAAATTTCGTGAAAATTCCGAAATTCCGAAACCCGAAACGCACATCCCTACCATGAAGTGGCAAACAGGGCAATCCACTGAGAGATTAGGTTTGCTCATATAATGTGATGATAAAAACAATAAAAATAACTACAATTAAACAAAAAAAAAATCACCAGTCGTGTATTATTGTGCGGAATCGAAAAAAATTTAAAATCTTGCCCCATCCTCGTCTTGTCGGCGCTTCCTTCACAGGCAGAAATATCACTGGCATTTGCCCCATTTCACCATATATCTATATTTAATCTGGCAGGGGTCTTGTTTAAAAGAAAAAATATATATTATATCTCAAAAAAAGCTTTACTGGTTGCCAAATGGAGGTGGAAATATTATATATATATATAAATTCATTGGGGGGGGGGTGATTGCAATAAATCACAAGGAAAGAATATATCTAACTATCCACCCACTATATAATATATATATATATTATTTTTTTTTCCTTGTGATTTAGTGCAACCATCCCCATCCCCCCACCCAAAAAAACAAACAACAGACAATATTCACCCAAAGTTACTTAAAATCTACAGAAATTCCCTCTGTCAGCGATGCAGAACCTTATATTTTGTGAGTTGGATGAAGCTGGAGATAAGGGGGCGATGAAAGAATGATTATTTCCTTATGTACGGGTTTATGGAAAGTCGCGTCAGGGCCTGCCGGATGCTGCACAGTAGGGAGAGATGCCTTTTAGCCGGTTTCTGGTCGCCCGCCCGTGCTGGCATCACACATGCTGAGCCGGGGTAACGCTCAGGTTTGGAAATGCGCCGTTATGGGCCGCCCGGGCTCCTCTGCAGCAATGAGCACCTGCGTGATGCGGCGCTGTATCAATATCCGGGGGTGAGAGACAGGAGTGCGGGCGAATAAACATAAAGGGATACAAACCCACGGATAGCTGGAAAGGCGGCTGCCTAGGGCCTCGCTTTAATTAGCACGATGGCATTCAGGTCATTTAATAAGAAGCCACACACTGACACTCCATACATATACACCCCCTGCATTCACACGCACGCCGACGTCCACACAAACAGACCTTCACACACACTCATTCTGCAAGGAGAGCTGTGTGACCTTAATTTAAAGCTAATTGGGTCAATTTCTTTATTTCTGCATTACCAACAAGATATCCAGGACTCATTAACTCTGCGTCCACCGATGGCTGGACGTACAGACGCCGACAGACAGGATGTGCTGCAAACGATAACCCCACAGAATCTGATCCACTCACACAGAATATCCCAGTGCGCACCAGTATGATATAAATCGCACGGACCCTCGATATAACACTCACTCTGCTGGTGACAGTATATGGTGCGGGCAGATAAATGTCCAGCAAACACCACAAAACCAGGTCTCCCAAAACAAGCAAAGAGACACAAGGAAAAAACATCGATAATTACATTCTCATATTTACATTATATAGAAATGCAAAAATCAGGACCAAAATTTTAAAGTTTACATCTATACCGGGGGTCAGCAACCCAGACGTTTTGCAACTACGTCTCCATAATGCTCAGCTACTCATCAGATTGGCAGAGGCTCATGGGAGATGTAGTTTGAGAACAACTGGAGGGTTTCTGGAGTTGCTGACCCCGATCTATATTATATGTACACACAGGCACAGTTGTTAAAACAAGACATAGATGTCCTCCATTTACATGAGAGCGGAGGTTGGTCTCCTATGCCATTTTTATCATGTAAAAAAGAAAACCCCTAATAATAAAAATAAAAATTGCAAGAGGGGAAATTTGTTTTGGTGACCCTCCAAATGTTAGTGTAAAGTTTTTATCACATGGAGTGATACAGTGACTATTGTTAAGTGGATCAATACATTGTGGCATTTTATAGTATGCAGTGACTATTGTAAGGAGGATCGATACATTGTGGCATTATATATTATGCAGTGCCCTGGGCTTTCCATGCGGAGTGATACAGTGACTATTGTTAGGAGGATCGATACATTGTGGCATTATATAATATGCAGTGCCCTGGGCTCCCCATATGGAATGATACAGTGAATTGTTAGGATCGATACATTGTGGCATTATATATTATGCAGTGCCCTGGGCTTTCCATGCGGAGTGATACAGTGACTATTGTTAGGAGGATCGATACATTGTGGCATTATAGAATATGCAGTGCCCTGGGCTCCCCATGTGGAGTGATATATTGAATTGTTAGTAGGATCGATACATTGTGGCATTATATAATATGCAGTGCCCTGGGCTCCCCATGTGGAGTGATATATTGAATTGTTAGTAGGATCGATACATTGTGGCATTATATAATATGCTGTGCCCTGGGCTCCCCATGTGGAGTGATATATTGAATTGTTAGGAGGATCGATACATTGTGGCATTATATAATATGCAGTGCCCTGGGCTCCCCATGTGGAGTGATATATTGAATTGTTAGTAGGATCGATACATTGTGGCATTATATAATATGCAGTGCCCTGGGCTCCCCATGTGGAGTGATATATTGAATTGTTAGTAGGATCGATACATTGTGGCATTATATAATATGCAGTGCCCTGGGCTCCCCATGTGGAGTGATATATTGAATTGTTAGTAGGATCGATACATTGTGGCATTATATAATATGCAGTGCCCTGGGCTCCCCATGTGGAATGATACAGTGAATTGTTAGGCGGATCGATACATTGTGGCATTATATAATACTGTATGCAGAGTGAGTTGCAGCTGTAACACTCAGGACTGAGCGTCTTTCAGATTGTTCTCTTGGGTTTCTGTTCTCTCAGATATTATAGAGATACTTTTTCTGGCTTTTAGTCATTTGGGATGTTACAAAAGGTCGCGACGGGGTCATCCAGCCCGACCCGCTCCTGATATGAACAAACTGGCCGTTAAGCGCCACATGCATCACTGCAAACACTTTCATAGGATTGATTTGCGCCTTACGATTTTTGGCGGTGGAAGATCCGGCAGACTTTTCTGCGGTGCTGCCAAGTGCTGTCCGGCAGTGCCATTAGCCAGTGCGTCTTTGGTGATATGATCCACAACTGCAGAACAAAAAAGAATATATATATATATATAAAAATACAACAACCGAAGCGAGAGCACTCCAGTACAGAAAGTATATCATCACAAAGCACATGATGTTTAAATCTCGAGAGTCATGAACAGTCAATTCCGTTTCAAGGAATAAACAAACAAGCGCTGCAGAATATGTTGGAGCTATATAAGCGACGAGTAATGTAATTATAACCCTGCCAAACCACGTCTCATCTAATAAATAAAGGTTGTATTTTAACAGGTGCACCCACCTTTGTCTTGGGTCCCTTGAGCTTCCTTCTTGTCTGGTGCCGCCACCTTGTTCATGTAGATATATTCCTCATCACAGCCTGCAAAGGTAACACAGCCGGTATGACGTGGGAGACGGAGGGATGGATTTAGGGTTATGGTCGCTGCTATACAGAGTCTCACAGGGGGGTATTTAGACTTACAGGGTTATTCAGAGAAAGGTGAAACTCAGGAGAACAACTGGAGCAGTGAAAATTCTAGGTAAAAGTAGCCAAACCAGAAAAATTCTTCCATTTATCTTACTTTTCAAATCAGCCATCTGGTCTAGAATGTTCTGTTCTCCTGCCAGTTCTCCTGATTTTCACCTTTCTCTTAATAACCCTGATAATGCTTCCCTCGGCACTCCATATTCTGCTGCACCTTCTGCCCCAAATATAATATGAAAATACATTTGTCAATAGGAAACGAAGACAAATATAAACAATCAGGGAGGTTAATGTGAACATTTACATTTATTGCTGGGTTTATTACTTCGCAATTATGTTACACGCCAACACGCCTTGAATACTGTATATGAAGGAACCCCTAAAAAGACCCACACACCCTGAATATATGGAGGAGCCCCTAAAAACACACCCACACACCCTGAATATATGGAGGAACCCCTAAAAAGACACCCACACACCCTGAATATATGGAGGAGCCCCTAAAAACACACCCACACACCCTGAATATATGGAGGAGCCCCTAAAAACACACCCTGAATATATGGAGGAGCCCCTAAAAATACCCACACACCCTGAATATATGGAGGAGCCCCTAAAAAGACACCCACACACCCTGAATATATGGAGGAGCCCCTAAAAAGACACCCACACACCCTGAATATATCACAATATTCATAAATGATCTGCCCAACGTCTGCAAAGCCTCAACTGTACACATGTACGCAGACGACACTGTGATCTATACCAGCAAACCAAATCTCCCGCAGCTGGAGGCCGTGCTGCAAGAACAATTCACAGAGGTAGAAAAGTGGATCTAGAACAACAAACTTTTTTTAAATACTGACAAAACTGTAACGATGCTCTCTTGGAACAGCACCTAAACTACACAAATTGCAAAATCCCCATCTATGTGTTGGGACAATATCAAATGGCACACTGACCACAGTCACTTCTCTCAAATATCTAGGTATGTGGTTGGACCCTAATCTATCCTTTGGCCCCCACATCGAAAAACTCTCATCTAAACTTTACCCAAAACTAGGTGCCCTGTACAGAAACAAATCCTGCCTGAGTCCCGCGGTAAGAAAGCAGATGTACAGCAAATGCTTATGCCGGCTATGATTACGGAGATGTAGTGTATGCAGCCGCCCCGCAAACACACCTTCATAAACTTACTACATTGTATAACTCATTCTGCCGCTTTGCGCTACAATGTAACTACATGACCCACCATTGTGACATGTTAAAACAGCTAAACTGGCCATCGCTAGAATCTAGACGCACCCTTCACCTTTCCAGCCTGGTGTTTAAGAGCATCTCTGGGAAGCTGCCACCCTACCTGAATAGACTGCTTCCCCCAGCAGCTCCCTCATCCTATAACCTCCGATCCAGGACCAGCACCTTACTTGCAATACCACAATACAAAAAGACAGTTGGCTCGGTCCTCATTTTCCTACAGAGCACCACAATTATGAATAACCTCCCAGACACCATCAAATCTTTCCACCAGTCTTAGGTCACTCAAAATTTCCCTGTAACATACCTCAATACAGAATGCACCTGTAAACATGTAACCTAGTGACTATATTTCCTACATATTATTTTCTGTTAATCTGTATATTTGTGTTGTTAATATCTTACATTGTATTACTTTGTATTTCTGTAAATGTAACACTTCAATGTACTTGAACCCAGGACATACTTGAAAACGAGAGAAATCTCAATGTATCCTTCCTGGTAAAATCCTTTATAAATAAATAAATAAATAATTATGGAGGAGCCCCTAAAAAGACACCCGCACACCCTGAATATATGGAGGAGCCCCTAAAAATACCCACACACCCTGAATATATGGAGGAACCCCTAAAAAGACACCCGCACACCCTGAATATATGGAGGAGCACCTAAAAAGACACCCACACACCCTGAATATATGGAGGAGCCCCTAAAAAGACACCCACACACCCTGAATATATGGAGGAGCCCCTAAAAACACACCCTGAATATATGGAGGAGCCCCTAAAAATACCCACACACCCTGAATATATGGAGGAACCCCTAAAAAGACACCCGCGTCCCACACACCCTGAATATATGGAGGAGCCCCTAAAAAGACACCCAACACACCCTGAATATATGGAGGAGCCCCTAAAAATACACCCGCACACCCTGAATATATGGAGGAACTCCAAAAGACACCCGCACACCCTGAATATATGGAGGAACCCCTAAAAAGACACCCGGTCCCACACACCCTGAATATATGGAGGAGCCCCTAAAAAGACACCCACACACCCTGAATATATGGAGGAACCCCTAAAAAGACACCCGCACACCCTGAATATATGGAGGAACTCCAAAAGACACCTGCACACCCTGAATATATGGAGGAGCCCCTAAAAAGACACCCACGCACCCTGAATCTATGGAGCAGCCCACATAAAGAAACCAAATGTATTATAAAGGGTGGAGCAGTAGGAAACTGGATATAACATACTGCACAGGAAGTGCTCTGCCTGCCCTGAACCTTCCTATTATTCTGCACAGGAAGTGCTCTGCCTGCCCTGGACCTTCCCATTATTCTGCACAGGAAGTGCTCTGCCTGCCCTGGACCTTCCCATTATACTGCACAGGAAGTGCTCTGCCTTCCCTGAACCTTCCTATTCTGCACAGGAAGTGCTCTGCCTGCCCTGAACCTTCCTATTATTCTGCACAGGAAGTGCTCTGCCTGCCCTGAACCTTCCTATTATTCTGCACAGGAAGTGCTCCGCCTGCCCTGGACCTTCCTATTATTCTGCACAGGAAGTGCTCTGCCTGCTCTGAACCTTCCTATTACACTGCACAGGAAGTGCTCTGCCTGCCCTGAACCTTCCTATTATTCTGCACAGGAAGTGCTCTGCCTGCCCTGAACCTTCCTATTATTCTGCACAGGAAGTGCTCCGCCTGCCCTGAACCTTCCTATTATTCTGCACAGGAAGTGCTCTGCCTGCCCTGAACCTTCCTATTATTCTGCACAGGAAGTGCTCTGCCTGCCCTGAACCTTCCTATTATTCTGCACAGGAAGTGCTCTGCCTGCCCTGGACCTTCCCATTATACTGCACAGGAAGTGCTCTGCCTGCCCTGAACCTTCCTATTATTCTGCACAGGAAGTGCTCTGCCTGCCCTGAACCTTCCTATTATTCTGCACAGGAAGTGCTCTGCCTGCCCTGGACCTTCCCATTATACTGCACAGGAAGTGCTCTGCCTGCCCTGAACCTTCCTATTATTCTGCACAGGAAGTGCTCTGCCTGCCCTGAACCTTCCTATTATTCTGCACAGGAAGTGCTCTGCCTGCCTGAACCTTCCTATATATTCTGCACAGGAAGTGCTCTGCCTGCCCTGAACCTTCCTATTATACTGCACAGGAAGTGCTCTGCCTGCCCTGGACCTTCCCTAGAAAACTACTCGATCAGAACAGGTTGAGGAGTCTCCATACAGAAAAATGCCAGAATAAGCACAGTTTATGTCAGGGCACAGGATCAGGCCCCTGCTGCCTCCCTACTTACTGCTGTTGTTCTTCACATAAAGATGGAGGATTTCGGACAATATGGACTTCTTCAGGACGGCGGAGCTGCTGAGGTTTTCCTTGTCCAGAATATTCAGGAAATCTTCCAATTCCGTGAGCAGCCGCTCCAGGGCTAAGAAAACAGATACAGGATAATATCAGCAAAAAATACATCACAAACACAAATTATGGTAAAATGGATTTTCCATTCTTCTTTAATTTTTTATTTTTTTTACACTTTCTCCACCAAAACCATTTATTTCAAAGAAAGATATTTTTGCAACAAAAAGCTAAGATTAGCATCTAAAATCCTATCTGCATACCATTTTAACGCAAAATTAGTGTGGGCCATGCCCTGGGGATAAATTAAATCCTCTGAGATCTCACTCCTCTCCCCATGTATTACTGAAGTATCAGCCCTCAGCCTCACTGTAACAAAAAGCTCAACAAACATTACTGCTGCATTACAGCAGCCAGAGAGAGGGCAGAATACAGGAAGAGCTGTGGGGTCACTCACTGCTATACAGGGATAATATTCAGGGGGTTATAAATGAGTGAAAATCCCTGTACAGTACAGATACAAGAGGTTCTGAATGTAATAAGAGAAGAACATGGAGAAGAAGTAGGTTAAAATTCAGGAATTTGTGGTACAGGTGGAGAAAACTGAACTGGAAAAAGGGGGGGGGGGAATATGCCGTTTGGATTAATTAAAAATTTGGTAAAAATATAAATAAATAAACCTCCCAAATTTTAATAACTGCATAACAGAGTTGTAACAGGGTTATTCAGAAAGAGGTGAAAACCAGGAGAATGACTGAATGACTGGAGAAGTGAAAATTCTAGGTCAAAATAGCCAAACCAGAAAAATTCTCCCATTTATCTCACTTTCCAAATCGGCTATTTGGTCAAGATTTTCTCTTCTCCTGCCATTCTCCTGCCATTCACCTCTCTCTGAATAACCCACTTAGTATTAACCAGAGATGATACAGAACATAACATGCGGATGCTGAGAATATCAGGGTTATTCAGAGAGAGGTGAAAAACAGGAGAATGACTGGAGAATGGAAAATTCATGTAGGTCAAAATAGTCTATTTGGAAAGTGAGATAAATGGGAGAATTTTTCTGGTTTGGCTATTTTGACCTAGAATTTTCACTTCCCCAGTCATTCTCCTGCTTCTCACCTCTCTCTGAATAACCCTGTATATTTCACATGATACCTTTAAGTGTTAACTGCACATCCCATGTTTCAAATAAATGTTCCAATATAAAAATAAAGGGTTAATCTCTAATCTGCATCAAACTTTCATGATCAAAACGAGCATTTTCCTATTTTTAATTAATTATTTCCAGCCTGCACCGCAGGGCTGCGGAACGTACGGCCGGAGGCAAGAATTTTGGCTGCTGTGCTTCCAGCCACTCGTTCTTCCCCTTTCGGCCTTAAACACCGCGAGATTGGTCACGGGACACTGAGAGAGGCGGGGATTTAAAGTGTCATTGCTCCGCCCTCATACAAAGCCCTGCTGCCGGACGCGCGGGAACTGGGGATCGAGGGGAAGAACGAGTGTTTGTGTGTATGCTTATGACGCGGCCCAAATATTAAGGGGTGTGTGTCTACATATTATGTAACGATACGACTCCGAGACTCGTGCTGTAGAGTTATTCCTGTTCGGCGGAAAAAAATAAAAAGTCCTCTTGTACCAAAGCTTTAGGCTAGGGTCAGACGAACGCATTTTTCGCGTCGTCCGTGAAAAGGTGCAGTCGAACGAATGGTCGTATTTTTTCACGGAATGCGCGAAAGCGGTCATACGATGCGCATTTTTGTACGTAATTTTGTACGGATCATCAATAAAACCCTTTCTGCGTCTGGACGTTATGTTGGCCAGACGTGTGCAGCGTCTGACGTCTCCCAATCACGCACACACGCCGCTATGCGGACGCAGCGCACTCTGTACGTCAGTAGTAGCGGTTTGACGTTCTCGAAAAAATGCGTTCGTTTGCCACTTGCGTTGCACGGACGAACATTTGTGCGGCCGTTTGTCGTATGTTCCCCGGCATTGGACGTCATTTGCTGCTAGCACGGCCGTGATTTCGTGCGGCTAAACGCACGTTAATACTGCGTTCGTCTGACCCTAGCCTTACTCGTCAGATAAACACAGCGCCAAGTCCTGAATCTTCCATGCACTGCTATGCGGCTCACAGGGGAGCACATGTAACAGTATTTTATATATACATCTTTTATATTATGCAAAAAAAGATATATAAATTTGTATAAGGCGTGTGAAAAATATATATATTTTATTAGACACATAAAGGGTTATTCAGAGAGTGTCGATCTGGCCCTGAAATGTAACTGGACGCCGAAATTCAGGATACGGTGCCATTTCGGGGCCATTCGGCTATTCAGAGAACAGGCAGTTCGCCAAATATTGGCAAATTGCCTGCACGTACGGTGCCTGTTCGACGGCAGTGAAATCCCCCCATAGAGAAGCAATGGTTAATCTATTCAGAGACGCCGAAAAGCAGGGAAATGTCAGTGAAATGCCCTGCTGTTCGGTGGTTTCATTCAACAGGTTTAGTCAGACAAATCCCATAGGTTTCAATGTTGAAAATATTCCCATTTATATCCAATAAACCGTTTATTCTTTTAATCTGCAGCAAAAAGTCTCTTTACTTACAGATATTTTAGGAACTTTTAGGCATTTTTGGGGATTTTTTCAGAAAATAATTTTTTCAGTTTTTTTTTTAAATAGTTTTTTTTCTTTTTTCTGTAACAGCCCTTTTTATTATCATTCATTGGATTTTATATGTAAATTCCAGACATTTTCGTTCAGTATTTTTTTTGCAAACAGCGTTTCACTTTTCAAACATTCAAGCGGACTGTTGTTTTTTTTACCCTGTTCGTCGTTAATAAAGTGTTAAAGAGGTTTTTCATGTTGGTAGAAAATTACAATTTTTAATTGAAAATAAAATGTAATATCCCCTTTTATGGGGTAAATATTTTAGCCTAAAATGTGCAAATCTCTAAGAAATTACCAAAAGCGGTGCACATCCCGATCGAGCCAAGGCATATATTTACCAAAAATAAAAGGATTGGGAGATGCACGCTGGTATGTGCGGAGCCTCAGCCGGCATGTGCGGAGCCTAAGCCGACGTGTGCGGAGCCGCAGCCGGTGTGTGCGGAGCCTCAGCCAGTATGTGCGGAGCCGCAGCCGGTGTGTGCTGAGCCTCAGCCAGTATGTGTGGAGCCTCAGTGGGTATGTGCGGAGCCCCAGCCGGTATGTGCAGAGCCTCAGCCGGTATGTGCGGAGCCTCAGCCGTTATGTGCGGAGCCTCAGTCTGTATGTGCAGAGCCACAGCCGGTGTGTGCAGAGACCCAGCCGGTATGTTCAGAGCCACAGCCGGTGTGCGGAGCCTCAGCCGGTATGTGCGGACCCCCAGCCGGTATGTGCAGAGACCCAGCCGGTATGTGCAGAGCGTCAGCCGTTGTGTGCGGAGCCTCAGCCGGTATGTGCAGAGCGTCAGCCGGTATGTGCAGAGCGTCAGCCGGTATGTGCAGAGCGTCAGCCGTTGTGTGCAGAGCGTCAGCCGGTATGTGCAGAGCGTCAGCCGGTATGTGCAGAGCGTCAGCCGTTGTGTGCGGAGCCTCAGCCGGTATGTGCAGAGCGTCAGCCGTTGTGTGCGGAGCCTCAGCCGATATGTGCAGAGCGTCAGCCGGTATGTGCAGAGCGTCAGCCGTTGTGTGCGGAGCCTCAGCCGGTATGTGCAGAGCGTCAGCCGGTATGTGCAGAGCGTCAGCCGTTGTGTGCAGAGCGTCAGCCGGTATGTGCAGAGCGTCAGCCGGTATGTGCAGAGCGTCAGCCGTTGTGTGCAGAGCGTCAGCCGTATGTGCAGAGCGTCAGCCGGTATGTGCAGAGCGTCAGCCGTTGTGTGCGGAGCCTCAGCCGATATGTGCAGAGCGTCAGCCGGTATGTGCAGAGCGTCAGCCGTTGTGTGCGGAGCCTCAGCCGATATGTGCAGAGCGTCAGCCGGTATGTGCAGAGTGTCAGCCGTTGTGTGCGGAGCCTCAGCCGCCATGTTTGTTATTTTCGCCCCCACTTGTAACGACTGCAGATTAATAAACGTATGAAGTTCAGGGAAACATGAAGAAAGTTGTGTTTTGTCTTTTTCTGTTTCCTCGAGGAATCTCTTACTCATATCCCAACAGGGAGGACACAAACAAAGGCCTCCATACGCTCCCAGAGCACAAGAAGGCCTAGTGCGCATTTTTTCCAGTGGTTTTTCGTTAAAGTTCAGCGCTTCTGGAGCCGGCTGACAGATTGTCAATAAGATTTTTGTTCCAGTTCTCAAGGCATCCCACTCGGAGCAGCCAAAAGGTCACAGTTTGCAAAAATCCCCTGTTTTCCCTTTTTTAGAGGGCGCCGTTCCTATCAGAGGCTCAGGGATTCCATGGAAGGGAGTGAATGCGCCCGGGCCCAGGTATTAATAAACCTTTCCGCAGAGCAGCGCTGGAGACCACGTCCACACATCAAGCCCTGAGAGGCCGTATCGCTCCTTCTGGCATAAAATAAATGAAGGGAAAGATTTCTGAACATAACGTAACAAGAAACAGTAACGACAAGAAACAGTAACAACCGTCTCGCCTTTCGTTATGTTCTGTCCCCTATTCATGCAGATCCTCTACAGCTCCTTCCTCTCCGAATCTCACTGGTCCTTCCCCTCCTTCCCTTAAACCTTCACGTTGTATTCCTGCCACCAGTTCATCGCCCAGGTCCATTCCTCCCACCCCATCATCGTCCAGATCCGCTCATTCCACCCCATCATCGTCCAGATCCGCTCATTCCACCCCATCATCGTCCAGATCCGCTCATTCCACCCCATCATCGTCCAGATCCGCTCATTCCACCCCATCATCGTTCTGATCTGCTCATTCCACCCCATCATCGTCCAGATCCGCTCATTCCACCCCAACATCGTTCTGATCCGCTCATTCCACACCATCATCGTCCAGATCCGCTCATTCCACCCCATCATCGTCCAGATCTGCTTATCCACACCATCATCGTCCAGATCCGCTCATTCCACGCCCATCATCATCCAGATCCGCTCATTCTACACCATCATCGTTCAGATTTGCTCATTCCACACCATCCATCATTATCCAGATCCGCTCATTCCACCCCATCATCGTTCTGATCCGCTCATTCCACACCATCATCATCCAGATCCGCTCATTCCACACCATCATCGTCCAGATCCGCTCATTCCACACCATCATCATCTAGATCCGCTCATTCCACACCATCATCATCCAGATCCGCTCATTCCACACCATCATCATCCAGATCCGCTCATTCCACACCATCATCGTCCAGATCCGCTCATTCCACACCATCATCATCTAGATCCGCTCATTCCACACCATCATCGTCCAGATCCGCTCATTCCACACCATCATCATCTAGATCCGCTCATTCCACACCATCATCATCCAGATCCGCTCATTCCACACCATCATCATCCAGATCCGCTCATTCCACCCCATCAACATCCAGATCCGCTCATTCCACGCCATTATCGTCCAGATCTGCTCATTCCACAACATCATCATCCAGACCCATTCCTCCCATCTAATCAACGTCCACATTCATTCCTCCCACCCCATCGTCGTCCAGACTCATTCTTCCCACCCAATCATCTTCCGGATCCATTCATTCCATTCTCCAGTTTCATTGTTTTCCTCCATTCCTTCACTTTTCACCCTCCATGCTTTCAACATGCTTCCTCTTTTCTTCAAAATATAACCCGAAAAGAAATATATAATGTATTTTATTTGTTTAAATGACTGTTTCAGGCTTCGATCTGAATATTAATCTCTGATGTCCGGATCCTCAAGATACTGGAAATGGTTTGACACCGACACATGGATGTTTTTTTTGAGGGAGCTTAGTCATCTGACCCTGGTTATCAGACATGTACTCGTTTATTGTACAGGATTGCTCATTTAGCAGATTCACAAAAAGAAACAAAAAACAATCCCTGTGAAACCCGCATTCCTCCCCTTATCTCTCCCACAGTGTGGATTCAGCTGGACTGAGTCAGCCCTTACCTGTGAAAGGAGATACTCAACAAAGGACCCAGAGACTGACAGCCAGATGAATCACAAAACGTCTACAGACTGTGATCTGGGTCTCCCCAAACAGCAGATCTAGCCCCTGGCAACCTCCGGAGGGGGCGCGTAAAGCCTGGGAATGTGTCATGGGGACATGTTCATCATAAAACACTGGGATGATCTCATAAATTGTCTGGGGAAGTTTAGGTGAGCAGGAAGCAAATCCATCGTCCAAATTATTGGGATGAGTAATAATGTGACATGGGGCTGCGTGACCCATTTACACAGGCGCGGGTTTATCTAGAACGTTAAATCAATATCCTGGAACGTTAAATCAATATCCTGGGACCTGGAATGGAGCGGCTCACCAGGAAGTGAAAACACAATATTTGGGACAAAATTTACATAACCAGAAACAATCACAAAGTGAGCAAATATTTGGAATTCAGAGATTTTGGCGCCATAACATCACGGCCTCTACGTGGAGTTTATTCAACGGAACTTGAAATGCACCAGGACTTATATATTTATTTCTAAAGTATTTTACCAGGAAGGATACATTGAGATTCCTCTCGTTTTCAAGTATGTCCTGGGTTCAAGAACATTGGGTGAGAACTGGTAGTTGAAAGACCCTCTGCTCCTCTAGATTGTAAGCTCCTGTGAGCCGGGCCCTCTGCTCCTCTAGATTGTAAGCTCCTGTGAGCCGGGCCCTCTGCTCCTCTAGATTGTAAGCTCCTGTGAGCCGGACCCTCTGCTCCTCTAGATTGTAAACTCCTGTGAGCCGGACCCTCTGCTCCTCTAGATTGTAATTTCCTGTGAGCCGGGCCCTCTGCTCCTCTAGATTGTAAACTCCTGTGAGCCGGGCCCTCTGCTCCTCTAGATTGTAAGCTCCTGTGAGCCGGACCCTCTGCTCCTCTAGATTGTAAGCTCCTGTGAGCCGGGCCCTCTGCTCCTCTAGATTGTAAGCTCCTGTGAGCCGGGCCCTCTGCTCCTCTAGATTGTAAGCTCCTGTGAGCCGGGCCCTCTGCTCCTCTAGATTGTAAGCTCCTGTGAGCCGGACCCTCTGCTCCTCTAGATTGTAAGCTCCTATGAGCCGGACCCTCTGCTCCTCTAGATTGTAAACTCCTGTGAGCTGGACCCTCTGCTCCTCTAGATTGTAAACTCCTATGAGCCGGACCCTCTGCTCCTCTAGATTGTAAGCTCCTGTGAGCTGGACCCTCTGCTCCTCTAGATTGTAAACTCCTATGAGCCGGACCCTCTGCTCCTCTAGATTGTAAGCTCCTGTGAGCCGGACCCTCTGCTCCTCTAGATTGTAAACTCCTGTGAGCCGGGGCTTCTGCTCCTCTAGATTGTAAACTCCTGTGAGCCGGACCCTCTGCTCCTCTAGATTGTAAACTCCTATGAGCCGGACCCTCTGCTCCTCTAGATTGTAAGCTCCTGTGAGCTGGACCCTCTGCTCCTCTAGATTGTAAACTCCTGTGAGCCGGGGCCTCTGCTCCTCTAGATTGTAAACTCCTGTGAGCCGGGCCCTCTACTCCTCTAGATTGTAAGCTCCTGTGAGCCGGCCCTCTGCTCCTCTAGATTGTAAACTCCTGTGAGCCGGGGCCTCTGCTCCTCTAGATTGTAAACTCCTGTGAGCCGGACCCTCTGCTCCTCTAGATTGTAAACTCCTGTGAGCCGGACCCTCTGCTCCTCTAGATCGTAAGCTCCTGTGAGCCGGACCTCTGCTCCTCTAGATTGTAAGCTCCTGTGAGCCGGACCCTCTGCTCCTCTAGATTGTAAACTCCTGTGAGCCGGACCCTCTGCTCCTCTAGATTGTAATTTCCTGTGAGCCGGGCCCTCTGCTCCTCTAGATTGTAAACTCCTGTGAGCCGGGCCCTCTGCTCCTCTAGATTGTAAGCTCCTGTGAGCCGGACCCTCTGCTCCTCTAGATTGTAAGCTCCTGTGAGCCGGACCCTCTGCTCCTCTAGATTGTAAGCTCCTGTGAGCCGGGCCCTCTGCTCCTCTAGATTGTAAACTCCTGTGAGCCGGACCCTCTGCTCCTCTAGATTGTAAACTCCTGTGAGCCGGACCCTCTGCTCCTCTAGATTGTAAACTCCTGTGAGCCGGGCCCTATGCTCCTCTAGATTGTAAGCTCCTGTGAGCCGGACCCTCTGCTCCTCTAGATTGTAAGCTCCTATGAGCCGGACCCTCTGCTCCTCTAGATTGTAACTCCTGTGAGCTGGACCCTCTGCTCCTCTAGATTGTAAACTCCTATGAGCCGGACCCTCTGCTCCTCTAGATTGTAAGCTCCTGTGAGCTGGCCCTCTGCTCCTCTAGATTGTAAACTCCTATGAGCCGGACCCTCTGCTCCTCTAGATTGTAAGCTCCTGTGAGCCGGACCCTCTGCTCCTCTAGATTGTAAACTCCTGTGAGCCGGGACCTCTGCTCCTCTAGATTGTAACTCCTGTGAGCCGGACCCTCTGCTCCTCTAGATTGTAAACTCCTATGAGCCGGACCCTCTGCTCCTCTAGATTGTAAGCTCCTGTGAGCTGGACCCTCTGCTCCTCTAGATTGTAAACTCCTGTGAGCCGGACCCTCTGCTCCTCTAGATTGTAAGCTCCTGTGAGCCGGGCCCTCTGCTCTAGATTGTAAGCTCCTGTGAGCCGGGCCCTCTGCTCCTCTAGATTGTAAACTCCTGTGAGCCGGATCCTCTGCTCCTCTAGATTGTAAGCTCCTGTGAGCAGGACCCTCTGCTCCTCTAGATTGTAAGCTCCTGTGAGCCAGGCCCTCTGCTCCTCTAGATTGTAAACTCCTCTGAGCCGGATCCTCTGCTCCTCTAGATTGTAAACTCCTCTGAGCCGGATCCTCTGCTCCTCTAGATTGTAAGCTCCTGTGAGCCGGACCCTCTGCTCCTCTAGATTGTAAGCTCCTGTGAGCCGGACCCTCTGCTCCTCTAGATTGTAAGCTCCTGTGAGCCGGACCCTCTGCTCCTCTAGATTGTAAACTCCTGTGAGCCGGATCCTCTGCTCATCTAGATTGTAAGCTCCTGTGAGCCGGACCCTCTGCTCATCTAGATTGTAAGCTCCTGTGAGCCGGATCATCTGCTCCTCTAGATTGTAACTCCTGTGAGCCGGACCCTCTGCTTCTCTAGATTGTAAGCTCCTGTGAGCCGGACCCTCTGCTCCTCTAGATTGTAAACTCCTGTGAGCCGGATCCTCTGCTCATCTAGATTGTAAGCTCCTGTGAGCCGGACCCTCTGCTCATCTAGATTGTAAGCTCCTGTGAGCCGGATCATCTGCTCATCTAGATTGTAAGCTCCTGTGAGCCGGACCCTCTGCTTCTCTAGATTGTAAGCTCCTGTGAGCCGGACCCTCTGCTCCTCTAGATTGTAAGCTCCTGTGAGCCGGGCCCTCTGCTCCTCTAGATTGTAAGATCCTGTGAGCCGGACCCTCTGCTCCTCTAGATTGTAAGATCCTGTGAGCCGGGCCCTCTGCTCCTCTAGATTGTACGCTCCTGTGAGCCGGACCCTCTGCTCCGCTAGATTGTAAGCTCCTGTGAGCCGGGCCCTCTGCTCCTCTAGATTGTACGCTCCTGTGAGCCGGACCCTCTGCTCCTCTAGATTGTAAGCTCCTGTGAGCCGGGCCCTCTGCTCCTCTAGATTGTAAACTCCTGTGAGCCGGGTCCTCTGCTCCTCTAGATTGTAAGCTCCTGTGAGCCGGACCCTCTGCTCCTCTAGATTGTAAACTCCTGTGAGCCGGACCCTCTGCTCCTCTAGATTGTAAACTCCTGTGAGCCGGGTCCTCTGCTCTCTAGATTGTAAACTCCTGTGAGCCGGACCCTCTGCTCCTCTAGATTGTAAACTCCTGTGAGCCGGACCCTCTGCTCCTCTAGATTGTAATTTCCTGTGAGCCGGACCCTCTGCTCCTCTAGATTGTAAACTCCTGTGAGCCGGACCCTCTGCTCCTCTAGATTGTAATTTCCTGTGAGCCGGGCCCTCTGCTCCTCTAGATTGTAAGCTCCTGTGAGCCGGCCCTCTGCTCCTCTAGATTGTAAACTCCTGTGAGCCGGACCCTCTGCTCCTCTAGATTGTAAACTCCTGTGAGCCGGGCCTCTGCTCCTCTAGATTGTAAGCTCCTATGAGCCGGACCCTCTGCTCCTCTAGATTGTAAGCTCCTGTGAGCTGGACCCTCTGCTCCTCTAGATTGTAAACTCCTATGAGCCGGACCCTCTGCTCCTCTAGATTGTAAGCTCCTGTGAGCTGGACCCTCTGCTCCTCTAGATTGTAAACTCCTATGAGCCGGACCCTCTGCTCCTCTAGATTGTAAGCTCCTGTGAGCCGGGCCCTCTGCTCTAGATTGTAAGCTCCTGTGAGCCGGGCCCTCTGCTCCTCTAGATTGTAAACTCCTGTGAGCCGGATCCTCTGCTCCTCTAGATTGTAAGCTCCTGTGAGCTGGACCCTCTGCTCCTCTAGATTGTAAGCTCCTGTGAGCAGGACCCTCTGCTCCTCTAGATTGTAAGCTCCTGTGAGCCAGGCCCTCTGCTCCTCTAGATTGTAAACTCCTCTGAGCCGGATCCTCTGCTCCTCTAGATTGTAAGCTCCTGTGAGCCGGACCCTCTGCTCCTCTAGATTGTAAGCTCCTGTGAGCCGGACCCTCTGCTCCTCTAGATTGTAAGCTCCTGTGAGCCGGACCCTCTGCTCTCTAGATTGTAAACTCTTGTGAGCCGATCCTCTGCTCATCTAGATTGTAAGCTCCTGTGAGCCGGACCCTCTGCTCATCTAGATTGTAAGCTCCTGTGAGCCGGACCCTCTGCTTCTCTAGATTGTAAGCTCCTGTGAGCCGGACCCTCTGCTTCTCTAGATTGTAAGCTCCTGTGAGCCGGACCCTCTGCTCCTCTAGATTGTAAACTCCTGTGAGCCGGATCCTCTGCTCATCTAGATTGTAAGCTCCTGTGAGCCGGACCCTCTGCTCATCTAGATTGTAAGCTCCTGTGAGCCGGATCATCTGCTCATCTAGATTGTAAGCTCCTGTGAGCCGGACCCTCTGCTTCTCTAGATTGTAAGCTCCTGTGAGCCGGACCCTCTGCTCCTCTAGATTGTAAACTCCTGTGAGCCGGGCCCTCTGCTCCTCTAGATTGTAAGATCCTGTGAGCCGGACCCTCTGCTCCTCTAGATTGTAAGATCCTGTGAGCCGGGCCCTCTGCTCCTCTAGATTGTAAACTCCTGTGAGCCAGACCCTCTGCTCCTCTAGATTGTAAGCTCCTGTGAGCCGGGCCCTCTGCTCCTCTAGATTGTAAGTTCCTGTGAGCCGGGTCCTCTGCTCCTCTAGATTGTAAGCTCCTGTGAGCCGGACCCTCTGCTCCTCTAGATTGTAAGCTCCTGTGAGCCGGACCCTCTGCTCCTCTAGATTGTAAGCTCCTGTGAGCCGGGCCCTCTGCTCCTCTAGATTGTAAGCTCCTGTGAGCCGGACCCTCTGCTCCTCTAGATTGTAAACTCCTGTGAGCCGGACCCTCTGCTCCTCTAGATTGTAAACTCCTGTGAGCCGGGCCCTCTGCTCCTCTAGATTGTAAACTCCTGTGAGCCGGGCCCTCTGCTCCTCTAGATTGTAAGCTCCTGTGAGCCGGACCCTCTGCTCCTCTAGATTGTAAGCTCCTGTGAGCCGGGTCCTCTGCTCCTCTAGATTGTAAACTCCTGTGAGCCGGACCCTCTGCTCCTCTAGATTGTAAACTCCTGTGAGCCGGACCCTCCGCTCCTCTAGATTGTAAGCTCCTGTGAGCCGGACCCTCTGCTCCTCTAGATTGTAAACTCCTGTGAGCCGGACCCTCTCCTCCTCTAGATTGTAAACTCCTGTGAGCCGGACCCCCTGCTCCTCTAGATTGTAAGCTCCTGTGAGCCGGACCCTCTGCTCCTCTAGATTGTAAGCTCCTCCCACTTCTCCATTTATATAGTTAACCTGCAAGTATTGTTCACATTATAAGATATAAATAATTAATCTGTATCGTAACGAGTAAAAGTAGAGCCAGTACAGGATACAGTATAATATCCATCTCTTCCATCATGTACTCTCGGCCTCTAATATAAAATGCTGGGAATGGTGTCTGTGAAATTGAATGTTAAATGGGTCAAGCCGTGTCCTTGCGTGACCTGTAAAAGTATCTGGCCACACGATGCAAAGAGCTATTGTTTCCTCTGGATAAAGTGAAATAATCTTGAATTTCCTAATTGGCCTTTTGTTTGGTTACAGCAGGTCTGGCCGGGGTCTGCAGTTTCTCCTTTCCATCTGATAAATGTCTATTTATTATTACTTGAGAAAATGAAGTGAAGGAATGAAAATGCTAAAGGCTTGGGAAATATAATTAAACAGATCTGCCCTTTACCCACTGGACAAACCCTGGAGAACAAAGATGATAAGGAGCAAGAGAGTGAGTCTGTCCTCGATTTCGCATTGTAACACAATGAAAAACAAAAAGGAGCAGCACCTATAATACCCTCTTTCCACGCCTTTTAATGCAGAATTAATGTGCCTCCTGTGGAGAAACTGAATACTCTGAGATTTTACTCCTGTCACTCTGTATTACAGTAAACAAGATAAAAGGAGCAGCACCCGCACTGTAACAAAAAGCCGGCAAAACTTTACTGCTGCATTCCAGCAGCCAGGGATTTGGCAGAATACAGGGAGAGCTGTGGGGCCAGTCGCTGCTGTACCGGGATACGATTCAGGGGGTTATAATGAGTGTAAATCCCTGTACAGTACAGATACACGGTGTTGCTGTAATTGCCATACACAGGCATTATGCAGCACATACAGATACAAGGTGTTACTGTAATTGCCATACACAGGCATTATGCAGCACATACAGATACAAGGTGTTACTGTAATTGCCATACACAGGCATTATGCAGCACATACAGATACAAGGTGTTGCTGTAATTGCCATACACAGGCATTATGCAGCACATACAGATACAAGGTGATGCTGTAATTGCCATACACAGGCATTATGCAGCACATACAGATACAAGGTGTTGCTGTAATTGCCATACACGGGCATTAAACAGCACATACAGATACAAGGTGTTGCTGTAATTGCCATACACAGGCATTATGCAGCACATACAGATACAAGGTGTTGCTGTAATTGCCATACACAGGCATTATGCAGCACATACAGATACAAGGTGTTGCTGTAATTGCCATACACAGGCATTATGCAGCACATACAGATACAAGGTGTTGCTGTAATTGCCATACACAGGCATTATGCAGCACATACAGATACAAAGTGTTGCTGTAATGGCCATACACAGGCATTATGCTGCACATACAGATACAAGGTGTTACTGTAATTACAATACACATGCATTATGCAGCACATACAGATACAATGTGTTGCTGTAATTGCCATACACAGGCATTATGCAGCACATACAGATACAAGGTGTTGCTGTAATTGCCATACACAGGCATTATGCAGCACATACAGATACAAGGTGTTGCTGTAATTGCCATACACAGGCATTATGCAGCACATACAGATACAAAGTGTTGCTGTAATTTCCATACACGGGCATTATGCAGCACATACAGATACAAGGTGTTGCTGTAATTGCCATACACAGGCATTATGAAGCACATACAGATACAAGGTGTTGCTGTAATTACCATACACAGGCATTATGCGGCACATACAGATACAAGGTGTTGCTGTAATTGCCATACACAGGCATTATGCAGCACATACAGATACAAGGTGTTACTGTAATTGTCATACGCAGGCATTATGCACCACATACAGATATTGCATTGCTAATAATCTCATTCTGATCACTACAAACCCCCATAAACAGGAGATCTCACCATTTCATTATCTGTCTGCAGCACATTCACTGACACAAAGGCCAATTCTGAGTTTATAACCTTTCATCCCTGTGATATTTCTGCCTTTATGCTGATAATGCAGACCCCGTGTGACCTTGTGCCAAATAAGAGACGCCATCTAGAGTATAGAACCTTTTACCCCAGTGATATTTCTCTAAAGGATAAACCAATATTTGGAAATTAAAATTTGTGCGATTTTCCATTTTAATATTTTAACTATCTCAGAATCGCAAACTTTATGCAAAGCTACTGTTTAGTTATAGAGTTAACTGCTAAATACGCACAGTGGCATCACAAGGGGTGGTGGGGTGTGGCCCGCACTGAGTGACACCAACCCCTAGGGTCACACCCTAAAAAAAATATTTTTATTCTTAGTTTACTTTCACTGCCATCGAACAGGCACCGTACTTGCTGGCAGTTCGCCAAAATTTGTGTGTGAGCATATGAGAGAGCTGCACAGCAATAAACCTCACAGTAAAGTGCATTGTGTATGAGCGTATCACAGAGCTGCACAGCAATAATACTCACAGTAATGTGCGGTGTATATGAGCGAGTCACAGAGCTGCACAGCAATAAAACTCACAGTAATGTGCGGTGTGTATGAGCGAGTCACAGAGCTGTACAGCAATAAAACTCACAGTAATGTGCAGTGTGTACGAGCGAGTCACAGACTCTACAGCATTAAAACTCACAGTAATGTGCGGTGTGTATGAGCGTATCACAGAATCCACAACAATAAAACTCACAGTAATGTGCAGTGTGTATGAGCGTATCACAGAATCCACAACAATAAAACTCACAGTAATGTGCGGTGTGTATGAGCGTATCACAGAATCCACAACAATAAAACTCACAGTAATGTGCAGTGTGTATGAGCGTATCACAGAATCCACAACAATAAAACTCAGTAAAGTGTGTGAGCATATCACAAAGCTCCACAGCAATAAACTTCACAGTAATGTGCGTTGTGAGTGTGTATGAGCATTCAGTACAAAATCGCGACATCACGAATCTGAAAATCGCGTGGAAAGACGCATGATTTTCAGATCGCACAGTGTGAACGGGGCCTTATATTGGAGAACTGATTTATGAGTAAGAATAGATAAAAAGAGAAACCGTAAAACTCGGGGGGGGGGGTGACACCATCAGTTTCTGCACCGGGTGACACCAACCCTAGTGATGCCCCTGAATATGCATTGCATGTTACATATAAAAGTTTTCATATTTTGTGTTCGGTAGTGAAAGGGTCGACTCCAGTTTTAATTCTGTTCCCTTTAAATGGATTCACGGAACGAGCCGGACTTTAGAACTGGTGAAAAATGTAATAAAAAAAACAGCTAAACACGGGAAGAGGAAAAGAAAGAGAAAAACTGACACTTTATCAGCCCATGCGGCCAACGTCAAGTCTAGACCCTGGAAGTGACTCCAATAAGGAGGACTGGTCGCCCTGTGCTCCCTGTGCTCCGAGGCAGCAGTAAGTGAACGCAGACATGTTTGAAATGCGAGGTCACGCTAAGTTGACACATCTGGATCACAGAAGGCCCTCCCCGGCCGCCGAGCAGCTGGACGCAGATACCAGAACATCAAACATGCTACTAAGAGGGAGAAACCGAGAAGGAAGCAAAAAAGATCTAGGATGCAACTGATTAGACCCGTGTCAGACGAGCGCAGTGATCACGTCCGTGTCGCCGCACATTTTAACGTCCGTCGTAGCATAAAATTATGATCAATAGAGACCCACACACGAAGTGCGTCCGCACCGAACTGCGCAGGCACAACGCACGCGGCAAACGGATGCAATTTAGGCAAGAACGTCAAACCGCTAGGACGGACGCGCAGAGTGCGCCACGTCCGCCACGTCCGCGTAGCTTTGTGTGTGAGTGATGGAACGTAATCAGACGGACTGCATTTATACGTCCAGCATTTTTGACGGACAGAATGGTTTTTCATATCATGTATCAATTTATTTCATTTTACATATTAATTTTATTTCCCAGCTACATCAGGAAAAAAAAACGGACCGTGTGGTGTCTACAGTATCATCAGTCAGAAAGTACGTCAGTACGGACGCACAGTGCGCTCAGAATGCGTTCCTCTGACATGATTAGCCTGCGAGCATCTCGGCGATGTCGGGGCTCGTCGTCCCTTTAGCGGCTCAGAAATCCCTCTCGCTGAAATCTGTGATGGTCGTTTTGCTTCCACACCGCTCACACAGAATAATTCAGGAAGAGAGACCGTGTGTATTCGTGTAGCACAAGAACGGAGGCCGTGTTTCCCACAGTGATGTCAGAGGCCGAAGGGGCGTAGATAAGGCATTAGGTACTTCAAGGGACTCTCTACAACTGTAAAAGTGGTCCGGATGTGACGAGTGCCCCCCTTTCTCCCCCGCTCGTGAAATCCCCACCCAACATCCCCAGCAGCCAGGATTTTTAATTTCCCGGCTGCCGGTCACCAGATCAGTCACTAGTGATGTCACACACAGAGAGCGGCCGACGTCGCCCTCTGAGACAATCGCTGTAGCGAGCGCTCTCAGAGAGGCAGCGATGGATCAGTTCTGTGCATGCGCGTGCCGCTCCAATCCATCACTCTGTGCATGCGCATGCAGCTCCAATCCATCGCTCTGTGTATGCGCATGCAGCTCGGATCCATCGCTCTGTGCATGCGCGTGCAGCTTGGATCCATTGCTCTGTGCATGCGCGTGCAGCTCGGATCCATCGCTCTGTGCATGCGAGTGCAGCTCGGATCCATCGCTCTGTGCATACGCGTGCAGCTCGGATCCATCGCTCTGTGCATGTGCGTGCAGCTCAGATCCATCGCTCTGTGCAGGCGCTACGGAACCTGCGTATGTAAAGAGTGCGCGTTCCGTAGCGTTACGCAGTTTGCGTTTCCTTTGCTATACAAGTTGTATAGCAGCACAAGATGTGCAGAAAAGCTTCAGGGGCTTCTGGGTTCGAGAAACCCTGAGCCGAAGAGGAGGAGCAGCGCATGGCGACTGGCGAGGGACGAAAGGCGAATAAGATCATTTAAAAAAAAACAGTTAAAAAATAATTGGATAGAGACTGTCAGCGGATCAAAAGACGGTGACATTCCGGTGCTCTCTGGATAACCTCTTATGTGAATAGACAAATTGCCCCAAAATTAACCATTCGGTGCAATTTGGTGGCAAAGTCAGACCTTAGAGAATGACCCTCTAAGGAGCAGGATATCTTGGCACATTTGGCTCTGGATTTGTGCTCTTCCTGCGTGGTCCTGGGTATGTCGTATCAATTCGCCAGGTGAAATGAAACCAAGGAATAAAATGAAGCTTTGTTCATTATTCTTCCTTTATTTGTAAACACTGAAATTCGCTGTCCATCAGGTTCTACACCCGGAGGAAATGGAAACAATGGGGAAAATCCCTGGATGGAATCTCATCATGAAGCAATGTGGAAGCCAACGCTACAATTAACCAGATAAAGCAACACGAGGCGCAGCCTAAAGCAACACTAACAGGTAAATCTTGTGTCCGGGCACCTGGAATATTTAATTAAATCACACCCAAACATAGTATCAGTGGTTTAAAAGGCTCCGCGGGAGACAAAGCAGCCGATACGCATCATGTCTGGTGGGAAAAGAAATAGACCTGACATTGCTGGAGAATTCCAAGATCGTATCAAGAGACTCTCTTTCCGCTTGTTAGATGCGCCACGGAAATGATGCATGAAAATAATATAAAACTTAGAAATAAGGAAATGGAAGGATAAATATTCGCCACAGTCGCCAGTTTCTCCAGGTAACAGGAAGTGGCTGAAATTCCTCAGCCAAACCTATGCTCATGTCATGATCATCAAGCTCACCCTCCAACAGACAAACAATGGAGGAATTTGGCTACAGCGATTGGTCTCAGAGGGTGACGCTGGTCGCTCTCACTGACGACACTAGTGACCGGCAGCCGGGAAATTCAAAATCCTGGCTGCTAGTGACACTAAGTAGGGTGGAAGAAACTCTTCCACTTCACCGAGCGATTTCACCAGATCAGGGCAGCAGGGGGGCTCTTCACATCTCGACCACTTTAAAACACTATAAAGTATTCAGTCGAGCCACGCAGGCTCCCGTACTGGGACGGGGAGGGCTTTGTGAAGGTCTGAGTGTCTGACCCCATACTAGGGTTGCCAGGTCGGCCATGTTTTCCTGCACACAGGTTACTATTTCATGCAGAGGGGGAGCACAGGGAAAAGTGCTGCCCTGCAACATGTATAATCCATATGCTGCAGGAAGGAAATCAAGGCAGGTCACCTGGGATTACTTTATGATCTCTTACGGGCAGCGTATGGATTATACATGTTGTGGGGTGGCATTTTTCAAGCACTGCCCATCAGCATGAATACATTAAATGTGTCCAGGAAAACATGGCCGATCGGGCCACCCTACCCCATACTGGTTTCTCTCTGTGGGATGAGAACATGGATTTATAGACTTTTTGGAAGCAGAGTCTGTAGGCCTCGTATTGCCACATAACTACAGAATAAAATGTGTCATTTGTTCTTCATTATGTAAGAATTCCTCTTGATGTGGGGCTTTTTTTTTTTTATATATTTTTTAATGGAATGAGTTTTTGGCAGAAATAACTTTTTTTGCACTGGAACCACTCAAAAAAAAAAAAATATTATAGTGAGATGAAAGTCTCTGTATCGAAACTATACGCTCCAGCCGGGGCTGTCATCAGGAATCTTGGGGCCCCACGCTTACCCACTGCTCGGGGCCCCCTTTCCATCAGCAGTCCGTTCCAATAAAACTTTATTTAAAACAAAATATTGTTCCTCTGCTCCGACTTTCCGTATTTTACAGAGAGTGGGCTAAATCCTTGGTGGTCCAGCAATGGGAAAATGTATTTCCTGGTGGTCTGGTGGGAGATCTGTGCCCGGTGCAGACCATACTGATCCCTCAGTGACGAGTCAGAGTGCTCAGACCAGCCAACGATGCTGCGGCCCACCGGGAAATTTCTTGATATCCCGGCAGGCTGGTTCTAGGTGACCCTTACATCTGTGATACTTAAGCCAGCTGCCCAGGATTTGCAAAAGGCCAGGGCCCCCCCCAGAGTCAGTGGGCCTATGAACATATCATGGGCTGTCACCCCCCCCCCCTCCGATGGCAGCCCTGTTTCTAGCGACTTGTATTTTAATTGAAATGGAGACGGAAGCCACTTTCCTGGCAACATACCGTGACATATCAAGCTCACATGTACAATGTAACCGTGTGACGCATTGCGAAGCCCTAAGCATGATAAAACAGCTTCACAAAGTGGCGAGACCCTGGATAAGCCAGAAATGGCCCGCCGGTGTACACAGATTCACCTAATTCCACGTCAGATCCTATGAACCCTCAACATAGTGGCCAAAGATGGCCCCTGACTTGCCAGGGAATGTCGCTGCAGGCCGGGCTACAGACTAGGTAATTGGCAAAATGTTTAGATAACGTTACACCCTTTTGGGATCAACCGGCCAAAAGGAACGTCATTTAGAACCAGTAGTAGAACCATGGTGGGGGGGGGGTGCATGAGTCCCCACAAACTGGTGGACGTACACAGGACCGGAGTGAACATCAGGAACAGCGGGTTGATGATGAACATCCTGGTGGCACATGTTCATATCGCACTGCCTGCAGCCGGTGTGCCAAGATCACGTCAATATGAGGGGTTGGCATGGGAAAAGGTTCCCGTGCCCCCCCACAACCGTGGCATACTGAACAGATGCCATACAACACGTGGCTGGACAGAGAGCGATGGCCTAATACATGGGCCGTAGGGCAATTACACAGGGGCATGAAATAACTTCACCATAGCACCCCCGCCCGACCCTATCACCCACAATGTGCCCTTTGCACCATCCGTCTCTGGGTGTACATGGATACTGAATAAAGAGAAATTCCGATTCAGAACAACAAAGATATTTTATTCAGAGATAGATTCTCCATCTGTGAATGATCAGTTTATAAAGGCTCCGTCCTCGCGTTGATCGAGTCGTCAGGTCGGAATCCGTCACTTCAGCATGAAACGGCCAGAAATTCCTCTAAAGTCCGTCCAATGTGCAGATCCGCCCTCATCAGCCGACGTCCAGAGAAAAACCGCACGTGTCGATCCTGTAAACATCTTACCAAACCTGCTCTCAATATGTCCAGTTCTCTGTGAAGGTAACCGGCTCGATACCGGCGCCGGGTTTGGCCGAGCTCTCAGTGTGTCCCATTCACCTGGACGCTCTGGCTCCACATCACCAGATTAGATCCAGCTCCGGAAAAGTCACTTAAACTGATATATATCCTTCTGTGCCGCACATTATGGAAGGGAATATTCTGCCGGCCCAGGGACCAGCGCTTCCATGAGAACAATGAATGAAACCACTCTATTTAGAGATAAAGAGAGAGAGATAAAGAGAGAGATAACAAGAGGGAGATAAAGAGAGAGAGATAAAGAGAGAGAGATAAAGAGAGAGAGATAAAGAGAGAGAGATAAAGAGAGAGATAACAAGAGGGAGATAACAAGAGGGAGATAAAGAGAGAGAGATAAAGAGAGAGAGATAAAGAGAGAGAGATATAACGAGAGGGAGATAAAAAGAGAGAGATAACGAGAGGGAGGTAAAAAGAGAGATAACGAGAGGGAGGTAAAAAGAGAGATAACGAGAGGGAGATAAAGAGAGATAACGAGAGGGAGATAAAGAGAGAGATAACGAGAGGGAGGTAAAAAGAGAGATAACGAGAGGGAGATAAAGAGAGAGATAACGAGAGGGAGATAAAGAGAGAGATAACGAGAGGGAGGTAAAAAGAGAGATAACGAGAGGGAGATAAAGAGAGAGATAACGAGAGGGAGATAAAAAGAGATAACGAGAGAGAGATAACAAGAGGGAGATAAAGAGAGAGATAACGAGAGGGAGATAAAAAGAGAGAGATAACGAGAGGGAGATAAAAGAGAGATAACGAGAGGGAGATAAAGAGAGAGATAACGAGAGGGAGATAAAAGAGAGAGATAACGAGAGAGAGATAACAAGAGGGAGATAAAGAGAGAGATAACGAGAGGGAGATAAAAAGAGAGAGATAAAAAGAGATAACGAGAGATTACGAGAGGGAGATAAAGAGAGAGATAACGAGAGGGAGATAAAGAGAGAGATAACGAGAGGGAGATAAAGAGAGAGAGATAACGAGAGGGAGATAAAAAGAGAGAGATAAAAAGAGAGATAACGAGAGATTACGAGAGGGAGATAAAGAGAGAGATAACGAGAGGGAGATAAAGAGAGAGATAACGAGAGGGAGATAAAGAGAGAGAGATAACGAGAGAGAGAGATAACAAGAGAGAGATAACGAGAGGGAGATAACAAGAGAGAGATAACGAGAGGGAGATAAAGAGAGGGAGATAAAGAGAGGGAGATAAAGAGAGGGAGATAAAGAGAGGGAGATAACGAGAGGGAGATAAAGAGAGAGATAACGAGAGGGAGATAACAAGAGGGAGATAACGAGAGGGAGATAAAGAGAGAGATAACGAGAGGGAGATAAAAAGAGAGAGATAACGAGAGAGAGATAACGAGAGGGAGATAAAGAGAGGGAGATAAAGAGAGGGAGATAAAGAGAGGGAGATAAAGAGAGGGAGATAACGAGAGGGAGATAAAGAGAGAGATAACGAGAGGGAGATAACAAGAGGGAGATAACGAGAGGGAGATAAAGAGAGAGATAACGAGAGGGAGATAAAAAGAGAGAGATAACGAGAGAGAGATAACGAGAGGGAGATAAAGAGAGGGAGATAAAGAGAGGGAGATAAAGAGGGAGATAAAGAGAGGGAGATAAAGAGAGAGAGATAACGAGAGGGAGATAAAGAGAGAGAGATAACGAGAGGGAGATAACAAGAGAGAGATAACGAGAGGGAGATAACAAGAGGGAGATAGAGAGGGAGATAAAAAGAGAGAGATAACGAGAGGGAGATAAAATGAGAGAGATAACGAGAGGGAGATAAAGAGAGGGAGATAAAGAGAGAGAGATAACGAGAGGGAGATAAAGAGAGGGAGATAAAGAGAGGGAGATAAAGAGAGGGAGATAACGAGAGGGAGATAAAGAGAGAGATAACGAGAGGGAGATAACAAGAGGGAGATAACGAGAGGGAGATAAAGAGAGGGAGATGACGAGAGAGAGATAACGAGAGAGAGATAACGAGAGGGAGATAAAGAGAGGGAGATAACGAGAGGGAGATAAAGAGAGGGAGATAAAGAGAGAGATAGAAAGAAACGAGAAAAAGAGGAAGAAAGATAGAGAGATGGCGACACGATATAAGGGTCTTAGGTGCTTTGCATTTCAGCCCAGTTTTCCCACATTTTAGCAATTACATTTCACCAAAAACACGGAGAATTCACTATTTAGTAAATACCGTATTTTGCCGAAAATTTAGTCGCCAAAGCAGTTATAAGACATTGGCGAAAACCATCGAACTGCACCGAATTGGCATCCGCGAATTACGCTGAACTGCAGAAAGCCTCCCAATTCTCTAGTAGGTGTATAAATCAATAAAATGCGTCCTAGTAATAAAAAAAGTCCTTTAAAAAATAAGAAGAAGGTCTGTCACAAAATAAAAAGCCTTAAAAAAAATAAGAAAACCAAAAATGTTGAAAAAATACAAAAAAGTGTTTTATAAAATAAATGAATAAAAAGTGTTTTTGCTTGAAATGAAAAAGAATAAACAGTCTTTAAAAAAATTTAAATAAATTGGCATCTCTTTGCGAGCCGGCTGCATTCAGCGTTGCTGTCCCTGGTGCTGAAACCTATTTCAGGGACTGGGGTTAATCCCCCCCCCTGCAGCCTGACGAGTTATTTTTTTTCTTCACTGCTTCGGCTGCTCTCGACGGGGGCTGTCCTTGGTCCTGAAACTGCGATTCAGCACCAAAGACAGTTTTTTTACCCCCTGCAGCAGGGATTTTCATGTTTATTCCATTTGGCGGACTGTCCATCGGCTAATCTGGGTCGTCCATGGACACTTCCAGTGCACGACCCTGATCAGCCGATGGCATTGTCCGTAGTCGGGTGACCAAGTCGGACCTAAACGGTCTTAAATTTTTTTTTTATAAAATGATAATATGTTTTTACATTGAATCCTAAACTGTTTAAACCCGTCGAACTGAAACACTGAACATCAGGGTATTTCGCCAGAATTTCGGTGCAGTTCGGCGTCTGTGAATAGAAGTCGTTTTCGGGACAATTTTGTTGCTGCCAAAAACCACTGAATTGTAGCAAACTGCAGAAAATTGCACCATATTTTGCCGTCAATCCGCCAGTATTTGCCGTAATGACAGCTTAGAGAATTGGCCCGAAATTGCACCGAGAATTTGCAGGGGGGGGGGGGGTTGCAAAGAAAGAGGATTACATCTCATTTTTAGACTTTCAGTCAGGTTTTGTGATTCTTACTTTCATGCCATTCAATATCCTTTGTTTTTACTGCAGAGCTTCCTTTCTTATGCACTCTGTAACCTGATATTAATCCCTCTTGCCATTTTCCACCAGTGTGTCCTGTTTGCAAGCCGGGGCGATTCCACCTCAAGGCAATTGAAGGCACAACCAGAATATTAGTGTCAAGCGTTCAAGCTGCTTTTCCTTTTCCGAAGATTTATAAACGCGTCACCTGAGTGTGAGCGGAACCTGAACGTCCCTCGATTTGCAGAGACAAAGTAACAGGCTGTCATTCTACTGTCAGTGAGAGGAAACCATGAATTCACGCAGTCCCTCGGTATGTTTTGGCATAGTAGAGCGGTGGCTGTAATCACATTGATAGCCTTGTTTTTAAAGCTCTTTGTAAATAAACAAACAGAAAGCAAAATAAGAAAGTCATTTAAAGCATCAATGTATATTATTATTATTACTCCTTATTTATAAAGCGCCAGCATATTGTGCAGCGCTGTACAATGTAGCACGTGTTAAGGGAAGCCTTAATAATTAATAATTCCAGGATGGAAAAATAAGCATTTTAGATGTTTGAAACATTTACTTATTTTCTACCCACAAAGCGTTCAACTTTAATTTCATCCAGAAACCTTCAACATTGACGTAATTTTTCACGGAATGCGCGATAGCGGTCATACGATGCGCATTTTCGTGCGTGATTTTTTTTACGGATCGTCAATAAAACACTTTTTGCGTCTGGACGTTATGTTGGTCGGACATTAGCAGCGTCTGACGTCTCCTAATAATGAACACACGCCGCTAGCGGACGCAGCGCACTCCGTACGTCAGTACTAGCGGTATCACGTTCTCAACTTGCGTTGCGCAGCCAGACTTTCGTGCGGCCGTACTTTGTATATTGGCCATCATTGCCCGTCATTTGCTGCTACTACGGCTGTGATAAAGTGCGTCTAAACGCACGTTAAAAATGCGTTAGTCTGACCCCAGCCTTAAGGCTAATGTCAGACAAGCGCACTCTGCGTGCGTGCACAACGGACAGACGTACTGATGGAAGATACTGCAGACACAACACGGTCCGTTTTTGTTGACGGAGGTAGAAAAAAAAGGGAATTCTGGGAAATAAAATTAATATGAAAAATGATAAAAATTGGAAAAGGTTATGAAAAGCCATTGTGTGCGTCAAGGTGCTGGACGTCGCAAAATGCGCTGCGTCTGACATCTCATCACTCACACAGAATGCTACGCGGCAGTGGCGCACTCTGCGCGTCCGTCTAGCGTTTTTCATTCTTGCCTAACTTGCGTCCGTTGGACACGTGCGTTGTACCTGCGCAGTTCGGTACGCACGTACTTCGTGTGTGGGTCTCTATTGATCATGATTCTATGCTACGACGGACGTTAAGGCTCCTGTCAGTCGAGCGCAGCGTTCACGTCCGTGATTGCACACAAAAGTACGTCCGTGATAGCATGACATAAAGGCCAATGGAGCTCCACACACGAAGTACGTTTGCACTGAACTGCGGACGCACAACGGCCTCGGCAAACGGACGCAAGTTAGGCAAGAGCGTACAACCCCTAGAACGGACACACAGAGTGCGCTGCGTCCGCAACGTCTGCATAGCTTTGTGTGTGAGTGATGGAACGTGGTCAGACGGACTGCATTTATACGTCCAGCATTTTTCACGGACAAAATGGTTTTGCATTTTAATTTATTTTCCGTCAAAAATAACGTCAGTTAAAAAAACGGACTGTGTGGCCACTACTGTGTCTTCCGTCAAAAAGTGCGTCCGTACAAAATGCGCTCGTCTGACCCTAGCCTAAAATGTGCGGCAACACGGACGTGATCACTGCAAGAGCACCGAAATACCACCAAAAATCCAAAATTTTTATTAAAAAATAAATAGGTCAGTTACAGAAAAACAAACAAATGCCATTTATAAAAAATAATAATAATATCGGAAAAAAACATTTCACCGAAAAATGTCTAAAAAATCCTGAAAATAAATAAATAAATAAAATGACTTTTTGCTGCAAATTAAAAGAATAAACGGTTTATTAGATATTTAATAAAAACGGGAATATTTTCAACATTGAAACCTATGGGATTCGCCTGAATAAACCTGCCGAATGAAACCACCGAACAGCAGGGCATTTCACTGACATTTCTCTGCTGTTCGGTGTCTTTGAATAGATTAACTATTGCTTCTCTATGGGGATTTCACTGGCGTTGAACGGGCACCATCTTTCGCTGGCAATTCGCCAATATTTGGTTAATCAATAATAATTTGACACTATAATAATAAATAATTGGACACTATATAAATAATAAATAATATTTTGACACTATATAAATAAAAATAAGAAATAATAATTTGACACTATATAAATAATGATAATAATAATAATAATAATAATAAATAATAGGACACTATAAATAAATAATAATTTGACACTATATAAATAATAATAATAATAATAATAAAATTAGGATGCCTTATAAATAATAATAAATAATAACGTGACACTATATAAATAATAAAAATAAATAATAGGACACTATGTAAATTATGCTGATAATAATTTGACACTATATAAATAATGGTAATCATAATAATAGGACACTATATAAATAATAATAAATAATAACGTGACACTATGTAAATAATAAAAACAGATAATAGGACACTATGTAAATTATGCTTATAATTTGACACTATATAATGAAAATAATAATAGGACACTATATAAATAATAATAAATAATAGGACACTGTAAATTATGCTTATAATAATTTGACGCTATATAAATAATGATAATAATAATAATAATAAGACACTATATAAATTTAATAATAATACTAATAAATAATTGGACACTATGTAAATTATGCTGATAATAATTTGACACTATAAGAATATGCTTTTAAACAGTTTTTTTCCATTGGAAACGTTTCATACATATTAATAGACGGACGTACGGACAGACAGCCACGGACCGGACACCTCTACGGATATATAAATTGAGATGAGTAATTCTATAGGCCGTGACGCTTCACCCCCGGCCGCCCTGCGCACGGATACAGAGCGCTGCGGACAATCTGACATCTCATTCACTGCAGACAAACACACATTGTGGCATATAATGGAGCAGCTGTAATTATCCGCCGCGCGGGACGCCGATACGGGCGCTTCATTCAAAACGCGCCTTTACTTCTCCTCACTGTATCTCGCTCTCCCTCCTCTCCAGTGGAAGAAGTCAGAGGAACTCTCCAACAATAGAGCTTTTCATGTGATGTTTCTTTTTTTTAATAATCCCCTGAATATGGACAATCGTTTATTTGTGCGGAGCGAGGGACGGCTAGAAATGCTTCCGCTGCAAAACCTTTAACCCTTCCGCCTTCACGCCATTGGCCCTACGAGCCAGGGGACCGTCAGAACACGGCGGGTAAGTCTCGCGCACGGCCGCTCCGCCACATGGTGGGTCGGCGGTGGTAAAGGCGTCAGGACATAATGGTTTAAGACGGGGATCTCAGGCTGCAAGGAGAGAGATACTCGCACTCGGGCCTGATGTCAGAAACCTAAGGGCCCCCTTATTGACCCAATGGCGGAGTCTCACTAGGGCTGCCAGGTCGGCCATGTTTTCCTGGACACATATTACGATTTCATGCAGAGGGGGAGCACAGGGAAAAGTGCTGCCCTGCAACATGTATAATTCATATGCTGCAGGAAGTACATCGAGGCAGGTCACCTGGGATTCCTTATTGCAGCACATGGATTATACATACTGCAGGGCTGCATTTTTTCATGCACTGCCCATCAGCATGAATAAATTCTGTGTCCAGGAAAACATGGCCGTGCATTGCGTGCGACTTCGCTGCTTTGCGCCAGATATGGTGAATTTCACCGTCCGGTACATTTCGGGGTCAATTTGGAGGTTAGTGAATAACCTCTAGGGGGTCTCAAAATACCGGCCCGCGGGTCATTTGTGGTTACAAATGGTCAGCAGACAGGGCGGACTGAGGCGGGGGGGGGGGGGTCGATCCAGATTGGCCTTGCTGCTCCTGCAGTCCAGGACGCGCGTTGATCGCCATAGGGAATCCCTCCCCAGCATGCAATACGCTCCATGCCTGCCTGTTGGGCCCCTGCTTAGCGCTGACATCACTATGTAATCTGTAAAAACAAAAACATAATTAATAATAAAAAATAATAAAATTACATACAGTCAAAGATAGCTTTTTTTGGTTTGTTCTAGAAACAGGGGCATTGTTCCCCCCCCCCTTATAAAATAGTATTGCAGCTGCATTAATTTTTTCCTATATATTAATTTTAATACATAATTATTCCAAAAATATATTTTTATATTTTATTTATATTATAATTATTTTAATTAAATATATTTTAATAAAATACTGCATTTTGATATAACTTTAGTTTATTAACTAAATTAAATATACAGTCAGGTCCAGAAATATTGGGACATGGACACAATTGTAACATCTTTGGCTCTATACACCACCAGAATGGAGTTGGAATGAAACAAACACAATGTGCTTTAACTGCAGACTGTCAGCTTTAATTTGAGGGTATGTACATCCAACTCAGGTGAACGGTGTAGGACTTACAGCAGTTTGCAGATGTGCCCCCACTTGTTAAGGGACCAAAGGTAATGGGACAGAATAATAATCATAAATCAAACTTTCCCTTCTTAATACTTGGTTGCAAATCCTTTGCCGTCAATCACAGCCTGAAGTCTGGAGCGCATAGACCTCACAGACGCTGGGTTTCATCCCTGGTGATGCTCTGCCAGGCCTCTACTGCAACTGTCTTCAGTTCCTGCTTGTTCTTGGGGCATTTTCCCTTCAGTTTTGTCTTCAGCAAGTGAAATGCATGCTCAATGGGATTCAGGTCAGGTGATTGACTTGGCCATTGCATAACATTCCACTTCTGTCCCTTCAAAAACTCTTTGGTTGCTTTTGCAGTATGCTTTGGGTCATTGTCCATCTGCACTGTGAAGCGCCGTCCAATGAGTTCTGCAGCATTTGGCTGAATGTGAGCAGATAATATTGCCCGAAACACTTCAGAATTCATCCTGCTGCTTTTGTCAGCGTCACATCATCAATAAATACAAGAGAACCAGTTCCATTGGCAGCCATACATGCCCACGCCATGACACTACCACCACCATGCTTCACTGATGAGGTGGTATGCTTAGGATCATGAGCAGTTCCTTTCCTTCTCCATACTCTTCTCTTCCCATCACTCTGGTACAAGTTGATCTTGGTCTCATCTGTCCATAGGATCTTGTTCCAGAACTGTGAAGGCTTTGTTAGGTGTTGTTTGGCAAACTCTAATCTGGCTTTCCTGTTTTTGAGGCTCGTCAATGGTTTACATCTTGTGGTGAACCCTCTGTATTCACTCTGGTGAAGTCTTCTCTTGATTGTTGACTTTGACACACATACACCTACCTCCTGGAGAGTGTTCTTGATCTGGCCAACTGTTGTGAAGGGTGTTTTCTTCACCAGGGAAAGAATTCTTCATTCATCCACCACAGTTGTTTTCCGTGGTCTCCTGGGTCTTTTGGTGTTGCTGAGCTCACCGGTGCATTCCTTCTTTTTGAGAATGTTCCAAGCAGTTGTTTTGGCCACGCCTAATGTTCTTGCTATCTCTCTGATGGGTTTGTTTTGTTTCTTCAGCCTAATGATGGCTTGCTTCACTGATAGTGACAGCTCTTTGGATCTCATCTTGAGAGTTGACAGCAACAGATTCCAAATGCAAATAGCACACTTGAAATGACCTCTGGGCCTTTTATCTGCACATTGTAATTGGGGTAATGAGGGAATATCACACACCTGGCCATGGAACAGCTGAGAAGCCAATTGTCCCATTACCTTTGGTCCCTTAACAAGTTGGAGGCACATCTGCAAACTGCTGCAAGTCCTACACCGTTCACCTGAGTTGGATGTACATACCCTCAAATTAAAGCTGACAGTCTGCAGTTAAAGCACATTGTGTTTGTTTCATTCCAACTCCATTGTGGTGGTGTATAGAGCCAAAGATGTTAGAATTGTGTCCATGTCCCAATATTTCTGGACCTGACTGTAAATTTTTTCAAACCAATTTGAGATTTTGCATGCGGCCCCCATGGATATTTTCCTGTGACCCTCGGGTAATTTGAGTTTGAAACCCCTGGAATATAGTCATGTTTAGGCATAGGGTGCATAAAGACAAGGGTAGATAAAGTTCAGAGAAAACCTAACTTACCACGTGTTTATATTTACAGGGGGGGGGATAATAAAAAAAATATATATATTTTTTCTGTTTACAATTTAGTTTTATAGCGAAATGTAAAAAAAAGAAGCATTTTAAATAGTTTTTTTTTATTTATTTTTAACTTTTTTTTTAGAGAGAAAGGTGTCTGAATGGGGGTCACCTCGGTCTGTAAAAGCAAGAAAAATGTAATAATTTTTTTTAGTTTTTTACCGTTTTTTACTTTTGCAGAGCAAGTGCTTGGTGAGGGGCGCCCATAGGCACATGCTTACTATGCTTAATTGTAAATCCGGCCCTGGCAGCACCCCAGGAAGAGGAATGAGGGAATGAACGGAGTGGCAGGAGGTGTAAAAACCTTCCCAGCTCCATAATCCAGCGCTCAGCCGCAAACAACACAAAACACGAAATGATAATATACTTTTTTTTTTTTTTACAGGGTTATTCATAGAGATCCGAATTGCTGGTGAAAGGTAACAGAACAGTGAAATTCAGCGTATGGTTATCTTTCCTGGTCATTCGGCTATTCAGAGAGCAGGCAGTTCGCCAAATGTTGGCGAATTGCCTGCACATACGGTGCCTGTTCGGTGCCTGTTCGAGGGCAGTGAAATCCCCATAGAGAAGCAATGCTTCAGCTATTCAGAGAAAACAAACCAGCAGTGAAAGGTTCCCGAAATGTCCTGCCATTCGGTGGTTTAATTCGGCAGGTTTATTCAGGAGAATCCCATAGGCTTCAATGTTAAAAATATTCCCGTTTTAATTCAATATCTAATAAACCGTTCATTATAAAATTCTGCAGCAAAAAGTCTCTTTATTTATAGATTTTTTAAGCATTTTTCCGGATTGTTTTGCAAAAAAATGGATTTTATATGTAAATTTGAGACATTTTCGTTCTGTACTTTCTTTGCAAAGAGCGTTTCACTTTTCAGACATTCACGCGAACTGTTTTTTTTTTCACTCCATTCGTCTGCGGTGTGGGTTTTTCCGGCGGCTGCTCTGCGCTCTGATCGGCTCCTGCTCGGGTTTCTCTGGCGTGTTCGGCGGGGTTAATCCAGATGTTTTTGCGGGTTTCGGTGTGCGTTCGCGGGTTTTGCGGTGAGTGTTCATCGGGTTTGCGGCGGCTTTTCCCTGCATGTCGGCGGCCCTGTGGTGCTTGCTGAATACACTGCAGGGTCGTCGAAATGGGATCGCCAAATCACGTCGAATTGAAGAGAACGAAAAGTCACCGAACGTGCGTTGACTTTTCAATTCTCTTAGAATAAACCTGTTAACTTTTTTAAATGGAGTTACTGTAAATAAAGCAGCACGTGGTGTTATTCCCCCCCCCCAGTAAACCGTAAAAAGTACCTAATTACGGCGGCCTCTGGTTAGCAGGACAGGAAGTGCTCAGCCAAAAACAATAGGGCTCGCGCTACGGGGAGCGTTTCCACCCAAGGGCCGTCTAAAAACAATGTTTATTTAGGTTTTCGAGCAGACCTGGGCTGGGGGGGGGGAATAACAAAGCTCGCTGCCTTTGAAGGGTTCGGCCCGGAGAGAACAATAAGTGCGGCCCATGCAGAGACCGCGCGCTCAGACCGTGCGACAGACCAAAATGGGGGCCTGCGAACCGCTATTTTTAGGAATTTCGGAGGAGACACACCTCTGCTCGGGTGTTCATAAAAATTCCGGAGTTTAAAGTGATCGTAAGGCCTGACAAGACACGCGGTTACAGCGGGACCCCCCCGTCTAGGAACCAGCAGGTTGGATCACACCTGGCACCAGAAATCGTGGGACCCCTTAATAAACCGCCGGTCAGGACCCCCCCCCCCTCAGCTGCTCATTTCAATAAGCTAATAAAAATATTTTGCCTCTTTCTGCAAAGCTTTCCCTGGAGCAGATCACACTAATCGATCCCTCCGTTATGAGCTGGAGTGATCTGACCGGCCGTTAGATGCTGCGGCCCACTGGGAAAATTACTGGTATCTTGGTTGACCAGTCCTGGGTGACATGAAGGGGCCCTTAAGGTGCACATTGGGTTTGGCAAGGGCCCCCTGGATCAACTGGACACCTGTCATGGGCTGTCACCCCCTGATGACTGCTCTGTCTGGCATACGATCCTGCTGGTGCCGCCATTGCCCGTCACCTAATGGCCAGCTCTTTCGCTCTGACCTGACAGCTGAACATTGGACCTCAGGCGGCGGTGCCAATGCCATCACCAAGATGGCGGCGCCCTGTAGGCAAGTATGAGCCGGACAGATATTCTTTAATGGTACCTGCACACCCCAAGTATATCGAGGAGTTCCTAAAAAGACACCCGCACACCCCAAGTATATCGAGGAGTTCCTAAAAAGACACCCACACACCCTGAATATATGGAGGAACCTCTAAAAAGACACCCGCACACCCTGAATATATGGAGGAGCCCCTAAAAAGATACCCGCACACCCTGAATATATGGAGGAGCCCCTAAAAACACACCCACACCCCCTGAATATATGGAGGAGCCCCTAAAAACACACCCACACCCCTGAATATATGGAGGAGCCCCTAAAAACACACCCACACCCCCTGAATATATGGAGGAGCCCCTAAAAAGACACCCGCACACCCTGAATATATGGAGGAGCCCCTAAAAAGACACCCACACACCCTGAATATATGGAGGAACCTCTAAAAAGACACCCGCACAGTGAATATATGGAAGAGCCACTAAAATCACACCCACACACCCTGAATATATGGAGGAGCCCCTAAAATCACACCCACACACCCTGAATATATGGATGAACCCCTAAAAAGTCACACACACACCCTGAATATATGGAGGAGCCCCTAAAAGGACACCCGCACACCCTGAATATATGGAGGAACCCCTAAAAACCCACCCGAACCCCCTGAATATAAGGAGGAGCCCCTAAAAAAGAGACACCTGCACACCCTGAATATATGAAGGAGCCCCTAAAAAGACACCCGCACACCCTGAATATATAGAGGAACCCCTAAAAAAGAGACACCCACACCCTGAATATATAGAGGAGCCCCTAAAAAGAGGGACATTAGGAAAGAAAGGAGATTTGGGCCCTATCATAGGGACTGTCCTTACTAAATAGGGACACTTGGCTGCTACACTCTTCCTGCTCAGTTTATTCTAGTGTACTTTGATGTTTCCTTATTTCAAAGTGGATTTTATCAAAGCGTCTTCGCCATCATTTGATGTGTGATTAAAATCCCGACTGATAATGCGCCACGTTACAGGCCGCGCACGCTTCCTAGCGACGCGTTTCTGCCCAGATAAGCCCGTCCAGCAGCCAGCTCTTTCGCGGCACTTATTACGGGTTTTCATGGATTTCATCGCTAGATCAAAGCACAAATCCCACAAGATAGCACGAAAAGCATATCAATTCCTGTTAGGTATTCATTGCAGGCGTCCCACGGTATCTGCTGCTGCCGGCTGCCATCCAAATCACTCACGGGAATCCTGAGTACCTTACATAATCACCTTCCCTCTTATATAAAGGGCAAACACTCCACCCCCAAAATATAACATTTCTGGAAGCAGGTCCAAGGCAGTGACAGGACATTATATTTACTAACATGTATTTTTATTAGGTCACTTTATTATTTATAAACAGCAAAGCTTTAAGTTTGTAAAATAATCCATCAATGTATTAAATGTAGCAGCAGCAGAATTCTCCGCTTCATGAGCAAAGTGCAACATTGTAGCGCATGGCTTTCAAACTCACGGCACCCCCTGATGTTGATGCATACAACTCCCCAAATTCTTTCAGTGCAGTAGATGGACAGGGAATCATGGGAGTTGTAGTACAGAAACATCTGGGAGGCCGGAGTTTGACAGCCCCGTTGCAGCGCTTTCTCAGCATTCCGCAAATCCATTCTTGATGTTAAAACAAGCATTTTCCTAATTTCCGTCCGTTAATTATTCCGCGATTTTAGCTCGTTATTTCCGTGTAAAAATAATAGTCCGCAGACATCTCCCTCCTGAGCTAAAGGCACGTGCTTTATATACCCATCAAGTCCCTGCACGTTGCATAGCGACGCACAGCAGAAGCAGGAGTCATGCAGGGACTGGAGTCTTTACCTGCCACTAGAGCATGCGTTTAGTTAGAAGTCCGCGGACTCTTTTAAAGTATGAGGGAACCGCTGGCAGTCGCCGGATCCCTGGCACTAGACGTGTGCACAGGCGAAAATTAGTTTCAGTTCGATAGATTTCTGGATCCAAAAATTTGGGATTCTGAAACATTTTGGTACAAGTTAATTCGGAATAACAGAGGCTCCTGATATTTTGTATTTTTGATATTGTAAGGGTCTGATACGTCCATTTACGATACACGGAACCTGCATGATGCATTAAAATATATAAACGTACAGGATGACGCCCGGGAAGCAGCATATACTGCAGAAAGGACGCCCAGGAAGCAGCATATACTGCAAAAAGGACGCCCGGGAAGCAGCATACACTGCAAAAAGGACACCCAGGAAGCAGCATACACTGCAAAAAGGACGCCCGGGAAGCAGCATACACTGCAAAAAGGACGCCCAGGAAGCAGCATATACTGCAAAAAGGACGCCCGGGAAGCAGCATACACTGCAAAAAGGACACCCAGGAAGCAGCATACACTGCAAAAAGGACGCCCGGGAAGCAGCATATACTGCAAAAAGGACGCCCGGGAAGCAGCATATACTGCAAAAAGGACGCCCCGGAAGCAGCATATACTGCAAAAAGGACACCCAGGAAGCAGCATATACTGCAAAAAGGACACCCGGGAAGCAGCATATACTGCAAAAAGGACGCCCAGGAAGCAGCATATACTGCAAAAAGGACGCCCGGGAAGCAGCATATACTGCAAAAAGGACGCCCGGGAAGCAGCATATACTGCAAAAAGGACGCCCGGGAACCAGCCTATACTGCAAAAAGGACGCCCGGGAAGCAGCATATACTGCAAAAAGGACGCCCGGGAAGCAGCATATACTGCAAAAAGGACGCCCGGGAACCAGCATATACTGCAAAAAGGACGCCCAGGAACCAGCATATACTGCAAAAAGGACGCCCGGGAAGCAGCATATACTGCAAAAAGGACGCCCGGGAAGCAGCATATACTGCAAAAAGGACGCCCGGGAAGCAGCATATACTGCAAAAAGGACGCCCGGGAAGCAGCATATACTGCAAAAAGGACGCCCGGGAAGCAGCATATACTGCAAAAGGACGCCCGGGAAGCAGCATAAACTGCAAAAAGGACGCCCAGGAAGCCAGCATATACTGCAAAAAGGACGCCGGGAACCAGCCTACTGCAAAAAGGACGCCCGGGAACCAGCATATACTGCAAAAAGGACGCCCGGGAAGCAGCATATACTGCAAAAAGGACGCCCGGGAAGCAGCATATACTGCAAAAAGGACGCCCGGGAACCAGCATATACTGCAAAAGGACGCCCGGGAACCAGCATATACTGCCAAAAAGGACGCCCGGGAACCAGCATATACTGCAAAAAGGACGCCTGGGAAGCAGCATATACTGCAAAAAGGACGCCCGGGAAGCAGCATATACTGCAAAAAGGACGCCCGGGAAGCAGCATATACTGCAAAAAGGACGCCCGGGAACCAGCATATACTGCAAAAAGGACGCCCGGGAACCAGCATATACTGCAAAAAGGACGCCCGGGAAGCAGCATATACTGCAAAATGGACACACGGGAAGCAGCATATACTGCAAAAAGGACGCCCAGGAAGCAGCATATACTGCAGAAAGGACGCCCAGGAAGCAGCATATACTGCAAAAAGGACGTCTGGCCGGGACGCAGCATATACTGCACAAAGGACGCCCGGGAAGCAGCATATACTGCAAAAAGAACGCCCGGGAAGCAGCATATACTGCAAAAAGGACACACGGGACGCAGCATATACTGCAGAAAGGACGCCTGGGAAGCAGCATATACTGCACAAAGGACGCCCGGGACGCACATAATGATGCACAGGCATTAATAAAAGGAGCATTGTGAATTAATCTGATTATAAATCGGATCATTTTGGGATTTTTTATTCAGACAGCGGTCCGGTTTGGCTATCAGCAATTTTGAATTCAGATCGATCCGAATCGTTGTTTATTCGGCCAAATTCCGAATTGATTCGAACAAAATCGCATTTGTCCACCTTGTACACGTTGCTCTCGTCGTGACCTGGAATACCAGCACGCGGCATCGCAGCAACTTCAAACCAGGTTACTCTCACTTCCCAGTTACAGGTATTTATAAGATGCCAACAAGTTCCGTAGCGCAGTACAATGGGTGAGACATAACAAATATAATTACAGGTTAGACACACAGAACAGCCGGAGAGGGGACCCTGCTCAAGAGCTTACAATCTATGAACAGGCGGCGTTCCCTCCAGGTTGGTTGGTAGTAGTGAGATAATCTCACTGAGATTCCGTGGGCTCGTTACCGGCGGGCTGGAATCGGTGGCAGATTTCCGGTGTGTCGTCATTCGCTCCTGGGATAATAAATATTATTATTATTATTTGGAGGGAGATGCCGAGGTCGCCCCTCCCCCAGCGTCAGGAATGCGTTCGCTGCTTTTGCTGGGAATTTTCTTTCAAAACATCTCATGTGCTTCCATAGGTCTGACCCGCGGGGACATGAGGGGAGGGGGTCACCGCAAAACCTCTGAGATCTCATCGGGGGTCACTGGCAGCCAGAAAATCTGGGGCAGAGTTCTAAATATGGAGCAGTCGCCATGGGAACAAAAATAAGAACTTTACTGCTGATTGCGCCATTCTAAGGTTATCTGTTTCTCATGCGTGATGGATAATAATGACCCCCAGCATGCTCAGCCAGCCAAACATTACAGTACAGGGACCAGTGCACCGTATGCACACATTCCACATGTCCCTATTTGAGAGTATTACTCCTTTAAGTACTAATCTCTCTCTCTTACACATTTCTCTCCTTTTTCACCTTTTATTTGGTGTTTACTCCATGTATTTAAAATGTATTTTTTTAATGGGCTCCCAATATATTCATACAGAAATTAGGTTTGCGCTCCAGCCCCTTCTCACCCCCTCCTGCCGTATAGGAATAGTCACAGGGCACAGAGCTCAGTGCATGCATGGAGTCACGTCACAGGGCACAGAGCTCAGCGCATGCATGGAGCCACGTCACAGGGCACAGAGCTCGGTGCATGCACGGAGTCACGTCACAGGGCACAGAGCTCAGTGCATGCAAGGAGTCACGTCACAGGGCACAGAGCTCAGCGCATGCATGGAGTCACGTCACAGGGCACAGAGCTCAGTGCATGCATGGAGCCACGTCACAGAGCTCGGTGCATGCATGGAGCCACGTCACAGGGCACAGAGCCCAGTGCATGCATGGAGTCACGTCACAGGGCACAGAGCTCAGTGCATGCACGGAGTCACGTCACAGGGCACAGAGCTCAGTGCATGCATGGAGTCACGTCACAGGGCACAGAGCTCAGTGCATGCATGGAGTCACAGGGCACAGAGCTCAGTGCATGCATGGAGTCACGTCACAGGGCACAGAGCTCAGTGCATGCATGGAGTCACGTCACAGGGCACAGAGCTCAGTGCATGCATGGAGTCACGTCACAGGGCACAGAGCTCAGTGCATGCATGGAGTCACGTCACAGAGCTCGGTGCATGCATGGAGCCACGTCACAGGGCACAGAGCTCAGCGCATGCATGGAGTCACGTCACAGGGCACAGAGCTCAGTGCATGCATGGAGTCACGTCACAGGGCACAGAGCTCGGTGCATGCATGGAGTCACGTCACAGGGCACAGAGCTCAGCGCATGCATGGAGTTACGTCACAGGGCACAGAGCTCAGTGCATGCATGGAGCCACGTTACAGGGCACAGAGCTCAGTGCATGCACGGAGCCACGTCACAGGGCACAGAGCTCGGTGCATGCACGGAGTCACGTCACAGGGCACAGAGCTCAGTGCATGCACGGAGTCACGTCACAGGGCACAGAGCTCAGTGCATGCATGGAGTCACAGAGCTCAGTGCATGCATGGAGTCACGTCACAGGGCACAGAGCTCAGTGCATGCATGGAGTCACGTCACAGAGCTCAGTGCATGCATGGAGCCACGTCACAGGGCACAGAGCTCAGTGCATGCATGGAGTCACGTCACAGGGCACAGAGCTCAGCGCATGCATGGAGCCACGTCACAGGGCACAGAGCTCAGTGCATGCATGGAGTCACATCACAGAGCTCAGTGCATGCATGGAGTCACGTCACAGGGCACAGAGCTCAGTGCATGCATGGAGTCACGTCACAGGGCACAGAGCTCGGTGCATGCATGGAGTCACGTCACAGGGCACAGAGCTCGGTGCATGCATGGAGTCACGTCACAGGGCACAGAGCTCAGTGCATGCATGGAGTCACATCACAGTGCAGAGCTTTGTGCAGGTACTTAATGCCATCATGTGCCCTCACATTGCAGCATGGCTGGGCGGCCTCCAGTCACATGGGGTCAGTGCACATGCTCAGTCCGCCTCAAGGAAGTGAAGGAACATATTCCCATTCACTCCTTTTTCCACATATCCGGCCTCATCACACACAGCCATCCACACATCAAATCTTAGCACTGGAAATCCATCTTGCCCCCAGTACCCCCTTATTGAACCCCGTGACCCCAATAACGAGGTCGCTAGTTTTCGCAGTCATTCCTGATTCCTTCCAGCTTTCAAACTTTCAGAGAACGATTTGTCACAAAAATTCACCTTTCCGGCATTTTCATAAATAACTTTGTAGAAGCCGTAAAAAGATAAGTGAGCAGTGACCCAGAAAACACCCCAAAATATCTGTGCCGGGAACCCACAAAATAACCATCTGGGCCTCAGACAATGTTACGACCAATCACTGAAAATATCCCTAAAACGTGAGCGATTACATTATCAGATAAAATCCTAAACAGAGTCTGCACTGACACATCACATAACGAAACAATGTATCGACAGGACAGAATGTGTTTATAAACAAGTGGAAACACAATGCAATTAATCTATGAGGCCACACATTACATTCCAGCTCTATCCTGCTACCAGCACGCACGTTACAGCTCTATCCTGCTACCAGCCACACGATACATCTCTATCCTGCTACCAGCCACGTATTACATTACATTACAGCTCTATCCTGCTACCAGCCACGCATTACATTACAGCTCTATCCTACTACCAGCCACGTATTACATTACAGCTCTATCCTGCTACCAGCCACGTATTACATTACATTACAGCTCTATCCCGCTACCAGCCACGCATTACATTACAGCTCTATCCTACTACCAGCCACGCATTACATTACAGCTCTATCCTGCGTACAGCCACGTATTACTTACATTACAGCTCTATCCGCTACCAGCCGACGCATTACATTACAGCTCTATTCCAATACTACCAGCCACGCATTACATTACAGCTCTATCTGCTACCAAGCCACGTATACAATTACATTACGCTCTATCCCGCTACCAGCACGCATTACATTACAGCTATCCTGCTACAGCCACGCATTACATTACAGCTCATCCTACTACAGACCACGCATACATTACAGCTCAAATCCGCTGCACAGCCACGCATTACATTACAGCTCTATCTTGCACAGCCACCAGAAATTACATTACAGCTCTATCGCTACCAGCCACGCATTACATTACAGTCTATCCTACTATTAGCCACGCATTACATTACAGCTCTATCTGCTACCAGCCACGTTTTAAATTACAGTCTCTATCCCGCTACCAGCCACGCATTACATTACAGCTCTATCC